>WWNC01000162.1:600000-760970 GCA_011125475.1 Melanerpes aurifrons | reverse complement strand
CTGTTTGAAGTCAAAACAGAGAGGCTGCTCCTATCTCTCAGTCAAGAAATATGGAGGGTTTTGTTACACCAAAGACAACATAATTGAGTATGTGACTGCAAAGAAGTTCATGTCAGTACACCTTACATCAAGTTTATGGACTTGGAGTCAGTATAAAATTGTAGGAGTCACTGCTCTAAATTAAGAGTACATTATTTCATTAACAGCCTTGTCTGCCACAAACACTCTGGCAAACCTTTGAAGGACAGACCTAGCCTGAACCTTGAGATTTCTCAGATCAATAAAAATATCCCCATTTCTCTTTGCAATCTTTTTGTAATGCACTTTCATAAGTGATTTCTCACTGTAAGGGGTAAAAAAGTAACTTGTACTGAGTGAAAATCAAATTAAAATGCAATGTACACAGAATAAAAGATTAAATCAACGACTCAATTTGTATTAGTTGCATCTGCAAGAATTGATTATCTGGAGTGTACATGTGTTTGGTTGGTTTTCAGGTTTTTGGCCTTGTGCCTTTTTTTTGCACATGATAGGGGAAGGTTCAGTGTTATATTGATACAGGATATATTTCCTGTGTGTGTATGAACCATTCCTAACCTTTTCTAACTTAAATATAATTTAGTTTAAAACTAATATTTCTTTTTTCCTTTTTTTTCTCTGAATTAATTGCTTGTTTATAGAGAGAAAATATTAATTCATGTAGTTAAATTTTCATTTTCAGTTAAAAATTACATACTTATTTTAAAAGAGAGAAAGAGAGAGAAAAGAAAGAGAGAAAGAGAGAAAAAGAAGGGAAGAAGGAAAGAAAGAAGGAAAGAAGGAAAGAAGGAAAGAAAGAAGGAAAGAAGGAAAGAAAGAAGGAAAGAAAGAAGGAAGGAAGGAAGGAAGGAAGGAAGGAAGAAGGAAGGAAGGAAGGAAGGAAGGAAGGAAGGAAGGAAGGAGGAAGGAAGGAAGGAAGGGAGGGAAGGAAGGAGGAAGGAAGGAAGGAAGGAAGGAAGGAAGGAAGGAAGGGGAAGGAAGGAAGGAAGGAAGGAAGGAAGGAAGGAAGGAAGGAAGGAAGGAAGGAAGGAAGGAAGGAAGGAAGGAAGGAAGGAAGGAAGGAAGGAAGGAAGGAAGGAAGGAATTGTCCCGGCTTTTCCTTCCTGCTCAGCGGCATGGTCCTTCTTCTGTGTTTTCCTTCATCTCCATTTCTTCTGCATTTTTCTTCTGCCAAGCCAGTAGTTGCTCCAGTCTTTTTATACAGTTTTAGTCCTTAAAGTATGTGTGTCCAAGTATTGTCCCTCAGGAATTCAGGGCCAGGAAATCATCCTTAGGTAAATATCCAGGTATCGGTCCCAGAAATCTTTCTGTGTATTCTGTGTGTTTGGGGTCTGGATGGAAGAGGGAGGCCTACGCCTCCTCCTTCTCCATCTACCTGCCCACACACTCATTACACATCAGGAAACAGGTGGTGAATCCATTGTCTCACCATCCTCCTTCCTGTGGTATCTGATGGCTGGAAATGATCTTGTCCTGAAGGCGTGATGTCTGGATCCTTGGTCCATTGTTGTAGGCTAGCTGCAGTCCAGTTATCCTTTGTTGGGCATATCTTAATTCATGATGTAATCACAAGGTGATTTGCATCCAGGATTGGTAGACAGGATTCCAGTGAGCTATGTTATCTTTGCACCTTCCACGAGTCATTCCAGTGGCTCTGCCCAACACATATCAGCTACTGTCTGGGCAAACAGCAAATGATTTTATCTTTGTTGAGTCACACCAGGAGAGCCAATATTTTAGTGTCTCACAGGAACTTAGGACACAGACAGAGGGTTCCTCCTGGTCTGTTTCTTCTAGTCTACATGGTGATGTCTCTATCCTTTTCTCTCCTGGTATTCTCTTCATTTTTCTTCAGAGCAGCATTGCCCTGGTCTTTTCCTTCTCTCGTGTTTTCCTTCTACTGAGCCAGTAGTTTCTCAGATCTTTTATACATTTTTGAGGTATGTATACCACAGAAAGTATCGATAGCAGTGGCCTCTTCCCATTATTTCCAGAGCAGCTGCAGTCTGGTGAGCAATCTTTATCCATGAACCTTCCAGACAGTCATTGTCCAGTGGCAACTGCCCAACACACATCAGCTATTGTCTGGGCAAGCAGCAAGGGTGATTTTATCTTTGTTGAGTGTGGTGGTGAGAGAAAGTTCAGTTCTCCCCACACACACAAAGAAACCACGGCTAACTCAGTCGGAGAAGCAGAAATGAATATAAGCTATATTTACAAACAGGATGAAATGCAGATGATTATACACACAATATACAGTATTTACAATATGTACAGAAATACAGCAAAGAACATAAAACAGAACAAAACTTTCCTTCCTCCAGCCAGGAGGGTTCCCTCCTGTACCCCTCTCCCCACCTCCCTTTTTCCCAAAAAGGTTAGAGAGAGAAAAATGTAATTATTAAGGAGGAAATTCTGTTAGCTCAAAGCATATGCAAGAATTAGTTTTCTTATCTGTTAGTTCTAGGTTAACTCTGTCCAGCAGCTGCTGCTCAGAGACAGAAAACAGACAGGCTGGAAAAGACAGACATACTGAGAATGAGACTCAAACTGAACTAAAACTTAAAGTTGCATTCTACCAATCTACCAATGAAATTAATTTAGAATATCTTGTTTTTCGTTATTATTTCCAAAACATTCATCCAGAGTGTTCCAGCAACTGTCCCTTTCTTAAAGGTACAGCCTAAAACAGTCACAGTTGAGTCACATCAAGAGAGACAAGATTTAGTCTCTCACTCCAAGTAAATCCAGGAACACCTTCTTCATCCATGACAGCTTCCTAGTACTCTGCCTGGGCTTGGAGAAGATGGTTCTTGAATATAGACCAACTTTCTTGGGCCCTCTTCCCCCAGGGCTTTATCCCCCATGACACTCTGCCAAGCAGATCTCTGAAGAGGATGAAGTCTGCTCTCTTGAAATCCAGAGTAATGATCTTGCTTTGCACCCTCTATCATTACATGGTTGCTGCAGCCAAGGTTGCTCTTAAGTTTCATGTCGATCACCAGCCCATCCTTGTTGATGAGGACAAGATCCAGCATAGAATCTTTACTTGTAGGTTCCTTTACTTCTCGGATGAGGAAATTAACACAATGTTGGCAAGGCTGACCAGCATGTAACATCTTAACTACTCTTCTTGCCTTTTTGAATATTGGAATGACAATCACCTCCTCTGTTCTCATGACATTTCTAATATGATGGAGAGTAACAATAACCTTAGTCTGCTCCTTAAGCACTCATAGGAGCATCCCATCAGGGCCTATGGATTTGTGGGTGTCCAGCTTGTCTAGGTGGTCTCTAACCCAGTCTTCCTTGATTAAGGAAGAATCTTCCTCCAGACTTTCTCTCTTACCTCCAGGGAGTGATGGTTTGCCTTAGCAGCAAAGGAAGGCTTTCAGTAACTCCACTTTCTCAGTATCTTCTGTTACCAGGTAACCCATATCATTCAGCAGAAAGTGCACAGAAAAGTGTTCCCTTTCCTGATGATGAACTTAAATAAGTCTTTCTTGTTATTTCTTTTTTATTCTTTGCCAGACTTAATTCCAAAAGGGTCTTATATTTTCGTGTGTCATCCCTACATACTCTGGCAATTTTCCTATATTCCTCCCAAGTATTCAGTCCTTTTGTTCACATAGTGTGGATTTTATTCTTCCATTTGTTTCTGATTGGTTTGTGGTTGGGTTTTCATTTGTTTGTTTGGTTTTTGTTTGTTTTTTGGAAGCTCCTCTACCATGCATTCAGGTCTTTGCATCCCCTCCTTGATTTCTTATTCATAGGGATGCATCAATTTTGAGCTTGGGGGAGCTGGTACTTAAATATTAACCAGTTGGTTAAAATTCATGTCACTGACCCTTCTTCTAGACCCTTAACCCATTGGATTCTTCCAAGCAGGTGTCTGAAGGTCAAAGTTTTCACTCCTTAAATCCAAGGGTACAATACTACTTACTACATGGCTATTTCCTCATATGACTTTGAACTCCACAATCTCATGGTCACTGCAGTCAAGGCTGCCTCCAACTTTCACATGCCTGACCAGACCTTCTTTGTTCATTATCAACAGGCCAGCAGTGCACCAGTCCTTGTAGGCTCCTCCACCACCTGTATAAAAAGTTATCATCAATATACTGCAGGAACCTCCTGTACTGTTTGTGCCTTGCCTTATTGTCTTTCCAGAACATATTAGAGTTGTTGGAGTCCCCCATGATAATCAGGGTACATGATAATGAGGCTACTTTCAACAGAAGACTTTATTGTAGAAGGCCTTATTGATTTCCTCTTCCTGAAGTGGCATATAGTAAATACTCACTACATATTACCCATATTATCCTGTCCCTTAATTATTACCCATGTACTTAGAACTCATTCTTCTTTCCCTCCTAGACATAGCTCAACTCATTCCAGTTGCTCTATCACATAAGTTGCAACTCTACCATCTCACCTTGCTACCCTGTCTTTCTTAAAAAGTAAATCTAAACAGATTCTAATTCAATTTTACTTTGTAGGTTTCTTCCAAGTAATAAGTAATAGAGTGAACATTGTCATCAATCCTGTTAAGGCACACTTTTACAAATTCATATTAAAATCACTCTCACTAAGATATCTGATGATGATTCTTTAAGCAATCTAGATTTTTATGTCAGACTTTTGAGGGATAAGGAAATGAAGTAAAAGAACATGAGAACAAATTATTGCTGGTTAGATGTTAAATGTTGGAATTCTATAGTCAGCACCAGCCAGCTGGTTTTCTGCAGCCTACTCTCTTTCTGGCTGTCAGGTCTGCTTCATAGAGCCCATTTTATGTTTGCTGTTGTTGCTGCTCTGTTGGTTGATCAAATCAAAAGATAAATGAAGTATTAAGGAAGCAAGTACAGCTGAGCCACCAGCTTCATCAGGGTGCTCAGGGACCATCTTCAGCTTTTGATAAGACTGCCACAGCTTGTGATTGCATCTCACAACTGTGTCTTAGTTACCACTCACAATCAAAATCAGAATAGAGGGATTGTGGGAAAGTCAGATAATGACCTTGGCAAGTGTCTAGAAAGAGAACTGAGAAATTATTTACAGCACTTGGCTTCAAGGGATAATTTGGCAACAGAACTACAAAGCAGGTTTATGCGGACAACACTGGAATTAATAATAGACTTTTAAATATTAAAGCCCCTCAAAATAACTGCAGATGGAATAAGGAGAACAACCTTTGGGACCTATTTTCCACCTCAGCTGGAAACATACAGCCCTTGGTTTAATAATCAAAGGCATCTTATTAAATTACATTAGGGTGAGTATGTTGCAGGTATCAGGCTGGTAGTGTTGCTAATTCCTGCTGTAGGCACACATGCTGCTATGAAAAGCCAGCCAATATTTCAGGACAAGTGACATGCATGCATTATCTTCTGATGTTCTGAAAGCATATAATTAAATTTAATATGCTTTCATATATCTCAGAATATTCATGCATAGCTAGGCAGATGGACAAACATTCAAGAATCTCCACTTCAAATATGTATTCAGGAATGAAAAGCAGTAAAGAATTATGAAGACAGTTTGACTTCTCAGACTGTGGGGACTAATGTACGACAACATAAATGTCACTTTTTCTGTCATTTCAGATGATGTTTCTTTATAATAAATTAATGTTCCAACTACTTTTAACACTGAAATGGAAAACATATTAGTCACCAATACCAGTTACTGATAATACCACTAAATTGATTGTTCAACACAAAGATCTCCAATGATATATTTTATGCGAGTCAAAATATCCTCATTTATTGTTTATCAATAAACTATATGAAAAAAGCTTAATATTTAAATAAGCTGTGTTATGTTTAATGCTTCTCAAATATTCTGCCTTTCCAAAAATTGCTTTAAAACTACTGTTCATGTAGCGTTTTATAGGATTATAGAATCATCTTAGAATTGTTTCTATTGGAAAAGACCTATATGATCATTGAGTCCAACCATTCTCTAACTCCACCACATCTGGTACTAAATTATGTCCCTTACCACCACATCTATGTTTCTTTTACACACCTCTATAGATGGGCATTCAATATTTTAGTGCAGTTACCTAGAATAGAATAGAATAGAATAAAATAGACCAGGTTGGAAGAGAACTTCAAGATCATTGTGACCAACCTGTCATCCAACGGCACCTAATCAACTAAACCACACAACCAAACACACTACCAAGTCTCCTTCTGAACACCTCTACTGATGGTGACTTCACCACCTCCACAGGCAGCCCATTCCAATGGGCAATCACTCCTTTGTGCAAAACTTCCTCCTAAACTCCAGCCTAAACCTCCTGGCGCAGCCTGAGACTGTGTCCTCTTGCTCTGGTGCTGGTTGCCTGGGAGAAGAGACCAATCTCTGCCTGTCTACAACCTCCCTTCAGGTAGTTGTAGAGAGCAATAAGGTCACCTCTGAGTCTCCTCCTCTCAGGCTAAGCAACCCCAGCTCCCTCAGTCTTTCCTCATAGGGCTTGTGTTCCAAACCCTTCACCAACTTTGTTGCCCTTTTCTGGACATGATCCAGCAAGTCAACATCCCTTCTAAACTGAGAGGCCCAGAACTGGATACAGTACTCGAGGTGTGGCCTAACCAGTGCAGTGTACAGGGGCAGAATGACCTCCCTGCTCCTGCTGGCCACACTGTTCTTGATGCAGGACAGGATGCCATTGACCCTCCTTGCTGCCTGGGCACACTGCAGGCTCATGTTCAGCCTACCATCAACCAACACCCCCAGGGCTTTCTATGCCTGGCCACTCTCCAGCCACTCTGACCCCAGTCTGTAGCACTGCATGGGGTTGTTGTGGCCAATGTGCAGAATCCGGCACTTGGATGTGCTCAATCTCATGCCGTTGGATTCTGCCCATCTCTCCAGCCTGTTGAGGTCTCTCTGCAGAGCCCCTCTACCCTCCAGCAGATCAACTCCTGCCTCAGTTTGGTGTCATCCACAAATTTACTGATGATGGTCTCAATGCCCTCATCCAGATCATCAATAAAGATGTCAAAGAGGATGGGGCCCAGCACTGATCCCTGGGGAACACCACTAATGACTGGCCGCCAGCTGGATGTGGCACCATTCACCACCACTCTCTGGGCTCGGCCCTCCAGCCAGTTCCTAACCCATCGTACTGTGCTCCCACCCAGGCCGTGGCTTGACAGCTTGGCCAGGAGTTTGCTGTGGGGGACAGTGTCAAAGGCCTTGCTGAGGTCCAGGTAGACTACATCCACAGGCCTCCCCACATCTACCAGGTGGGTCACCTGATCATAGAAGGAGATCAGGTTAGTCAGGCAGGACCCACCCTTCCTAAATCCATGCTGGCTAGGCCTGATCCCTTGGCCATCCTCTAAGTGCTGTGTGATTGCACTCAAGATGACCTGTTCCATAATCTTGCCTGGCACTGAGGTCAGGCTGACAGGCCTATAACTCCCTGGCTCATCCAACCAGCCCTTGTTGTGGATGGGCACCACACTGACCAGCTTCCAGTCCTCTGGGACCTCTCCAGTGAGCCAGAACTACTTAAAAATGAAGGATAGTGTCTTGGCCAGCTCCTTTGCCAGCTCTCTCAGCACACTAGGATGGATCCCATTCCGTCCCATGGACTTGTGGGGATCCAAGCAGTTGAGGAGATCTCTAGCTACCCCATTCTGGAACAGAGGCAAACTGCTGCCCCTGGCTCCTTCTGCCAGCTCTGCAGGCCAGCTGTCTGAAGACATTCTGTCCTGCTAGTAAAAAATTGGGGCAAAGAAGGTGTTAAGTACGTTTGCCTTTTCCTCATCCTCTGATACAACATTGCCCTCTATGTCCACCAAGGAGTGGAGGTTGTCCTTGCCCTTTCTCTTGCTATTAATGTATTTATAGAAGGATTTTTTGTTGTCCTTCACAGCAGAAGCCAGTCTGAGCGCCAAATGTGCTTTTGCCTCCATAATTTTCTTCCTACAATACCTAGAACCATCCTTAAACATTTCATGGGTTGCCTCACCTTTCTTCCAAAGATGATACACTCTCTTTTTCCCTTAGTTCTTTTGAAGTTCATTAACCATCCAGGCTGGCCATCTGCCCCGGCAGCTCATCTTCCAGCACATTGGCACAGCATATTCCTGTGGCTTCAACAATTCTTCCTGAAGCAGGTCCAGCTCTCCTGGATCCCTTTGTTTTTAAGGGCTGTTTCCCAAGGTACCTTCTGAGTTAGTTCCTTGAGTAGCCTGCAGTTTGCCCTCCAGAAGTCCAGAGTGGAGGTCTTCTTGCTGCCTCTCTTAGGCTGACTGAGTACTGAAAATTCAATTATCTCATGGTCACTGGCCCCTAAACACCCTCCAACCACCACATCAACCACCAGCTCTTCCCTATTGGTTTAGAGGAGGTCAAGCATGGCCTTACCCCTGATAGGCTCTCGCAGCACCTGGGGTAAGAAGCTTTCCTCTATGCACTCTAAGAACCTCCTAGACTGCCTCCTCTCTGCTGTGTTGAGATCCCAGCTGATATCAGGCAGTTGAAGTCACCCATGAGAACAAGGTCAGGCGATCTTGAGACAGCCTTAAGCTGCCTATAGAATGCTTCATTAACATCTTCCTCCTTGTTGGGTGGTCTATAACAGAATCCAACCAGGATGTCAGCCCTGATGACCTTCCCTCTAATTCTCACCCACATGCACTCAACCTGATGGTCCCTGATCTCCATCTCAATGGCATCTAGTGCCCCCCTGATGCACAGGGCCACCCCTCCACCCCTTCTTCCTTGCCTGTCTCTCCTGAAGAGCCTGTAGCCATCAATTGCAGTGCTCCAGTCACACGAGTCATCCCGCCACGTCTCTGTGATGGCAACTACATCATAACTTCCCTGCTGCAGCAAGGCTTCCAGCTCCTCTTGTTTGTTGCCCATACTTTTTGTATTAGTGTACATGTACTTCAGGTGGGCTGCTGGTTTCACTTCTGGCTCTAGTTTATCACCCCCAGACTCCTTCCTGGGGGGACTGGTTTCAGCCCCTTCCCCCTTCGAATCTGTGTTAAAGCCCTATCTATGAGACCTGTCAATTCTATTCCTAGAATCTTTTTCCCTTTGAGGGATAGGCCATTTTTGTATACTGTGATACTTCCCCTCCTCTGGGACAGATGTACTCCATCTGTTGCCAGCTGACCTGGTGCAGTAGAAAGTTTTTCAAGATTGAAAAACCCAAAAATATTTTGACTATGCCAGCCTCTAACCCAGTTGTATTTGTATCCTGTGTGTGAGACCGGTTGACGTTGCCCCCTTAAGAAAGGGAATATGGTGGACGGAAGTTGGTAAACGGAAAGAATAATCTAAACTATTTCATTGGTGAAGTGGGAGGAAGCACCTTCTGAACTGGGAGTGAAATGGGCATTTCCAGCACTTCTCGGTCACTCTTGCTTCCGCCTCTCACGGTGCAGCAGCTCTTTCTCTGTGCTGGGCTTTCTGCCAAGGCTCTGGCCTTGAAGACCTGATAAAGCCGGTATTAACTCCTTCCAATTAACACGAACTGCTTCTAACATTTTTTTTTCTCTTTTCTTCCTTTTTCTATCCCATTCTGGGGAAAGGGGGGAAGAGAGGGGAGAGCGGAGGTGGGGAACTCCCTCTGCCGAGGGGGGTTACTCTCATTTCTGTGTTACTCTGTTGTATATCTTTGTATATATTGTAGATATTGTAAATTTGTAAATATTCCCCTGCAAATCCTACACTGCTTTGTAAATATAGCTCCACTGCTTTGCTAATTCAGCTTGTGAGTTTTTTTCCTTTCCCTTCAATTTTTTTTTTTTTTCCCTTTTACCTTACAAGGGGGAAGGGAGGAGGCTTCTCGGCCTTTACCCTTCCACCCCACCACACCTGTGTTATATCAGATGATAGAAATATTGCAACACCAAATACTGAATCTGAAATCAAGAGGAGATAAAAATCCCTGTAATACCTACATACTGGAAAAATATTCTGTTCATGCTCAAACTTTGTTACATATTGTGAAAGTGCTAGAAGATTGTTAAATTCCCATAAAAGAAATATCTTTCAAGTATGACTATAAGAATCTTCCACTTCTGTCAGGATTAATTTCTCGTTCTGAAAACTTTATGCTTTGTGGTTGCAGGACTCTGGCTCAAATGAGGCAAAAATTTTCTGAAAGAGACTCATGTACCTTTTTCAACAATTTTCGTACTTTAATCCTAAACTCTCTTCAGACAAACATGCCAAAAAGTTACAAAGGGTAAGCTAGAACTGAAACAGCCAAAATTTGATATGTCTGTGTACTGAAATGTATCTTTACCAGGACTTTCAAGTAAAAGTACTTGACTTTCTTTGATCATCATCATGAAGAACTTCTGGTTTTAACTGGACAGATAAATCAAGAAGCATCCCATCATTGAGGCGGATCAAAAATTTATTTATTGCAGATGTGCCTTTTTTTCTCCTTGTTTATCTTCCTTATGGACCAATTGTGATCTGCAATTATTTTCTCATTAGCTATAATTGAGTTTCTAATATACTTAAGACATACTGAAAGGATTTATTATCTTATCGTATTGGGTCACTTTATGTGTGCTGTTGTTTATTCATATGGCAAGGCTATCTTTCTCACTGTAATCCAAAATCTCTCCATCCTCCTTATCTGCAGAGTACAGTTAGACTGTGTAGAATAGTTCTAAGTGAGGTTGGAGACTACAAGGAGAGGAAAACTGTGCTCTTATATAGGCTCTCAATTACCCATGTTTTCATTTATCTTTAATACATTCAAATTCCTCTTTTCTCCCTCCAGAAAGTTGCCATTCACAACTGGGACACTGGGATTGAGTGGTACTTTTCGAAAGAAGCTATTCCTGCTATTTTCTGCATAGCTTCTGACTAGAACCTAGACAGATACTCAGCTGATGGGGTGATTATCACAAGGTGCTTCAGTGCTGGTTCAAGGTCTTCAAACACAGCGTTGTTACTGAGAATCATCAACTGAGTTGCTTGAAAATCATAATACTGTCTTAAAATTGGGCATTTCTTCAGCAAACAAATCTATTCTTTACTTCTTTCTGGATTTTCTAGTCTTACATTGAACTTGTTCAAGTATCATTCCTCTCCCAAATCTGAAGGGAAAAATTTCCACTTTACTGATTTTGGTAATATTTCTACAATTAGTAACAGGTACTTGTAAGAACAAAACCATGGCATTCTGCTGTACTTATGACACGAAGATTGTCACATAATTTTAAAATAAACAAACATACACACACACAAAATTAAATTAGTCCTTAGGGGGCCCCAATTCTATGTTTAAAACTATATGCTGCACAACCTTCATTCAACTTTGCCTTGTCAAACTCTGCTAATAATTTCATGTTTATATGGTGGGATTATGAATATAGCCATTGATGTGTGAATATCAGGGGATTCAGGTGAGCTAAAAGCTCTTCCACATATTCATACAACAAAACAGCTGTACAAATATCCATGATGAAATTCAGATTGAAAAGAGGACAAGGGTAGAGCTTCATTTCACAGCTCATTGAAGTCTTTGAGAGCATTTAAGGTGAAACCAATGTGTTTGTTCAGAGAAAGAAGTGTCATGCAGGAGTACTCAGATATGTCCCAAAGGCTGTAGAACTTGACTCACATTAGAATGATAAGTAGATAGATGTGACTTAAATTTATACAACAGCTAAGTGAGGTTATAGACATTAGGAAGTAATTCTGGGATAACTATGATGCATTAGATGCTTGACAGTAATAGCATTTTAGAACATCTTCATCCTGAAGTAAACAAAAGTCTGTATGATATGGTATACACCCTAAGAGAAATTAAGGTAAATTGGTTGTATAATGGATTATTTTCCTATTTCATCTGTCCCAAATGACAGCTCTTTGAGTCTCAAGTTCATATTTTGAAGTGGGTTTTGGTTGTTGTTTTGGTTTTTTTTTTGGGTGGGTGTTTTTGTTTGTTTTTTGTTTGTTTGTAGGTGGGTTTTGGTGGGGGTTTTTTGTGTTTTTTTTTATTTTATTCTTTACAGTTTAGTAATGCCATAAGCTCCAATCAAATTTGCCATCAAGGATGAAGTAAGCTCCTGGATAAATTATGTAATTCATACTCAAGCTTTTAAAACTGCTGAAGAATTTAAAAATCAAACTGACATTTGACTAACAAAGCAGACGAAAGAAATGGAACAAAACCAGTATGCACTTTCATTTAACTGTAAAGGGTTCTGTGTTATAAATCAAGAGGAGCAGAATTCACTCGTCCTATGTGTTATTATCAACCTAACATTGTTGCTCAAATTTCAGACATGACAACCAAAGCAGTAAGTTTCAGAAGGAAATAATTAGAAAATTTGTGTATATTTTAGCAGTCTATAGCATAAAACTTTTAAAAGTGTAAATTTCTATTTTTATTGCATCTGTCCTGTTTCTGTTCTAGAAAACTAATGGATAGGTGCCTATGAGCCAACACTGATATTTTAAGCATAAATAAGAATATATAGAGGGGGGAAAAAATGAAGAAAATATCTCATTAGCAAATTTTTCACCCACTATTTATTAGAATATTTGCTTTCTATTACAGATCCTTGTAATAAGAATATGGCTGGTAAATTATTCTTGTGTATAAGTTTCAATATCAGTTTGCAATCTTATTTTCAAACTCAAACCAAGGGGTTTTGTACCAAAAAAACTTACATAGGCAATATATATATGCATGCTCATATACACTATTCATGCTGAAAAGGTGAGATCCTGCTTATATTTGAATTTATTTTCCTGCATAGCATTTATCAAGAATGATGTATCATATGACATGTATGATACCAGATTAGGCTGTAGTAATTTTCTTTTAATAACAAAACGTTATTTTGAGATTAGCTACATGTTAATACTAGTGGAAGCTAATCACATGTAATTTGCAAAATGCATGCCTATTAGCAGTCCTGCTTTCTTGTATTATTAAGTCCTGCTTTCTTTTATCAATAACTTACGCAGACAGGTGTTTTCAAAATCCCTGTTAACATGCAAATAGAATACAACTTGTAAGTATATTTCTTTAGTGTAAATTTGTGCTCAGTAAAATAATTGACAAAAATGTTACCTACTAGACTATGTTCTGTGATTTTACTAAAGAAAATAAATTTCTAAAGAGCATTTGCTAAGCAAAACCCATTTGTTTAGCATACTAAAAAGATCATTGTGGTGGGTTGAGAGCGAAGGCCTAGCTTTCCCTCCCCCACAAAGAGGGAAAAAAACCACAGCTAACTCAGCCGGAGAAGCAGAAGGAATGCTATATTTTACAAGCAATGTGGAAAATGCAAGATATGTACACAATATATACAGTATTTACAATATATATACATAAATATACAGCAAAGTAAAAAAAAAAAAAAAGAATGCAGGAATGAAATTCCCTCCTCCAGACAGAGGAGGGTTCCCCCTGTACCCCCCTCTCCCCCTACCTCCTTTTTTTCCCAAAGAGGGTTAGAGAGAAAGAAAAGGTAATTAATAAGGAGAAAATTTGGTTAGGCCTTAAAAGTGCATGCAGTATTAGTGATTAGTGCTTATCTGGTGTACAAAGGTCGTGCTGGCTAGGAGCCCAGAAGGAGACAAGCTGGAAGGGAGAAGGAAAGGAGTGAACTGAGAAAAAACTCCAGGTGCACTAAAACTTAAAACTGCATTCTACCAATCTACCAAAGAAATTTGTTTAGAACATCGATGTTTTCATTGTCTTCACCAAAACATTCGGCCAGAGTGTCCCAGCACTGTTCCTTTCTTAAAGTCACAGCCTCAAACGGTCAAAATGAGTTAAGGGCCACTGTGCTGCTGGGATGCCACGACATAGTGGCTGTTACTGAAACTTGGTGGGATGAATCCCATGACTGGAATGTAGGCATAGATGGATATAAACTCTTTAGGAAGGATAGGTAGGGAAGGAGAGGAGGAGGTGTTGCCCTCTATGTCAGTAACCAGTTGGAATCAGTGGAGCTCCAACTGGGAGGGATGATGAGCTAGTTGAGAGTGTGTGGGTTAAAATTAAAGGCAGGACAGGGGAAGGAGATATTACTGTGGGGGTCTCCTACAGGCCACCTGACCAGCAGATCCAAGCAGATGAGGCCCTCCATAGACAAATAGAAGCGGCTTCCAGGTCACAAGCTCTGGTCCTCATGGGTGATTTCAACCACCCGGACATCTGCTGGAGGGACAACACAGCAAGGCACCAGCAATCCAGGATGTTCCTGGACTGCATAGAAGACAACTTCCTCCTCCAAATGGTAGAGGAACCAACAAGAAATGGTGCTATGCTGGACCTTGTTCTCACCAACAGGGAAGGGCTGGTAAGCAATGTGAGGCTCATAGACGGCCTTGGCTGCAGTGACCATGAAGCAGTTGAATTTAACATCCTCAGGGCAATCAGGAGGAAGTATTCCAAGCTCACGACCCTAGACTTTAGGCGTGCAGATTTTGATCGCTTCAGGGATCTGCTAGCCAAAGTGTCGTGGGACAAAGCCCTGGAGGAAAGAGGGACCCAGGACAGCTGGTCAATATTCAAGGACCACCTCCTCTGTGTCCAGGAGCTCTGTGTACCAACAAAGAGAAAAGCAGGTAAGAATGCTAGGAGGCCTGCCTGGATGGGCAAGGAGCTACTGGACACACTATTACTTAAAAGGAAACTCTACAGGAAGTGGAGAGAAGGACAGGTAGAACAGGGGGAATATAAGGAAGCTGCCCGAGCAGCGAGAGTCCTGGTTAGGAAAGCCAAAGCAGAGTTTGAATTGAATCTAGCCAGGGGAGATTAGAGGGAACACTAAGAACTTTTACAGGTATATTAATGGGAAGAAGAAGACTAGGGAAGGTGTGGGCCCCCTCAGAAAGGAAAATGGTGACATGGTCACAAGTGATGAGGAAAAGGCTGAGGTACTTAATAACTTCTTTACCTCAGTCTTCACTGCAAGGGCCTCTAGCCACACTCCTGACGTTATGGAAGTCAAAGCCAGGGACGGGGAGGAAGAACTGCCCATTGTAAGTGCAGATCAGGTTTGTGATCATCTGAAGAACCTGAAAGTGTTCAAGTCCATGGGACCCGACGGGATACACCCACGGGTACTGAGAGAACTGGCAGATGAGGTTGCTAAACCCCTCTCTATTATATTTCAAAAGTCATGGCAATCTGGTGAAGTCCCCACGGACTGGAAAAGGGGAAACATTGCCCCCATCTTCAAAAAGGGTAAGAAGGAGGAACCAGGGAACTACAGGCCAGTCAGTCTCACCTCGGTGCCCAGAAAGATCATGGAGCAGATCCTCCTGGAGTCACTACTCGCTCAAAAGAATAGTGAAGAGGTGATTGGGAACAGTCAGCATGGCTTTGCCAAGGGCAAATCCTGCCTGACCAACCTGGTGGCCTTCTATGAGCAGGTGACAACATTAATCGATGAGGGCGAGCAACTGATGTCATTTACCTGCACCTGAGCAAAGCCTTCGACACTGTCCCGCACCACATCCTGGTCTCCAAACTGGTGACACATGGGTTTGATGGGTGGACCACTAGATGGATAAGGAACTGGCTTGATGGCCGCACCCAAAGAGTGGCTGTCAATGGCTCCATGTCCCAGTGGAGGCCAGTGACAAGCGGAGTCCTCAGGGATCAGTCCTGGGACCTGTCTTGTTCAACATCTTTGTGGGTGACATGGACAGTGGCATTGAGTGCACCCTCAGCAAGTTTGCTGATGACACCAAGCTGTGTGGTGCAGCAGACACGCTGGAGGGAAGGGAGGCCATCCAGAGGGACCTTGAGAGGCTGGAGAGGTGGGCACAAGCCAACCTCATGAAGTTCAATAAGAGCAAGTGCAGGGTCCTGCATCTGGGTGGAGGCAATCCCTGGCACAAATCCAGGCTGGGCAGTGACTGGCTGGAAAGTAGCCCTGAGGAGAGAGACTTGGGGGTGCTGGTGGACAAAAAGCTCAACATGAGCTCTCAATGTGCACTTGCAGCCCGCAAAGCCAATCAGATCCTGGGCTGCATCAGGAGAAGTGTGGCTAGCAGGTCGAGGGAGGTGATCCTCCCCTACTCAGCCCTGGTGAGACCCCATCTGGAGTACTGTGTCCAGTTCTGGAGTCCCTATTACAAGAGGGATGTGGAGGTGCTGGAACGTGTCCAGAGAAGGGCCACGAGGATGATCAGAGGGCTGGAGTACCTCTCCTATGAGAGCAGACTGAAGGAGTTGGGGCTGTTCACTCTGCAGAAGAGAAGGCTCCGAGGTGACCTCATTGTGGCCTTCCAGTATCTGAAGGGGGCCTATAGGAAGGCTGGGGAAGGACTTCTCAGGATGTCAGGTAGTGATAGGACTAGGGGGAATGGAATGAAGCTGGAGGTGGGGAGATTCAGGCTGGATGTGAGGAGGAGGTTCTTCACCATGAGAGTGGTGAGACCCTGGAATGGGTTGTCCAGGGAGGTGGTCGAAGCCCCGTCCCTGGGGGTGTTTAAGAGCAAGCTGGATGAGGCTCTGTCCAGCCTGATCTAGTGTGGGGTTTCCCTGCCCATGGCAGGGGGGTTGGAACTAGATGATCCTTGTGGTCCCTTCCAACCCTGAATGAAACTATGAAACTAAAATCATGATTACATCATCGATCTTAACACAAAGTAAGATGAATCTTGGGACTCAAGGAATGAGTAGTAGAGGATACTGTATAATAGGTTGTTCCTCAATTCAGTCCCATTCCATTCCGTGGAGCTGTGATATTCCACTAAGACACAATATCTCTATGATAGTAAGATGACATAAAGACATTCTTTTGAGAAATACAGGACTAAAATAAAATGAAAAAAAAAAAAAAAGAAAGGGAAACCAGCACCACAACCCATCCAAACTGTCAGATTGTTGAATGTCCCAAATTGTTGAACCAATATCTTCCTTGATATATATTTAATGGTATTCATGAAATAGATCAAGCAAAAATGAATTTTCGTGAATAAAGGAACAAAACTTGATATGTTTCAACAGATGAACACTCTAGGTCTGATTTTATAGAAAAAAATACTTGTTAGGCTAAGTTACTCTTCATATAAGAAATTCTTTTTCTGAATCTTTAGCTGTAAGCTATAAAGTCAAGAACTGCAAATGTCAATGGTGTAAAAATCTTGGGACATGTTAATTGCTAATAAATAAACAGCCAATGTGGTATCACTGTGAAAAGGACAAATATAACACCACTGTATATCATGTTAAGTATTTTAAAGCAAAGCGTTAGAATTTATATCCCAAACAGTGAGAAAAGATATTTGAAACTGCCTTTGCAAATAAGCATACAGCATAAGAGAATCTAGAAGCTGTAAGCTTTGTCATTGTGTACCAAGAATTTTGCCCCAGTCATTCCATGGTAGAAAGGCTGTTTGGTCAATGAAAGCTGAAACATTTGAGGAAGAATATTGTATAAAAAAAAAAAAAAAAAAAAGGGGAGAATCTCAGAGACATTATGTCTCACAGCAGGTGTATATAAAACATGATAACTTAAATATGATCATGTAAATCATAGGACAGATAGATTCCATAAACATACAAATGCCAATCAACATATGTAAATATCAAACAGATGGAGGATTTTGTGCAAACTTTAAAAGCAATGTAAAATTGCTGTCAAACATTAAAGAGTAGGCCTTTCTTTTCACTTTTCAGACATATTTCATGGATAAAGTAATAGAAATAGAAGAGAAGTAATGTCTATTCTCATGTGTGCATCAGAAGAAAAATTGATGAAATTACCTTCCCTAAACCAAAATGTTCTATGTACATTTCCTCTGTGAATTCATGGTGTTATTCTCAAAATCTTTCCTGTAGTCAGAGAGGAAACATGTCATATATGTACATGCACATGTGTCTACCATATGCATGCATATATAGAGAGAGAAAGAAGTGCATATATATATGTGGTGGTTTGGCCTTTGTTAAGGGCCAAATGCCCAGCAAAGCCACTCTATCACTCTTCTTCTTAGATGGACATAGCAGAGGGAAAAATATAACAAAATGCCAGTAATAAGATAGAAGCAATTTTAATAATGAAAAGCAAAGGCAAAAGCTGTGTGTGGAAGCAAAAGCTAAGAAAGATGTTATTCTCTACTTCCCATCAGCAGATAATGTTGGGTCAGGGCTTCAACATGCATAGTGTTTGTTCCAGAGAACAGGTGCCATGAATAAATGTCCTCATACTCCCTTCTTTCACTTAGTTTATATATTTCAGCTGACATCATGTGGCATGGAACATCCCTTTGGTCAGTTTGGGTCAATTGGCCTGGCTGTGTCCCCTCCCAAGATCTCACTCAACCCTCAGCATACTCTTGTTGCAGGGAAATGTTGGAAAAGTACAGCCTGATTGTTCAGCAGTAGTCAAAGCACTGGTGTGTTATCAAAACCCAGCTACTGCTCTTCAAAACACAGCATTAGGAAGATTCTCTGTGGAGAATTAACTCCAGCTCAGCCAAACAAAAAACAATATAAAAAGCCCAGTACAACTGAAATCTTAAAAATCTAGCTTGGGTCATTACTAGTCATAGAATTATTTTTTATGGGAAACAGAATAATATCATAGTTGGAATACTTCTATACAGAAAAAGCCTCAGTAATACTAATATAATTAACACCATAACACACACACACACACAATTGTTTTTATGTCCTATTTCTTGGTCTCATGCTAATCCTTTCTGTGGTCCTCTGGCACATCATGTTTCATTCTGGTGGTGGAGTGTGGGTGTGGAGCATGTTACAGAGAGTTTCAGTATCTGGAGCTCTTTGTATGATATCCATGTCTTTTTTTTCTTCCTCACCACAGGAGACACTTTTGGAGGCTTTTTATGTACCTTTTTTTTACCACACATTAACATGCACTCTCCACTCGTCTTTTATGTGTGATAGATGCTGTTCTTTCACTTCCTTTACCAACCAAAACTGAGTTTTGCCCACATCCAGGTCTGCATTTCTTTAACTGACAATTAGTGACTTAGTCACAGTTTGTGGTCAAATCCTGTGCCAAATCTCTAATCCTCCTATGAAGGAACCTCTTTATGCTACTTTCTGTGTCTCTGCATTTTCCAAGACCCCTGCTGTTGTACCAGGTATGTCTGTTAAAATCGTAACTGTCTTATTCTGCATAGAATAACTGCTTATTACTGCTAACTACATAAAACTACTATAGTACCACATAAAGATAAATGAAAGTAAAACAAATGAGACATAAAAACCTGGTCAAATAGAGAAATTGCTGTCACCATTAAATCAAGGGTGAAGGCAGGTCAAGAAAAGTTCAGAGGAAACATGACAAACCCCAGACAAAGAGAAAACAGTATGTTCTTCAGTTTAAGGAGTAATCTGATGCCAGATATCTCACATATAATGACAATTGCATGTGTCATGCCACTGCAAATCAAGATTTTGTCAGGAGTATTATTTGTATAAAGCAGATACCTGTGAGGTTATCCATGCATCATCCATGGATGGTGCAAAGAATTAAGGGAGGATTTCTAAGCAGCACCAACATTTTTGTGCGAAGGATGATACACAGATCATAGGTTCAGTGGGCTGGAGAGGGAGAAGTGTCTTTGTGGCTCATCTGAACATATTGCCCAGAACTAAAGAGTGGAAAAGCCAAAACTGACAATGACAGGCTCCAAAAAGGCTCCTTCAGACTGAGTTATATGTGGGTGTTTTGGTCCAGAGTGGGAGAGAGATTCAGTTCTTCTTGAGCATTCCCATGTTATGAAATTAAAGGCACAAATGAGGCCAAATATCAAAAGCGAGGCTGTTAACAGAATAAAGGAGATACACAGAAAGAAAAAAAGGGAGAAAGAGAGAGAACAAGAAAGGAATTATATTACCACCCCCAGCCCTGAGACGATTTAGGTCTGAGGAAGGGTGCTGCTGCTTTGGCTTGGAGGAGATGCCATCCTTGTTGGCTTGTGCTGTCCTCCCTGGAGGAGGGGAGGAGAGATCCCAATGTCCAAGTCCTTCTCTGAGCAGCCTCCAACATGTGGTGTCTTCAGTAAAGATGTCTTTTCTCTTCTCCAGGAGTACTTCTTTTCTTCTTATAGCAGGCAAAACTTAGGCATGGAGAAAGAGTCCCTGGTCTGCTGCTTCCAGGCTGCATGATGATATCTTTTTCTTCTTCTCCTCCTTTTTCCCTGTGTTTTTCCCCCTGTATGTTTTTCTCCATCTGAGCTGCTAAGGCCTGTTATAAATACAATAGTGGTTTGTGATTTGTGTTACACAATACAATATTCAGGGTGGTAGTGGCAGTTGGCAGTGGCTTGTTTTGAGAACAGAGGGTAAATGTCCAGACTGTTTTGACTTCAAACAGGAGCCTTATGCCAACTTGCTAAGGACCTCAGAATGTTTACCTTAGATACGTCCTGAGCAGCTGTGCCTGTGTGAGAAAGATGTAGTTATTCAAAGGACGCATGAGAAAGACCTCTCCTACTTCAACTATGACCCCCTCAGAAAGACCCCTACCACAAGGAAGATGCATGCTCAAGAAGCCCAAGAAGTTGCTAGAACTCATTATCATATCCCTGCCTTCTATTAAGCATAAGCATGCATATGTAGATGATGTAGCTATATAAAGAAAAGATGGTAATTGTAAAGTGCGTTTTGGCAGAGACTGGAGGTGTCTGGGGGAGTCTCTGCAGCCCAGCACGCCGCTTCCTTGCTCCTTGCTTGCTTCTCCTTTTTTAATAAAACAACTCTCATAAGAAACTTAGAAATTTTATTGTGCAGCCTGTTCATAGCAGGCTTAGTGTCTTTTATTCAGTTAATCGCAACTCCCCTGACCAACACACTAGCCACATTAATGATACAACTGCCAGGTGTGCTATCAGTGGGCAGTGCTGACCCATCAGATAGGTCATTCACAGCAATCTTATCTTTTTGTCAGACATTCCAGAGGGTCTTTTCACCATCCCTTTCTTGGGCAGCTATTTTCTGGGCTAGGAGCAAAGGTTATTTTATCTTTGTTGATTCACATCAAGAGAAACAAGATTTATTCTCTTACAGTGGGTAGATAAAAACACAATCCACAGTTCTTGTTGCTGTGAAACTAGAGAATTATGTAGGGGGAAATAAAGTTCAAGAGAAATAAAGTTCAAGGTGAATATTGTATGTCCACATGAATGTAGGAAAAGAGAAACTATTTGCTGTTAGGATCGTGTTTACTTAGTAAGATACTAATATATAGTATGCAATGTATTGAAAAAGAAATTAAGTTCTTCTTAAATATCACTAATGATCTGAAGTGACAGTAAATAAAATGTAAATAAGTCTGTTTAAACAACACTAAATACTTGACATTGGTTTTGTATTTATAGATATCTCTTTCTCCCCCTCAAATTAGTTACTGTATTTGACAACTTGTGCACCTATTCAACGGAACAAGTGAAGAGCTCTTACTCAATGGAACAAGTGAAGAGCTCTTACATGAACAGGCTATAATGTGATGGCAGGAAGTGCTCTATCCCTAGGGCTGGCTAAGAATCATACACACAGCTTCTAAAACACATTGGGAAATGTTTGCAAAACAACATACAACAACAGTAACTATGATTATCAAAGAAGAAGAACATTCTATAATTCTCCTAGAATTTGAAAGACATAAAAATTAGGCAGATCGGAGTATTGTCATAAACCTACTATTAACGTTATCTTAATATACCTGTAGTTTTGTCCAATCATATGACTGAGCATGAAGAGCTTGTAATTTCAGATGAAATTATAAACTGACAAACTATGATTCTTTGGTGGTTAACAGATCACTGAAAGATAGATAGGTACAGAGAGAGGAGGTGCAAGGAAGAATAACTGTCAGAACACAGAAGGTATTATGGACTATAGAAATAAAAGCAACAAAACAGGAGAGATTTAAACACAATAACATCTATGTACAATGATAAGGCAAGCTGTGTCTTGAGGAAGAGAATGAAAAATCTTCACTTGATAAATACACATGGGTTTTTGAACTATCACAGTATTGTCTGCTCTCAGAAAATATTGGCAAAAGCATTCCACTTAAGAATTAAAGGATCGTGAAATTCACTGTACTTAATCCAAACACTGGGTTTTTTTGCAGAGCATAAAGCAGAGATGCTTAGAAATATGCATTGCACAAAAGTATTTATTGATTCTTTGAAAATAAATGTCTATGGAGTAATCTTCCCTCATATGTACAGAGTAATAATGCATTTCAATAAGAAGATAAATAGACACACTGTAGGTAGAAAAAGACAAAGGAGAACACAGGAGGTTTCTTTTAAACATAACAAAAATTTTCTTTACTTTGAGGGTGATGGAGCACTAGATAAGGCTGCCAAGAGAGTCTCCTTCTCTGGAGGTTTTCCTGTGCAACCTGAGTTAGACAGGGAGGTGGGACTAGATATCTCTGGAGGTCCCTTCCAATCCCTGCTATTCTGTGATTCTATGATTTTGTAAATAACAAAGACTTTAAAGGGATTATTGTACAAAATACCAAACATTCATGTATGGTAAATATACTCTATTTTTCTGTTAATGAGATATATTAATGTATACACACAATTACCATACACATACAAGAAGACAAGGAGAGGCAAAGTACGTTCAGACATAATCATGTATGAAATCACCATTTCTGAGCACTCTAGAGATAACTAATCCATCTTGGCATGTTACTGTTAAAAGTACTTTTCCCAACTGATCTCTAAAGTCCGTGAAGCACTAGCTCTTTGTTTAAAATCAATCGTGGAAAGTCTGGTATATAAAGTATCAAAACACATTACTCTTGATGGAGTAGTTTTCAGTTAAAATGAGTAATTTTTTTTTGGGGGGGGGTGTAGGTGTGTGGTGTGGGTGCTGTCAGCCAACACTGTGGGAAACAGATCAATGGCCCTGAGGTCATGAATAGTTCAGTAGACTTGAAGGTGATATGAATAAAGTTGCAAGTAAAATGTCACTTAATTTTTATTGAAAGTTTTCTAATTATTTCCTATTAAATTCAGAGAGAAAGTATTGATTGTGCTGGGTATGAGTCTGAACACAATATTTTGTGACCATATTAATTATGTATTAATATGAACTTTAACAAGGCAAGCCAGGCACTTTATCAGGAACACCTGCCACGTATTTTGTTTCAGTAAGGTATGCTGAATGCCTGCAATGCAAGACCAAAACCAAGTTTACACATCAGCTAGTCAGAGAGAAAACACTTCCTTGGAGGCCAAAGCAGTCTTTTGCTGGGAGATTTCAGTTTTACTCAAAAGACGTATTCAGAGAGTAATTCTGAAAAACTAATTTACAAGTGAAATATTAAGTCACATTTAAAACTTGACTATAAAACACCCAAGAAACTATTTTTCTCAAGTTTGCTTCAGGTCTAGACACATATAAGTCACATGATATAAGCATTATTCAGTAATTTTGTACTTTGTCCAAAAGGGAAGCACTCAGAAACAGGCGGGGGACAAAAAAAAAAAAAAATCTATTTGAGAATATGTGTAATGCAAGAAGGATTGACAAAGGTCAATAAATTGTTAATTCTTTCTGTTATGTAGAAAAAAAACCCAAACACTTGCCTCTTCCTGTTGTGACACCAAAACTTACTCCTGCCACAAGCAGATTTATTTCAGAAACTGCAGCCCCAGTCTCAGCTAGATATAAAAAGAACCTGGCCAAAACATTTATACTGCTACGGAGTTTTCCAGTATCATAAGAAATATCTCACTGATTGTGGGAGTTGAATTCATCTGGTATTATTATCATGGACATATTCCTGTAGTCTGTGAACTTTAAACTGCTGACATCTGCCATCCAAGCAGTGCTCTTGACTATTTCATCCTTTCCCTGTGTAATAGAAATTATGAGACCCACTCAGAAAATGTAGTAAGGTAGAGGTATTTTCAAATGTATAGCTAGTAAATTCATTAAATCATTTGCTTTAGACAAACTGCCAGAGCAACCAGACACTGTAGGAAATGGTAAAAATAGACTCTTTTTCAGTCAAGTAGTTAACTGAAAGTCTTGGCAATTTTTATCTAAAACAAGTACAATTGGAGCTGTGTTTGAATTTACAGCCATTTTAACAGAAACTGACAGCTTTTGAGATGGACCAGCTGCTGTGGAGGACGCTACCAGTCCTGCCGAAGAAGAAGGAAATTACTTTGTGTCTCTAAAGGCTGCTGAGGACGTGGGAGCCACTATGTTAGTAGCTGCTGCTGCTGCTGCCGCAGGCTGATTGCCAAAATCACCAACAGCACTGTTCAAAGCAGCCTTTCCAATAGACTTTTAAGCTTTATCTTTAACGGATACAGATTCTCCATTCTCCTCATCACTAGAAGTCTCTGATGTAGAGCCAGAGCTATGCTTCCTTCTCTTTGATCTACGCTTAATAACAGAACAGGCCTTAGATACCTTCTTCTCCTGGTACAGTGCATATAGCAAGTACATATTATTTATAACTGCAGATTCATCAGACAGCTCAGGTCTAAGAGACAGCTTCAGTGGCTCAGTTGGTAGGAGTGTGGAACTATGAGTGTTGAGGTCATGGGTTGGAATCCTACAGTGGTCAACAGAAGCTGAATCTTATACCTGAACCACAAATATAATTTCTGCATTAAATATTTGCCTATGTGATTGATAAGGAGGCCCAGACAATACTTGTAAATCAGAACTGAACATATTGAAAAGTGCAATTGCTTAAAAATGCAAAGCACCTTCATATTTGCTTGTCCTACTTAAGCAAGCAATAAATCAAGCTATTTTTGTGCCCCATGTTGGGTGCCAATTAAAAAAAAGTAGTGGGTTGAGAGAGAAGGCCTAGCTTTCTCTCCCCCACAAAGAGGGAAAAAAGCCCCACAGCTAACTCAGAGAAGCGGAAGGGATGCTATATTTTACAAGCAATGTGGAAAGGCAGGTTAGATATACACAATATATACCGTATTTACAATATATACACAGAAATATAGAGCAAAGACAGATACAGGAACAAGATCCTCACCTCCAGACAGAGGAGGGTTCCCCCCTGTACCCCCTTCTCTCCCTTTACTGCCCTTTTTTCCCCAAAGAGGTTTAGAGAGAGAAAAAGGTAGTTATTAAGAAAGAAGAATTTTAGTATTCCTATTAGTATAGGATTAGTGCTTATCTTTATCCAAGGTCGCTCTGGCTAGGAGCCCAGAAGCAGGCAAGCTGGAAGGGAGAGGGAAAGGAACGAACTGAGAAAAAATTCCAGTTACACTAAAACTTAAAACTGCATTCTACCAATCTACCAATGAAATTTATTTAGACCTGTCTTTTCTTTACAAAATATTCAGCCAGAGTGTCCCAGCACTGTCCCTTTCTTAAAGGCACAGTCTCAAATGGTCACACGCACATACATCCCAAATTTTCATGCAAAAATATTTCATTGTGTTGTCCTGATTGGACTAGAAAAAACACAATCAGACTCATCCTTGAACAATTTGCCTTTGTTTACTATATGTCATGATTGTGACAAGTCAGTTTATGATGCTTTCCTCACTGGCACCAGTAGTATGTAAGATATCACAGTTATTGGGGCTGCAGAATGATAAAGAATGGGAGAGCTCATTGCAAAATCCTAGAAACAAGTGGAAACATTCATGTTGTCTTCAGAATGAATTAACACTGGTGCTACAAGAGATTTCTCATTCAAATGTATTAGATTCTCCACCTCTAGAGTCAGTTAGGAGGACCGTCTTGCTACTGCTTGGGGAGTAGATCAATAACTCTCTACTCTGAGCAACTGAGCAGGATGCCAAAATATTCCCAAATGCTTCAGAGTACTTGTGTGAGACGTGTCGTGCAACTAAGATCTCATTTGACATTAGAATCAAAGCCTTTAAGGCACAAAGGAATTTAGCTCAGGCCTTGGAAAATAGAGTGAATTTTTGTTTCTGTGTTTGGGTATTTTGCATCAGTATCCTTTATCCTTTAGAAAGTCACAACCATTTAAGAAAAAGGTGTTGGGGAACAGAAAATTATTATGAGAACACTGAAGTGCAATATATATTGATAGCAAAGGCTGAACACCTAGAATTCAGAAAATACTTGTGGCAATTATGCCATAAGCTGTTGTACAATGCCTATGCCATATTTTAGAACAGAATAGAATAAACCAGGTTGGAAGAGACCTTCAAGATCATCGCGTCCAACCTATCACCCAACACCACCTAATTAACTAACCCATGTAACCAAGCACCCTGTCAAGTCTCCTCCTGAACACCTCCAGTGACGGCGACTCCACCACCTCCCCGGGCAGTCCATTCCAATGGGCAATCACTCTCTCTGTGTAAAACTTCCTCTTGACCTCCAGCCTGAACTTCCCCTGGTGCAGCCTGAGACTGTGTCCTCTTGTTCTGGTACTGGCTGCCTGGGAGAAGAGACCAACCTCTGCCTGTTTACAACCCCCCTTCAGGTAGTTGTAGAGAGTAATGAGGTCACCCCTGAGTCTCCTCCTCTCCAGGCTAAGCAGCCCCAGCTCCCTCAGTCTCTCCTCATAGGGAGACTATTTACAGATTCATTTGTAAAGCATAAAATCATGGAGTTAAATATTTTTTTGAAAATGTCATTAAGATTTTATCTTTCTGTTTGTTGTTCTGTAGTACATTGATTCCAGCTGTAGTACAACATAAAGTTCAGTTCACTACCTACAGAACAAGTTATTATACAATCGAAATGTATACAATAACATTCAGCAAAATCATTCTTCTTCCCCTGAGAAATATATCAGCTGCATAAGAGTTTATTCATGGACATCTAGAATGTTGTACTGTTTATTTACCCAATACTGTTTACAAACAAACATTCACTACTCACCAGAAGATTGTAGCTCTAACCCTCCGATTTGTGTGGAATTTATAGAGGGTTTTGATGCACTTTCTTTTGTAGCAAACTGCTCTGAGGAATGAGGAAATACACAATAAAGTTCATGGAATTGATGAAGAGAAAAAATCAAGTGATTATGAACAAGTAGTTACGGATAAGCATTCATATATTTCATTCAGACTTCTTAAAAAATATGTTTTCCCCTAAAAATAAGTTGACATTACTCATATCTAGGATCCTTATGTTGACCCATTTTGGCTGGAGAGTTGATTGAGACTGGCACCAGGACCAGTGTGCTTGAGCTGAGATCTTTCTATTGGTTTCTTTTCAGGTCTTTGTGGGTTGGAAGAACCCCGGCAGATGGCAAGCACTGATAGGGTTGTCATCTCATGTGCCTGCTTGGGATCGTGATACCAACTGTGGCAATTTTAAAACCCGGCAGGGCTGAGCACGCAATGACATTTTGGCTGGAGAGCCTTCTTGCCCCACTGCACGTGCCAGGTCAGTTGACAGAGTACAGAAGCCTTTGTGGTAGCTCAGATAAATTGTAGTAGTTAGGTGGAATATATATTTTTAACAACTAACAATAAACCCCCTGAACCATGGTAAAAACTTGGCCAAAGGCTATTAGAAAATCAGTAGGTACCCAGACAGAGTTGGTACATAAGCACACAGGTGTCCAGGCTGCTAGTTACGGAGAGTGCTGGGGCCTGACACTTGGAATGGAGGGGGAATGAGACAACACCTGTGACAGGTATGACCAGGAGAATTTTCTCCTCAACCTGGTGGCTGAGCTTAAGGATGAAGTGGCTGAACTAAAAGATGAAGTATCTAGGTTCACGACTATACAGGGACGTGAATGGGAGTCAGACATGTGGGAACAGGCTTTGCAGACCTCCCCTGTTGAGGGAGGCGTCCCCAGAAACAGGGAGGGATGGATACAGGTCCCTGTTAGGGGAAGCAAGGGGAATCCGTCCCAGCCCTCTTCTTCTTCCCTGTTGCCCTTGCACAATAAATATGAGGCCCTGCAGGCCAAGGGCAATGTGGATGAGAGGGCTGAAGAGAAACCATATAAGGAGATGCTCAAAGCAAAGCAGTCCCCAGCAACTATAAGGACTAGCACTGTAAGGAAAAAGAGAAAGGTTATAGTTGTTGGAGAATCTCTCCTGAAGGGGACAGGGGGACCCATACGTCATCCCAACTCACCCCATAGGGAAGTGTGCTGCCTACCTGGGGCCCGGATAAGGGACATCACAAGGATACTCCCTAAACTAATCCAGCACTCTAACTATTACCCATTGATGGTAATACAAGGTGGAAGCAATGAAATTTATGAGAAGGGCACCAAAATGATTAAAAAGGAATTCAAGGCTCTTGGATAATTGATTGATGGGATGTGAGCTCAAGTGGTGTTCTGTTCACTTCCCTCAGTGGCAGAGGTGTACACTGAGAGGAACAGGAGAACCCACGCCATCAACAATTGGTTCAAGGGATGGTGCCAGTAACGGAATTTTGGCTTCTTTGATCAAGGGGCAACTTTTACTGTACCCAACCTGCTGGACCTTGATGAGGTGAAATTATCTAGAAAGCGCAAGAGGGTACTAGCATTAGAGTTGGCAGAGCTCATTGGGAGGGCTTTAAACTAGGTCTGAAGGGCATGGGTGAGGAAACCAGTCTCTCTGGAGAGGAGAGAGTGGGACATAAATTAGGGTTAATTGAGAAATCGAGAGCCCAGCTGAAGTGCATGTACACCAACACACGCAGTATGGGTAACAAACAGGGAGAGCTGGAAGTCTTGGTCCACCAGGAAGGCTATGATACAGTTGCTATTACAGAAACATGGTGCGATGATTCACATAATTGGAGTACTGCATTTGGGGGTTACAAGCTCTTTAGGAGAGACAGGTGAGGGAGAAAAGGAGGAGGGGTGGCCCTGTGTATTAGAGAATCTCTTGATGCCTCAGAACTTGAGGTTGTGGATGAAAGGACTGAGTGCCTGTGGGTTAAAATCAGAAGAATGCCTGACAGAACTGACATCCTGATTAGAGTCTGTTATAGGCCACCCAACCAGGATGAGGAGGCAGATGAAATATTCTACAAGCAACTGGAGGCTGTCTCAGGGTCATCGGATCTTGTCCTTATGGGTGACTTCAACCTGCCAGATATCTGTTGGAAACTTAACTCAGCAGAGAGGAGGCAGTCCAGAAGGTTCCTAGAGCATATGGAGGACAGTTTCCTGATGTGGCTGTTAAGTGAGCCTACCGGGGTGAGGCTCTGCTTGACCTGCCATTCTCCAATAAAGAAAGGCTGGTGGGAGATGGGATGGTAGAAGGCTATCTACTGTACAGTGATCATGAGATAGTGGAGTTTTCAATATGCAGGGAAAATGGGAGGAGCAGTAACAGAACCCTCACTTCGGACTTCGGAGGGCAAACTTCAACTTGTTTAAGCAACTTTGACAGAAAGTACCCAGGGTAGCAGCCCTTAAGAACAAAGGGGTCCAGGATGGTTGTACCTACTTCTAGCAGGAGCTCTTGAAGGCACAGAAACTGGCAGTTCCCACATACTGAAAGATGAGCCACCGGGGAAGGTGACCGGCCTGGAGGAGCAAGCAGCTCTTGAAGGAATTAAGGGGAAAAAAGTGGCAACTCAAGATCACAATATCACAGTATAACTAAGGTTGGAAGAGACCTCGAGGGTCATCGAGTCCAATGTATCAACACAGACCACATGACTAGACCATGGCACCAAGTGCCACATCCAATCTCTTCTTGAACACCTCCAGGGACGGTGACTCCACCACCTCCCTGGGAAGCCCATTCCAATGACGAACGATTCACTCAGTGAAGAACTTTCTCCTCACCTCGAGTCTAAACCTCCCCTGGCACAGCTTGAGACTGTGTCCCCTTCTGGTGCTGGTTGCCTGGGAGAAGAGACCAACCTCTTCCTGGTTACAACCACATTTCAGGTAGTTGTAGAGGGCAATGAGGTCACCCTTGAATCTCCTCTTCTCCAGGCTAAACAATCCCATTTAAGGATGTTGTTAGATCATGTTGGAGAAAAATTAGAGAGGCAACAGCCCAGCTAGAACTTAAACTGGCTACTTCTGTGAAAGATAAAAAAAAGCATTTTTATAAATATATTAATGCTAAAAAGAGGGTTAAGAATCATAGAATCAGTCAGGGTTGGAAGAGACCACAAGGATCATCTAGTTCCAACGCCCCTGCCATGGGCAGGGATACCCCACAGTAGATCACACTGGATAGAGCCTCATTCAGCCTGCTCTTAAACGCCTCCAGGGGTGGGGCCTCAAGCACCTACCTGGACAGCCCATTCCAGGGCTTCACCACTCTCATGCTGAAGAACTGCCTCCTCACATCCAACCTGAATCTCCCCACCTCCAGCTGCATTCCATTCCCTCTAGTCCTATCACTACCTGATATCCTAAGAAATCCTTCCCTAGCCTTCTTGTAGGCCCCCTTCAGATACTGGAAGGCCACAATTAGGTCACCTCGGAGCCTTCCCTTCTCCAAACTGAACAGCCCCAACTCCTTCATTCTGTCCTCATAGGAGAGGTGCTCCAGCCCTCTGATCATCCTCATGGCCCTTCTCTGGACATGTTCTGACATGTCCATATCCCTCTTGTAATAGGGCCTTCAGAACTGGACACAGTACTCCAGGTGGGTTCTCACCAGAGCTGAGTAGATGAAGAGAATCACCTCCCTTGACCTGCTGGCCACACTACTCTTGATGCAGCCCAGGATCTGATGGGCTTTCCAGGCTGCAAGTGCACATTGAGAGCTCATGTTCAGCTTCTTGTCCACCAGCACCCCCAAGTCTCTCTCCTCCGGGCTGCTTTCCAGCCAGTCACTGCCCAGCCTGTATTTGTGCCTGGGATTACCTCGATCCAGATGCAGGACCCTGCACTTGTTCTTATAGAACTTCATGAAGTTGACTTGTGCCCACATCTCCAGCCTGTCAAGTTCCCTCTGGATGGCCTCCCTTCCCTCCAGGATGTCTGCTGCACCACAAAATTTAGTGTCACCAGCAAACTTGCTGAGGGTGATGAAACTCCACTCCTTATTGGACCTGGAGGGAAACTAAAGATGAGGAAAAGACTGAGGTTCTAAATACCTTCTTTCCCTCAATTTTCATCAGTAAGGCAGGAGAACTTCAGGATAAGTGGCCTTCTGTGGCTGTTTGAGGCTGTGCCTTTAAGAAAAGGGACAGTGCTGGGATACTCTGGCTGAATATTTTGGAATATTAACAAAAACAATCAGATATTCTAAAGGAATTTCATTGGTAGATTGGTAGAATGCAACTTTAAGTTTTGAGTTCAGTTGGAACTTTCCTCAGTTCGCTCCTTTCCTTCTCCCTTTCCAGCTTGCCTGTTTCTGGGCTCCCTGCCAGAGTGACCCTGAACAGATAAGCAACTAATTTGCATGAGGTCTACTAAGATTCTGCTTTATTAATAATTACCTTTTCTCTCTTTCTAACCTTCTTTGGGAAAAAGGGAGGTAGGGGGAGAGAAGGGGGTACATGGGGGGAACCCTCCTCTGGATGAGGGAATTTCGTTCCTGTATTCTTGTTTTTGTTACTTTCCTGTATATTTCTGTATATATTGTAAATACTGTATATTTTGTGTACATATCTTGCATTTTCCACATTGCTTGTAAAATATAGCATTTCCCTTGCTTCTCCGGCTGAGTTAGCTGTGGTTTTTCTTCCTCTTTGTGGGGGAGAGGAAGCTAGGCCTTCTCTCCAAACCACCATATTTCTTCTGAACTGTTAGGGTCAGGGAGCAGTGTAGTACTCTTGAACCCCATGCAGAATTAATTTGGGACTTGCTGAGCCTCTTGGATACTCACAAGTCCATTGGACCAGATGGGATCCATCCTAGGGTGCTAAGAGAGCTGGCAGATGAGCTGGCCAAGCCACTATCCATCATTTTCCAGCAGTTCTGGCTCACCGGAGAGGTCTCACATGACTGGAAACTGGCCAATGTGATGCCCATCCACAAGAAGGGTTGGCTGGAGGAACGTGGAAACTACAGGCCTGTCAGCCTGCCCTCAGTGCCAGGGAAAATTATGGAGAAGATTATCTTCAGGGCAATCACTGCACACCTGAATGATGGCCAAGGGCTCAGGTCCAGCCAACATGGATTTAGGAAGGGCAGGTCCTGCCTCTCCAACCAGATCTCCTTCTAAGATCAGGTTACTCATCTGGTGGATGTGGGAAAGGCAGTTGATGTAGTCCCCCACAGCAAACTCCTGGCCAAGCTGTCAGCTCATGGCTTGGACAGCAACACTCTGTGCTGGGTTAGGAACTGGCTGGAGGGCCATGCCCAAAGAGTAGTGGTGAATGGTACCACACCCAGCTGTCAGCCAGTCACTAGTGGTGTCCCCCAGGGATCAGTGCTGGACCCCATCCTGTTCAATTTCTTTATTGATGATCTGGATGAGGGCATTGCGTCAGTCATCAGTAAATTTGCAGATGACACCAAGTTAGGAGCAGATGTTCAGTTAAGAAGGTAGAAGGGTTCTCCACAGGGACCTTAACAAGCTGGAAAGATGAGCAGAGTCCAATATGATGGCATTCAACAAGTCCAAGTGCCAGGTGCTGCGCTTTGGCCATAACAACCCCATGAAGTGCTGCAGGCTGGGGTCAGAGTGGCTGGAGAACAGTCAAACAGAAAGAGACCTGGAGGTATTGATTGACAGTAGGTTGAACATGAGGCAGAAGTGTGCCCAGGTGGCCATGAAGGCCAATGGTATCCTGTCATGCATCAAGAATGGTGTGGCCACCAGGAGCAGGGAAGTCATTGTGCCCCTGTACTCAGCACTGGTTAGGCCACACCTTGAGTCCTGTGTCCAGTTCTGGGCCCCTCAATTTAAGAAGGACATTGAGACTCTTGAACGTGTCCAGAGAAGGGCAACAAGGCTGGTACGAGGCCTTGAGCACAAGCCCTATAAGGAGAGGCTGAGGGAGCTGGAATAGTTCAGCCTGGAGGAAAGGAGGCTCAGGGGAGACCTTATTGCCCTCTACAACTACCTGAGGGGTGGTTGTAGCCAGGCTGCAGTTGGTCTCTTCTCTCTAGCAACCAGCACCAGAACAAGAGGACACAGTTTCAAGCTGCGCCAGGTGAAGTTTAGGCTCAAGGTGAGAAGAAAGTTCTTCACAGAGAGAGTTGTTGGCCATTGGAATGGGCTGCCCAGAGAGGTGGTGGAGTCAGCGTCCCTGAAGGTGTTCAAGAGGGGATTGGTCATGACACTTGGTGCCATGGTTTAGTGGTCCTGAGGTCTTGGGTGACAGGTTGGACTTAATGACCTTTGAGGTCTTTTCCAACCTTATTGATTCTATGATCCTATGAGTCTATGATTCTAAATGATGTAGCTCTGTAATTAGAATATTACTCTGTCCAGCTTGTATTCAGACTCTTCTCCAGCTATGGTAACCTCAGTAATGACCTTCACCTGACATCAAGGTATTTTCACTCACAAAGTGCTGCAGAGGACTAGTTTCTTTTTCACTCATTCTCATTTTTTATGGTTCTTTTCCCCTCTGCTTTTATGATCACTCTACTATAGTCCTACATTCAGAGATGTTCCCATTCTACAAGCTTTCAGCAAGTTATTTTTTGTTCATTGTCAAAATTTCTGTTTTCTTTCTAGATCACACATTCCCAATTCTTCCACATGCAACAATCCTGATTTCATAACATCCAACTTCTGTTCATACGCTTCCACTGATTTCTGGAATTGATATGTGTGTGTGTGTGTATATATGTTGGGTTTTTTTTTACCTTGTGTAAGTACAGAAAAGATACTTAAAAGAAACAAGAATACATGGACTTTCTATCTTTTATATATTACTGAGAATTCCAAAATATAATTAGGCCAGTCACAATATAGTGCTGCTAAAATACAAAAATTAGGAAGTTGTCAAATAGTTCATACATTTGGCAGATGGATACACATGCACTTCCTAGTTCTAATGCTACAATAAGCTTTTGAAATATAAAATTTAAATCAATATTCCTAGATCTTTTCAGATAAAAAAAGAAAGACCCTAAGTGGTACTTTACTATCTCTTACAAACTAGTTCAATAGAAAAGATTCTCAGCTGATGGTAACATAGTAGGTACTGTAGTAAGTTGTGTGCTTCTTCAAGCATGCTTCCTTTCCAAGGCACTCCTTTACATTTCAATAAAGTCATCCTAAATTATACACTTGACTACATTTTTTTTAGCTAGAGAGAGGTCTGGAGTTTATATTGTATATTGTACATTCTTTAACTTGAATTCAATTTGTTCTATAAACAGAATTTTTTTATGTAGCTGACTAACAAAGATCAAATTAGGTCAAACTCTGTTGACACAGTTTGGAGCTGTAATTGGTTTATCTAATTGGTAACTATAAACCAGAACAAAATCAGTTCACAGTAAGTAAAGTCTGTGCGATGGAAATTTGGGGTCTTTTGGGAAAGCTTTAACAGAAGTACACTATTAACACGATTAAAAGTCTATCAATTTTAGTTCTGCAAATTTATTTATTTTTTACAACCAGCTATACAGAAGTGTAGCAACATATTTTTGTCAAATAGCAAAAAAAAAATGTTAACAGTTTTTCCATGAGGTGGAAACATTAGAAAATGGATTTGAACATTATATCCTTTACTTAATTGCAACTGTTCTTGACTGAAATGTGATTACATTATGTACATCCTTTAAACTGATCTGTCTCTATCTAACAAAATTATAGAGAAGGAAGGGAAAAACAGGGAATTTTAAATCTGAAAAGATTTATCACTACAATCACTACAAACAAAATAAAGTGTCAGGTTATGTGGCATGATCAAATATACCTTACACTCTCACAACATCATAGAGAAACAGTATGTGTGTTGGTCTCCTCTCCCTGGCAACCAGCACCAGAACAAGAGGTCACAGTCTCAAGCTGCACCAGGGGAGGTTTAGACTGGATGTTAGGATGAAATTCTCCATAGAGAGAGTGATTGCCCTTTGGAATGGGCTGCCTGGGGAGATGGTGGAGTCGCCATCACTGGAGGTGTTTAGGAGGAGACTTGATGGGGTGCTTGGTGCCATGGTTTAGTTGATTAGATGGTGTTGGATGATGGGTTGGACATGATGATCTCGAAGGTGTCTTCCAACCTGCTCTATCCTATCCTATCCTATCCTATCCTATTCATGCAGTCCAGAATACAGTTTGCTTTCTGGGCTACAGTGGCATAATGTCAGCTTATACTAAGCTTCTTATTAATGTCCACCCCCAAATTCTTCTCCTCAGGACTGTTCTTTATCCATTCTCCACCCAGCCTGAGTAGGAAAAGGGTTATTTTCAGATTGTTTTGGAACAGCTATGTTTTGTCTTTGAGTTAGGAATGTACACCTTATCAGTAACTGAGAGAGAGAGAAGGCAGGATTTCGCTGGATATGTTAAGAAACTTGCTTGCTAGCATTAGAAATGTAACCAATTAGAGTGTCACAGCACTGCTTTAGAAAAATGTATCTTAACTGTGTAACACAAGAAATGTCTTTGCTGGGCTTTGTTTATCTTCACAATAAAGGTCTTTGCTTGAAAACATCTTGGCTTGGAAGCTGTGCTTGTGGTAACCGTGCAGTACCACAAACAGTGACCGTGAATATTGCTACAAATGGTAATCCCTGTGTATTACTACAAGCCTGTATTTGTGTTTGAGACAGTCCCAATACAGAACATTGCATTTGACCTTGTGGAACTTCAAGTTCTCATGGGCCCACCACTCAAGGTTGATGGGGTCCACTTTTTCCTTAAATATATAATCATCCTGGACTTGTATAAAGCATTTGACACTGCCTCACATTACATCCTGGTCAGTCAATTGGCAAAACATGCACTTGAGGGATGGACCATTGTCATTGTTTGAGGCCATAGAGTTGAGTCCTTCAGGAGGACCAGAAAGGTCCAGAGATGGACCTTTCTATCCCATAATTCTGCTATCTCTTTATAAGCAAGCTGTACAATTTGTTCTTTCTCTTTTCGCCATTCTTTCAGCTCTTCAGAGGGAGTCCTTATTTGGTAAGATGGGGGAGTAGGCCTGTCTATGGCCTGCAGAGGCCTGACTAATTTGTATTGCATAATTTTGGCTTGTTTAGGCTCTGCACTGCACTCTCTCAATCACTTCCCTGTCCTTGAATTGAGGGGCCCAGAGCTGGACATTATATTGCAGATGTGGCCTCACTAGGGCAGAGTAGAGGGGGAGGAGAACCTCCCTTGATCTACTGACCACACCCCTTCTAATACAACCCAGGATAGCACTGGCCTTCTTGTCCACAAGAGTATGCTGCTGGCTCATGGTCACTGCTTCTAGTCTACCAAGACTCCACCTGAAGCACTGCACCCAGTTCTGGGGCCCTGATCACAAAAAGGACATTGAACTGTTTGAGTGGATCCAGAGGATTGCCACAAAGATGATCAGAGGGCTGGAGCACATTCGCTATAGGAACAGCCTGTCAGATTTGGGGCTGTTCATCCTGGAGGAGAGGAAACTCCAAGGATACAATATAGTGGTCTTCCAGCACTTGAAGAGAACCTACAGGACATCTGGGAAGGGACTTTTTGCTATGGCTTGTAGTGATAGGGCACAAAGTAATGGCTTTAAAATGGAAGAGGGTAGATTTGACTGGATATTAGAAAAGGCTCTTTACAGTGAGGGTGGTGAAATACTGAAATAGGTTGCTCAGTGAGACTGTGGATATCCCCACCCTGGAAGTGTTCAAGGACAGGTTAGATGGGGCCTTGGGAAATCTGGTCTAGTGGAACACGTCCGTGCTTATGGTGGATGATATTTAGATAACCTTTGGTCTTTTCCAACCCAAATCATACTATGATTCTGTGGTTCTATGATCATCTTGTGTACATGATGAGGCAACAACTGATAAAAGACTGGTATTCAAGTTAACATCTTTTTGTATGAAAACACAAATGAAAACTTGCTTTAAAAATGCAATCTTTTTTTATTTGAAATGTTGAGAAGACTATGGTGTGGTTGTGACCAATCATCTTAACAGACTGAACATTGAAATAGGTGCATTTGATAGTTTTCAATTGTGTACATTGGTTGTGTACTAGCAGTCTTGACCAAGAGGTCAGTATGGTTAAGTCTGCAAATTAAGTGTATTCCATCCTTGGTAAGCTGTAGTCTTCAGAGTCTGTCAATAGATTCTTCTTTGCTTCTGTTTACAAGGAAAGTATCTATTTCAATGCCTGGCCACTCACTTAAAGTCATAATCCATTCTAAAGAAAAATAACTCAGTAAAATAGGTTATCACAAGCATAACAAGCAAAATTAAAATGGAATAATTAAAAAGCAAGCCTAGCAATAATTAAAATGTAACACTAGCATATCTTTTTTATTATTATTTCTTTTGAATACTGAATAAAGATTTTCAGATACAGTAGTGTATATTTTCATCCTCTGTTAAGAAATGCTTAGGTTCCAGTGTTCATATGTAGAGAGTTTTAATGCAAGTTTCCAAAGTTTATTTTTCACCCTTCAAACTGAAGGACATGTAGGACACCAGGCATCTGCATCTGTATCTGCGTCATGACTATGGCCAAGTGATAAAAAGCGGGCTCTGCACTTTTTTGGCTCTGTTTGTGTGTGGGGTTTTTTATTGTTTATTTGTTGTTGTTTTGTGGGGGGTTTGTTTTGTTTTGTTTGTTTGGGGTTTTTTGGTCAGTTGGTTGTTTTTTCACCATGAGCACACTATCTAATTTCTTATTTCTGCCTTAGCTACTGGTGTTTGAGGTTTTTTGTTTGTTTGTTTATTTGATTTGTTACCATTATTTAGTTTTTAAATTCTGCCTTGTGTTTTCTATTAGTTTCTCTTTTGTGGTACAATGAACTTCTCTGGTGGACATAAACTCTCTTCATAGGCTCCTTAAATGCTAAAGTTTTCCTCTTCCATTTTCCATAATGTTCCCCAAAGGAAAGTTTCTTCAGGGCAACAAAAATTAAGTTGCAAAGTGCAAAGTAACCAAACTGAAAAAAACAAAAAAACTCACCATGTTTACAATATATGAGTACAGGTGCTAAAGATAATTGCATGCTGTTGTTTTTTAATTTGGTGATCAGTTGTAGCAACTCTTCCTTGTAGTTCAAGACTCAAATGACAAAAGGCAGAATAATTATAAGGGCATTTACTTTACTTTTTGATAAAAGTAGTTACTTATAAACTGTCATATGAGTATATTAATAAATTTTTAAAACTGAAAATATTTTTAGTTCTTTGACTCAGAGTGTAAATTTGTATAGATTACCACTCAATGCAGAAATAAAATATAGTAATGACAGAAAAAGTAGGCCATAAGGGACTTTAGGAGATCATCTAACCTAACACTGCACATTGAAACAGTACAGAAGAAAACTGAAGTACACCAAATTTTTTTATGTAGAACATTTCATATAATTTACAGGCTATGACATTTTTATTAATTATTTCATTCCAAGATCAGAAGTATATTAATTTGTGCAAAAATTAACAAAGGAAATCTAATTTTTTTTTCTAACAAAAACAATTTTAAAAATTAATAAAGATAATATATTGATCTCAAGTGTGACACACTGCCTCTCTTTAAATGCAGACAACATCAAAGCATCATGCTCAAGCTAATGAATCAAATATGCTCTCAGTGTGAAGCCTGAGTAGATTTGTGTTATTTGTTCATTTCAGTTTGCCTACAGTCCTGCAGATTACAGATTGCTCACATCAGAAAATGTACTTTATTGTGGAGAGTATAAACCAAATATTCAAATTCTCTTTATCTTCTTTACATAATACTAATTTGCTCTTCATTCTGAACCCAGAAAATACAGTAAAATATTAATAATACCCATATTATTCCCCATATAAAACTAAGGCATGTAATAGGCATTTGAAGTATTGGATGCAATAGCTGCATTTCCTTAGTGATGCTTCCTTTTACTGCTGCTTTTGTTTAATTTCATATACATGCATTTATTTCTAGGCAGAACCTTTTTGATATTTTTTTTCCTTAAGTTACCATTGTCAGTACTTGTGAAATACCATTTACAGGCTGACTTTATGAACTATCTCAAAGTGAAATGCCAGGTAGCGTCTTTTCTTGACAGTAATATTTATGCCCTCATGGACATAAACAAGTCTCCAATACTAATTGCCTACAAAGATAATCTGTTCTATGAGTTAAGAAACTTTTAAGGTCTCCTTAATTGCTTGTTGTGTTGGTTTTTTTTTTTGGTTTGTGCTTTATTTTTTTCCCTGGGATATATAATAAAACAGACTTATTTTTAATGAAGTAAAATTCCTTAGTGCAAATGTAGCTTTTTTCAGATGTAGCTGCAACTTTCTTTAATGACAATTATTTAGGATTAAATCACTTACGTCCTGTGTCACATAGTCCAGATCCATGCATATTGTTTTGTGACCATTTGAGGCTGTGCCTTTAAGAAAGGGACAGTGTTGGGACACTCTGGCTGAATATTTTGTAAACAAAGACAGGTCTAAACGAATTTCATTGGTAGATTGTTAGAATACAGCTTTAAGTTTTAGTGCAGTTGGAATTTTTTTCAGTTTGTTCCTTTTCCTCTCCCTTCCAGCTTGCCTGCTTCTGGGCACCTAGCCAGAGCGACCTTGGATAAGATAAGCACTAATCCTGTATCAATTCCCATGAGGCCTACTAAAACCATTCTTCCTTAATAACTGTCTTTTTCTCTCTCTAACCCTTTTTGGGAAAAAAGGGAGGTAGGGGGAGAGAGCGGAGTATAGGGAGGGGGAACCCTCCTCTGTCCAGAGGAGGGAATTTTGTTCTGTATTCTTTTTTTTTCCTTGCTGTATATTTCTGTACATATATTGTAAATACTGTATATATTGTGTATGTATACCACCTGCATTTTCACATTGCTTGTAATTATAGCATCCCTTTTGCTTCTCTGACTGAGTTAGCTGTGGGGTTTTTTTCCCCTTTGTGGGGGAGGGAAAGCTAGGCCTTCTCTCTCAACTCACTACATGTTTCCGTTATTTTATGTTATCTTTTTCAATTATCAAACTTAATATTTTTCAATTAACAAAGCTTAGCAATATAGAAATAGCCCTGTTGATGGGTATCAAGATCCATTGTAATAGAATTTGGAATTCAAACTGCATCTACTAGGAAAAAAAAAAAAAAGAAAAACCTGTGGGAGATGATGAAGATGATGACAGAACTATATACTCAGAAAGAAGTAGGGAAACATGACCATGACATAAGCCTGAAGATTGTAGAAGTGCCCTATTTCTAAATTTTTTTCCAAAGCAGCAAATGAACAGGACTTTGAGTGTGAAACATGAAAGGAATAAGAACTTAGGTGATATTTTCTTACATGATTTATAAAAGGCAAGACATTCATAATGAGGCATGCACATGCTACAGGCCAGCAGCTGGTTTTAAATTTTGTGCAGCAGACAAGTGTTTAGCTTTTATAACCAGGAGGCCCTCTCTAAGAATGAAGATTGCCAGACAAAGGGTAGTCCATCTGACAAAGCAAGAAGAGACCATTTTTGAACAGCAGGGCTTTTAGTGATATTTGATAAGGATGATGACTAAAGAGAAATGAAGGTATAGGCCACATTAATGAAATGGCACTCACACTGCCTATGTGAAAACAGAATAACTAGTGTTCCATTTCAAGTGTCACTGCACAAATGCATCAGTATGGGAAACAGAAGAGGAATTAGAAATTCATGAATGGTACAGAGGTATGATTTCAATTATCACCAGGCACAGTTAATATCCAAACTTGAAGTCCTATTAGGAGCTTCAAACAACTGAGGAATACAAATGATGACAAACCCAGGCCTGAACCTAAAAGGCCTATGCACAGCATATATATATGGGGGTCTCAGATGAAGTTAGTCAGGTCATTTAAGTCCTATTAGTGCATTAAAGGCTTTGACAGTACAAAGCTGGAAGATAAGGAACACTGGTTTGTAATGAGTGATGAGCTAACAACATCTTATGGATCAGCTCAGGCCAATATAAGTTTTACACGTGTAGGGGAAGATTTACCTTTGTTCGAATTAGAGAAGACTATGGTCTATAGCTCAAAGAGCAAACACCTTGTAACTGAAAGAGAGAAACCAGGCAGAATTTGGTTGGATGTGTTAAAATATTGTTTTGTTGTTTTGACCTATTGTGTGCCTTAATTACACACATGCCAATAGAAAATAGCCAGTTAAGATGTGACACCTATGCTTTCAAAAAGACTATATGACTTTGCTGTATAACATAATAAATGTCTTTTCCTGCTTACACCTTGTCCTGGAAGCTGTGCTCGAGGTAAATAAATCAACTATACCCCAGAAGTGCACTTTGAGCAACTAACTATTAATTACAACTCCTACTTGCACCATCAAGAAGAAACTTCACTTTTAAGGACTGCGGAGATATTCGCCAATGTCACTAATGATAGCCTTTAGATTAGTCTCTAAGAGATTAATCTATTGACTTTTACACTGGTGGCATACCCTGATTTGCAAAAAAAACCCAAAAACCAAAAAAAACCAAACCAAATTAGAAGAGTGAAGAAAAGGAAAAAATGTATAGTTGTAATAGAGGCATGAATGTCCGGATGTTAAAGATAAAAAAGAAGAAAAGAATAAAGAGGTAAAAAGAAGAAAAGAATAAAGAGGTAAAAAGAAGAAAATAATAAAGAGGAAAAAAGAAGAAAGAAGGGTTGGTGCCTGAGAAAAGAAGAAGCAGCAGCACAGGAAGCACAAGAGAAGCTCTGCAAAGACAGAGGGGGGAAGTTGGGTGGTTGAAGCCACCCTAGGTCTTGGTGCCTCCTTTTGAAAAGCACGTAATGGGTAATCAAATAACAAAAGAACAGAACTTGATACTGGGAGTCATTATGCATATTTTTTTAAAAAAGAGCAATAACATAAGTTGAAAAGAAAAAGAAACTTACTTAATTGCTTACATGGCTTAGAGAAAATACTGAACCTTGTAACGCAGAAAATGATTTTATTATTTTGACATGGGAGCAGGGTGTCTTTGTTCAAGGCAGCAAAAAAAGGAGACTAAATTGCTACGTCTTCCTTTACAACATGGAGATTAGTTAAATATTCCTTAGAACAATTATCAGAGGATCATAAAGCCACTACAGCCAGAACAAAGCTCTTCAACATCCACCCCCCCTGCTCCACCTCTACCCCACCCGCCGTTAAGCTCACCTGCTCCGCTAGTACAGGAGTTGCAAACGTTAATTCAGGCACTGGTGCCTGTCCAACAGCAACAGAAGCTTGCTACCAGCCCTCAGCAGGCCAGTGGAGGTCCACTGCTAGCACCTCCAACAGCCCCCCCACAGCACCCTGCTGAGGGTCTGCCACTAGCACTGCCGGCAGCCCCCGTTGGCATACCAGCTTCAGTCTCAGCCTCAGTCTCAACAGCCCACAGCCCCCGCAGCAGCAGCCTGCTGAAGGTCCTCCACTATCACTGCCAACAGCCTCCCCATTGGCATGCCGTCATCAGACTCAGCTTCAGTCTCAATAGCCCACAGCCCCTGGACAGTACCCTCTTGAAGGTCCGCCTCTAGCACTGCCACCAGCACCCCCACAGCCTGCTAAACTTCTAGAACTATTTTATGACACTCCTGATACTTTCATATATTCAGATTTATTGGGAGTTTGTGATCCTATTCAAACTTGGCAAAAAATTAATGAACATGCAGTTGCAGAAACAGGAAAACAGTTTGTAGGTCTTCCTGTAAAGGTTAATGCACAGGGTAATGTTGTTTTTGAACCAGTGGGATGGCCATTAATGCAAGACTTAAGGAAAACAGTTATGGAACATGGTCTCAATTCCCTTTACACTCAAAACCTTCTACAAACTGCCTTTTCACCAATCTTAACATCATTTGATATTAGTACAATTATTGGAGTAATACTAACAGCAATGCAGTTGGCTGTTTTTGATACTAAGTGGCATGGGTTATGTCACACAGCAGCAACTGAAAATGCATGAATTCAACGAAGGGATCCTTTACGTGGTGTAACATATGCACAATTACTAGGTATATGACCACACACAGACCCAAATGTACAAGCAACTTGGCATCCAGAAATTCTCAAGGTAAACAAATAGCACAACAAGCATTATGACATGTTCCTGATTTGAAAAAGCCTACTTTAAAATTCACATCTATTAAACAAGGTCCGTCAGGGACTTTTTTACATTTCACAGGTAGATTAAAGAATGCGATAGATAAACAAGTTGAACATGAGGAGGCAAGAGAAAATTTACTCAAAGTGCTTGCCTTGGAGAATGCAAATGCAGAGTATAAGAAAAGGATACTGCCCTTAAAGGAGCCTATGACAGCAGAGATGGTCAAAGCATGCCAGAAACTAAATACTACAACATCCGACTTACAGACCATGGCCGTTAACATAGTTTCTGCGATGGCTGGCGAATTCATGACAGCTCTTGAAAGTTCTCCAGCATGTTTTAATTGAGGACAAAAGGGACATCAAAGCTGGAAACGTAATATGAGACAATAGCCTCTTAATTTTCACCAAAATACCTTTTGTTAAAGGTGTAGGAGGAATAATCATCTCTCAAATCAGTGTCATGCTAAATTTGATATTTACGGAAATCCCTTACCATGGCTGATGGGAAACGCACAACAGACCACAAGGAGGGGGCATGCGATGATACAAAATCCCGGCCTCAGACAATCTAACTCTTTCCTCCCAGCCACAGAGGGATGTGCCAGACTGGATCTTGCCACAGCATAATCAGTTACAATAAGAGATCAGAGTGTGCATAAGATGTTGTTAAATGCCTGTGGTCCAACAGGTGAAGGACTGAGTGCCTTGCTTATAGGGCATTCAAGCGCTACCTTAGAAGGACTATTTGTATTGTCTGGTGTTATTGATTCTGATTTTGTAGACCAAATACAAGCTTTAGTGTAGATTCCATCCCTTCCTGTATTTCTTCCATCAGGAAGTGTTATCACACAGCTTGTGACTTTTAAGAATCAAGTTAGCAATATTGGAGGAAAAAAGAGAGGATCAACAAGAAAGCCTGAAATATACTGGACTCAGACTTTAACAGCTAAAAGGCCTTTGTTAACTTGCTAACTTTTACTTAAAAGTGCAAAAGCTTCTGCGGTTCAAATTTGTGGTATGATTGATACAGGAGCTGATGTGACCATTATTTCAGCACAGGACTGGCCGAGTTCCTGGCCTTTAATAAAAGGAGGAGCAACAGTGACACATCAAAGTGCCTTGTATGTTCAAATTGTGACTCCTGTGACTGTTTGAGGCTGTGCCTTTAAGAAAGAGACAGTGCTGGGACACTATTGCTGAATGTTTTGGAATATTAACAAAAACAATCAGATATTCTAAACTAATTTCATTGGTAGATTGGTAGAATGCAGTTTTAAGTTTAGGTGCAGCTGGGATTTTCTCTCAGTTCACTCCTTTCCTTCTCCCTTTCCAGATCGTCTGCTTTTGGGCTCCCTGCCAGAGTGACCTTGGACAGATAAGCCTGTGGCCTACTAACACTCTGCTTTAATTAATAATGGCTCTTTTTCTCTCTTTCTAACCCTCTTGGACGCGAAGATCTTGAAGGTCTCTTCCAACCTGCTTTGGTTTACTCTCTTTGAGGAAAAGGGGGAGAGAAGGGGGTACAGGGGGGGGAACTCTCCTCCAGAGGAGGGAATTTCGTTCCTGTACTATTGTTTATTTTACTTTGCTGTATATTTCTGTATATATGTTGTAAATACTGTAAATTGTGTATATATCCTGCATTCCCCAAATTCCTTGTAAAATATAGCATTTTTCCTTGCTTCTCCAGCTGGCTGGCTGTGGTTTTTCTTCCTCTTTGTGGGGGAGAGAAGGCTGGTCCCTTCTCTCCAAAACCACCACATTTCTTTTCCCACAACTCCAGAAAAGCAGATTGCCACCATTTGCCCTTATGTCTCCAAAGCACCCATAAATCTCTGGGGACAAGATGTTCTGTCAAATTGGAACTTTACTATTAGCTTCTCATTTTTTGTAGGGATCACTGATTCAAAGATTTCCTACAGCACCAAGACTCACTTGGCTTACTCAAACATCAGTGGCCCCTTACTGATGAAAAAAACCCACGCTTTAAAAAACCTCAGACCGGAACAACTAGAACTGGGACATATTGTACCTTCAACTAGTCCTTGGAACCCTCCAGTTTTTGTAATAAAAAAGAAGAATGGAACTTGGAGAATGATACAAGACCTTCACAAAATACATTTAATCATAGAAGATATAGGACCTTTACAACCAGGAATGCGTTCACCCACCATGATACCTAAGGGTTGGGACGTTATGGTCATAGATTTAACGGACTGTTTTTTCGCTATTTTTCTCAATCCACAGGGTAGACACAAATTTGCTTTTTCTATTCCTTCCCTCACTAATTCAGAAATATTACAGAGATACCAATGGAAGGTTTTACCACAAGGAATGAAAAACAGTCCAAGTATTTGTCAAAAATTTGTAGCTGAATCTCTCTATGAAATAAAAAAAATTGTTTCCAGATTGTTTCTGTTTGCATTATGGGGATAATATACTTGTTGCAGCTTCAGACAAAAATCAGTTACAACAAATAGCTATGAAAACACAAGAAGTTTTACAAAAAAGAGGACTTAAAATTGCTTCAGACAAAATTCAAAGAGTTCCTCCCTGGAAATATCTAGACTGGAAAATTCTAGATCAAACCATTGAACTACAAAATATTAAATTGGATATTACTGTAAAAAAATTGAATTATTTGCAGAAATTGCTAGGAACAATAAATTGGATATGTCCATATTTAGGAATTACTAATACTGAACTCACTCCACTTTTTGATTTATTGAAGGGTGACAATTCTTTGTTATCACCCCGACAGTTAACTCCTGAACCTGAACAAGCTGTTTCAAAAACTGAAAGAGCTTTGACACAAAGAAAAGCTTACAGACAACATATAGATCATCCTGATTTATTATTTGTTTTTGTGACTCTTTGCCAAGGTTATAGATTTATAGGCCAGTGGATATCATTGCTGAGCAATCCTTTAATTATCCTAGAATGCATTTTTTTTTTGTCAAATCAACCCAAAAAGACCATTTATACTAAAATTGAAATTATATCAGATGTTATCATAATAAGTTATAAAAGAATTTTACAACTCTCTGGACAACAACCATTCCTGAGGAGAGGGACTTGGGGGTGCTGGTGGACAAGAAGCTGAACATGAGCTCTCCATGTGCACTTGCAGCCCGGAAAGTCCATCAGATCCTGGGCTGCATCAAGAGAAGTGTGGCCAGCAGGTCAAGGGAGGTGATTCTCTCCATCTACTCAGCTCTGGTGAGAACCCACCTGGAGTACTGTATCCAGTTCTGAAGGCCCTATTACAAGAGGGATATGGACATGTTGGAACATGTCAGAACATGTCCAGAGAAGGGCCATGAGGATGATTAGAGGGCTGGAGCACCTCTCCTATGAGGACAGACTGAAGGAGTTGGGGTTGTTCAGTCTGGAGAAGGGAAGGCTCCGAGGTGACCTTATTGTGGCCTTCCAGTATCTGAAGGGGGCCTACAAGAAGGCTGGGGAGGGATTTCTCAGTTTATCAGGTAGTGATAGGACTAGGGGGAATAGAATGCAGCTGGAGGTGAGGAGATTCAGGTTGGATGTGAGGAGGAAGTTCTTCACTGTGAGAGTGGTGAAGCCCTGGAATGGGTTGTCCAGGGAGGTGGTTGTGGCGCTGTCCCTGGAGGCGTTTAAGACCAGGCTGGATGAAGCTCTATCCAGCGTGATCTAGTGTGAGGTGTCTCTGCCCATGGTAGGGGGGTTGGAACTAGATGATCCTTGTGGTCCCTTCCAACTCTGACTGAGTCTATAATTCTATGATTCTATAATTTATATTCCTATAACTACAGATTATTTAGATAGGTGTCAAACAAATAGTTTATCTTTACAGGTAGCCGTGGAAGGCTATCCAGGAAAAATTGAGATACATTTTCTATCACATAACATACTAAATTTTTGCAAGGACATTGTATTATTTTCCAAACCATTGTGTCAGTCAACAATGGTGGAAGGTCCAACAGTGTTTACTGATGGCTCTGGAAAATCAGGCAAGGCTGTCATAGTCTGGCAGGAACGCAAAGAATGGAAACAAGAATTTTTTTCAGTTAAAGCCTCACCACAAATTGTTGAGCTATATTCTGTGAATCAAGCTTTTATGAAATGGGAAAAAAGTCTCCTTTAAATGTAGTTACTGACTCACAATATGTTGCTAATGTCATACCTAGATTAGAGAAATCCTGGCTTAAATATATTGCAAGTGAACAATTATTTTTCTTGTTAAAAATGTTATGGAATTTGTTAACATATCGAGAACATCCTTTTTATGCTATGCATGTCAGAAGTCATACAAACCTTCCAGGATTCATTACAGAAGGAAATGCACTTGCAGGTGCATTTACATTTCTTGTGCATCTTTCTCCAACACCTCAGATCTTATCTCAAGCTAGATTGTCTCATGACTTTTTTCATCAGAATGCTAAAGCTCTAAGAAAACAATTTTCCCTCTCATGGACACAAGCAAAACAAATAATTTGTGCCTGCCCAGCCTGCCAAGCCTTTCACCCCCTTAATTTGGACAGGGACCAACCCACATGGATTACAAGCTCTACAGCTATGACAAACAGATGTCACTCACATTCCAGAATTTGGTTGACTGAAATATACCCATGTTTCTGTTGATACTTTTTCAGGAGCACTCTGGACCACAGGGGAAAAAAGCAGAGATATTATTAGACATTGGCTTTCAGCATTTGCAGTATTAGGAATTCCTCACGCTATCAAATTTGATAATGGTCCTGGATATATCTCTCACAAAACTCAATAATTTTTGAAACAATGGGGCATATGATTCTATAACACATTTAACTGATATCCCACAATCCCCTACAGGTCAAGCAATTGTGGAATGCACTCTTTGTACATTAAAGGAATTGTTAGAAAAACAAAAAGGGAGAATTATTGGGGAAACTCCCCTGAAAAGACTTAATAAAGCATTATATGTATTAAATTTTCTTTCTCTTACAGAAGCAGAAATGCAAATAATTCATTCGCATTTTGCTTCACTGTAGTCCAAAGATCTTACAATGAGTCCCCAGAAAGCCAAGGTCTACATAAAGTCTCTGCATGATGGTAAATAGGAAGGCCCTTATGATTCATTAACATGGTTAAAAGGATATGCTTGTGTTTTAACAGATTCAGGACCTAAGTGGATCCCAGCACGAAGTGTTTGACCAGCCCTTACCAGACCTTCTAAGGAAGTGACACAAGATTCCTGAGATTAGATAATGATGAAGCTTCTAATACTCTCTGTGATAATTAATGTAACATTGAATTATCCATTAACTGAGTGCCACCCTTCTAAATTAATTCCATGGAACAGTAACAATATATGGGTAACCTTAGTTAAGGCCTTGAATCAAACTAGTTTTTGTGTCTCCATGGCAGAGCCAGAACAACCATTTCATACATGTCTGGTAGCAATTCCATTAGCAAATCCCTCAGAAATAGTGGAGGAAATAACTTCACAATTGCCCAAAATAAAATGTAAAAATAGTATGACAATGTGCATTGAAGAAATGAATATGTGAGATAATTACCTGGATAAGATCAATGTAGAACCACAATAAAATGAAATCTTAGGTAGTATGAAAATGCCAGCATGCACCTATTTTAGTTGCACAGAAATAATGGATCCAAAGAATCCTTGAAAACATACCTGGACACAAGATGTGTCTCCAGCAAATCCTATTTTTAGAAATGAGTCTATGTGGTGTAAGGTTACTTTTAGGAAAGGAAAAGGTAAAGGACTGTCAAGTACTGATTGGCCTAGAAAATTACCCCCAAGAATTTTTCTTATCTGTGGAGATTGAGCCTGGCCTGGCTTCCCCTCTAGGATGACAGGAGGACCTTGCTCTGTGGGACGCCTTACTCTGTTAACACCCAATATTAGTATGATATTAAACCATACCCAGTTGGCCTCTTATGGACACAGGAGAAGCTTCATCATGAAAAGTAATTGTAGGGATGACATAGATTTGTGGAATAAAGGAGAAATAATAGCAGCTAGCATCTTTACTCCTGGAGCAGCTGCTGCAAAAGCACTTACTCAATTAAATATAATGAGTTGTTGGTTAGGAAAACAAAACAATATTACCTCAGAGATATTAAGTGATTTAGCTACTGAACATCAATGTATTAGACATGCTACTTTACAGAATAGGGCTGCCATAGATTTCTTGTTACTTGTCCATGGTAATGGGTGTGAAGATTTTGATGGAATGTGTTGTATGAATCTTACTGACAAATCTAGTTCCATCCACCAGTGAATAAAAATCCTAATGGGTCAAACAGCAAATATTCAATAAGACCAGACCTTTTTTTGGCTGGAGAAGATCTTTGATGGATGGAGCTTACCTGGATGGACAAAATCTTTTATCAAAACTGGGTTGCTAGTCTTATTAATTGCTTTTGTTATATTATTAATTTTATCCTGCTTGCTTTTATGTGTGCAAAAAATGTTAGCAAAAATGTTAGAAATGTTGATTAATAGTGTGTTCTTGTTAGAAAAAAAAAAAAAGGGGGAAGATTTGCCTTTGTTTGAATTAGAGAAGACTATATTTGGTCTATAGCTCGAAGAAGAGTGTAAACACCTTGTAACTGAAAGAGAAACTAGGCAGAATTTGGTTGGATGTGTTAAAATATTGTTTTGTTGTTTTGACCTATTGTGTACCTTAATTACACACATGCCAGTAGAAAATAGCCAATTAAAATGTGACACTCTGCTTTCAAAAAGACAATATAACTTTGCTGTATAATGTAATAAACATCTTCACCTGCTTACATCTTGTCCTGGAAGCTGTGCTCGAGGTTAATAGATATACTATATGACAACACACATGACACTGAATTAACTTGCTAAATGGAACAGGCTGGTGGCTAACTGAACAGAGATTCTGTAGAAAAGGACCTAGGATTCCACTGGAAAAGTTAAACATGTATCTGCAGTATGTTTCTGCAGGGATGAAAGCCAGCCTGTGCATCCCTGGTAGTACAGCCAGTGTACTACCAGCAGATCCGAGGAAGTGATAATTTCCTTTCATTTGGCACTTGAGAGATTAGTTTTGAGTATATTGACCTAGAGGAGTAAATCCAGGGAAGGGCCACCAGTATGCTCAGGGGCTGAGGAATATTGTACACAAGGAGATGCTGAAAACTGAGCCTAAGCTTCTCAGCTTCTGGCAAAAACTCTCCTAAATATTTAAATTTTATTTATGGGAAAGTGCCTTTAAATAGGTCAGTAATGGGCTGTAGTATAAGTAAGTTATAATTATCAGCTGATATAAAGTCTTAAAACTTAAGGAGCTTTAGAAAATAAAGCAATAATCTAGAAGCCAGTAATCAGATTTCTTGAGCAGAGCCCTATCAATAAATACAAATAATAATTTTCTATCTATCTGCAGCTATTCTAGTTGGAATACCCTCCTGTGGTAGTGAGAGAAGTTCAGTTCTCCCCTCCCACACACAAACCATGGCTAACTCAGTCAGAGAAGCAAAATGGAAAGCCTATATTTACAAGCAGAATGAAATGCCAGTGAATATATACACAATATACAGTATTTACAGTATATGCAAAAATATACAGGAAAGAATGTAATACAGAAAACTTGTCCCGCCCCTCCTCAATAGAGGATGGTCCCCCCAAAACCCCTTTTCCTCCTTCCTCCTTTTTTCCTAAAAAGGGTTAGAGAGAAAAGTAATTATTAGGGAAATTCTGTTAGTTCAAAGCATATGCTAAGGGAAGAAAACGAATTAGTTTCTTATCTCATTAGTCCATGATCAGTGCCAAGCAGAGAAAGAAAAACAGCTGTCCAGACTCATTCTGAAACAGACTGAGACTGTCTGCACAAACTAAAAGTTACATTCCTACTGATCCACCAATGAAATTCGTTTAGAACTGTGACCGTTTGAGGCTGTGCCTTTAAGAAAGGGACAGTGCTGGAACACTCTGGCTGAATGTTTTGGTATCAAAATGAAAACATGATATTCTAAACGAATTTAATTGGTAGATTGGTAGAATGCAACTTTAAGTTTTAGTTCAGTTGGGATTTTTAGTCAGTTTCTCTCTGTCCTGCTTTTCCAGCCTGTCTGCTTCTGAGCAGCCAGAGTTTGACCTTGAATGCCAGATAAGCAAAACTAATCCCTGCATGTGCTTTGAAGCCTAATAAGAATTTTCCTCCTTAATAACTACCTTTTTTCTCTCTCTAGCCCTTTTTAGGAAAAAAGGGAGGTAGGGGGAGAGAGAGGGGGTACAGGGGGGGAACCCTCCTCTGTCCGGAGGAGGGAGTTTTGTTCTGATTATTTTTCTTTGCTGTGTATTTCTGTATATATATTGTAAATACTGTATATTGTATATATATATAACCTGCATTTCATTTTGCTTGTAAATATAGCATATCCTTTTGCTTCTCTGACTGGGCTAGCTGTGGTTTCTTTCTTTGTGGGGGAGGAAGAGCTAGGCCTTCTCTCAACCCACCACAAGAACTATCTTTGTTTTCCTTTTTACACCAAAACATTCAGCTAGAGTGTTTCAGTAACTGTCCCTTTCTTAAAGCCACAGCCTAAAACTGTCACACCTTCTTTTAGCTAATATCAAGTTTTGAAATTGATATTGGCCCATTTCCATGCAAATCTAGTCCTGGTTTGTCTAAGCTTTAGCTTATAAGCTAAGTGTAATACTTTCCCAGCTTAGCTACAATATAGATCTACAACAAATACTGCATTTAAGTCTAGACTTCCTCACTGAAAACTGCAATATGTTCTGTTGGCTTATTGTTTCTCTTTCAAAGTGTAGAAGTCGTTGGTGACTGTATTTTGACACTCATTTTTCTGTGATAGTTTTTCTCAGTGAAGGCAATTCATGTTAAAGTTTTTTTCTAGCAGTCCTGGTAGATATTGTGCTTTACTTCCCCCTACATTGTGACCAGCCACAAATGACAATTTTATAAAATTGTATCCAGAAAATGCTTTTTTATCTGTTTTCTTTCATCATAACCACATGCCCAGCCAGTAAAAAGCGACTGAATGGGTTTCACTATAAACGTAAATGGTCACTCAAACATTTTTTTAGTCCTGATCTAGCAGTCATTTCTGCTTAGTGATTATAATCTTGTTCAAATCAAAGATAGTTTGTCTTTTTTTTCTTTTTGTAAATGCCCAGGGTTTACAACAAGAGAAAAACCCTGTATTCTATTTATTTATTTATTTATTTCTTCCAGTAATGATTTGGACCTTAAAGTTTTCTGCAGAGGAGATAACAACATTTGGTTCTAATAGCTAGTATCTGATGGCAGCCAATATTTCCTGTATTCCCAGACTGTAATTCTATTATTTGCCATTTTGCTAGAAGCTAGCACTTTATTAAGTGTCTAGAGAGCTTGATAGTAGTCTGGAGTGCTAGGTCAATGTACCCAATATCTTCTTTTGTAGCTGTTTAGAATTATATCTCTTCAATGTGATTTCTCTGTCTACAAATGTTTTCTAGATAATTTTTCCTGTTCCATGATAGTCGCTAATACAAACAGGCACTTTTATCTGGGACATCCTTTTTAGGATTGAAAGATTTACTTTTTCAAAACAAGCTTTTTAGTCATTATTTATTACCTTCTGTTTAGTCATCCTTGGTTCTTTAGAATTGGAGCTATTAAAAAACCTCTTCCATTGCTCTTTTGTGTGACTCTGATAGTCTAACTAGGAGAATGATCCATTGCCTCTAACAGATTTTTAAAACTTCAAGTTTTACCAAGTCTTGAATTCTTCGGTTTCCTAATGTGTCTGCAATGCATGTTTTGCTCACTTCCATATAAAGATTTGCTGCTGTACTTGGTACAAAATAATTGAAATTAACACTCTAAAGTACAGTTTATTATGTATTGAAATGTCAGAATTTTCTGGGTTCCTATTTTGCAGTTCTGACACAGACATATTTCAAATGATAAAAGTACCTAGGATGATGATAAATATGATAAATATCAATATTTATTCCTAATCATTAGGAATAACTTATAGCAAGTGTAATTGTCCTGGTTTGAGGCCAAGAAGATCCTCTCCTGCCCCTGAGAGGGGCAAAAGAATGGCACTCACACAAATGGATTGTGATGTAATGGAAAGTTTATATGGAAAAGCAGTTAGTGCTTTACAGAAGTTGCAAGCATAGTGACAAAAGAATCCCCAAAATGTACAAAATACCCTATAGCACATCCAAAAGCCTCCCTCCTTTTCCTTTTTCCTGCCTGAGGGTATACCCAAAACCCCCAGGGCTCTTTCTTCCCCCCTCCTGCCAGGCTAATCTCAGGCTGGCTAGGTCGAGGCTGCTACTCCCCCTTCTCCTCCTGGTATTAGGCCTAGACAGGCCTCAGAGGCCTTGATATACTCCCACACCATTACCTGATAGGGAGCATCTCCAATGGGAGCAGAGAGGAAAGGAAGAGGAGAAGAAAGACTATGCAGATGGATTTATAGGGCACAGGGTATTACGGGTATGAAATACGTTATTTCCTCTGTCCACCTACTGGATGGACACTCAGGACATGGAAGGTGTAGCTTTTGTGGCAGTAACAGGAGGCACCCAGCCTAAACTGCCACAGTAATAACATTTTATGTTCAGGTGTACCTACAATTAAATAATGTGATAAAACTTCATAGCAAAAATACCTAACCCAACCCAACTAAAAAACCAAAAGATATTTCTTGTGTCAGTACATCACAAAACATCTTTTATTGGTGTATAACAGCTTAGAAAAAGATAATAGATTATTGCATTAGGTTGATGATCATGAACATTATTAAGATAAATACACATAAACTTTAAAAGTATTTCTAAACCAAAAACGTATATTAAATAATCAGAATAAATAATTTGCAAGTGCCAAGTCACAGTGGGATTTTGAAGACTGCACATTCCTGGATACAAATTGTTAAACCTCTGTATGATGTGACTCAATAGAGAAACAATTTCCAGTGGGGTCCTGAGCAACAAGCAGAAGTAATCCACGTGTTGGGTTTGGGACTGTTTGAACTGGTCTGGACATTAAGAACATTCTGTACATGGCTGTAAGTGACAATGATTCAACCTGGTGCTTACGGCAAAGAGCTCCAGAAGAGACATGTTGATGTTCACTTGGTTTATGGAGTCGAGGCTACAAAGACTCAGAGGCAAATTATACTCCAGTCGAGAAGGAGGTGGTGGTGGGTTGAAGTGTCCCCTCAGCACTAATTTTGCCAGACCAAGTCAGAAGCAAATGAAGCTGTATTTACAAGCAAGAACTACACTCTACAATGGAATACAGTGAATATGTACAAAATATACATTAATTACAATATTATACAGTTATTTACAATTAGCAAACACCACAAATGCTCCCCTGGTCAGAATCCAAGGAAGCCGTTCCACTGCCCCCTCCCTACCTCCCTGCCCCAAGAGAGAAAAGGAGCAGAGAGAAAGCAGTGGGTTAGACTTCACTAAACAATTCAGCCAAGGCCACACAACAAGCACGTCAATTTCTCCCAGGAGAAGCAAAACAGCAGAGATCAGGAAAGAAGAAAGAATTGTTTTGGTACAACTCATCTTATTCTAAATATTTACACAATTACTTTGTTTAGAATAATGTTTCATTTTCCTTTTCACACCCAATAGTGATTTGTTTATATTTTTCTACTTTTCTGCTCAAAATCTATAACTAAATTTTAAAGGCATAGCCTAAAACCACCAAAATCAACCCCTTCTAAACAATTTAATTGGCTTCTAATACTACCCATCTAATCTAAACCAATATCTACTATTATGAGTACATGAAGTTCACAGTCCATTCTGGCTATCTTAGATGAGATTGTTCAGAAGTCTAAAAAACAGGAAACAAGAAAACAGAAAAAAATTTGTCTCTCTGCAGATGAAATGAAGAAAAGGAGTAGAGAATCTTAGATGACTCAGGGCTCTCAGGGTTCTTAGGCTTCATGCACCATAGACTCCTCATGGATTCTTCCTTTAGGTGAGATGCTATATCTGTACAACACTCTGAATTTAAACTGTCTCAGCTAAAGTTAGATTTCTTTGCAGAATACACTGAATTTCACCATTCTCTTGCATTACCCAGTAAGAGTGACCAGGACCTTCAGCAGAAACCACCCCTCAGACAGGTTTAGCCTCTCCTGAAGGAGAAAATACCCAAACAGTTTTGCCCAACAGATTCTTTTATCTAAAACGCGAACTCTATCACCCCATACCTTTTTGTCACCGGTTGGGGCTGTCCCCTTAAGAAAGGGAATATGGTGGACGGAAGTTGGTAAACGGAAAGAATAATCTAAACTAATTTCATTGGTGAAGTGGGAGGAAGCACCTTCTGAACTGGGAGTGCAGGAGAAAGTATCCTGGGCATTCCAGCACTTCTCTATCAGTCTTGCTTCCGCCTCTTCTTTGGGCAGCAGCTCTCTGTGCTGGGCTTTCTGCCAAGACTTCGGCCTTGAAACCAGTAAGATATAAGGCCTGTATTAACTGCTTTCCAATTAACACAAAACTGCTTTGAACTTCTTTCTTTCTCTTTCCCTCTCTTTTCTGACCTACTCTGGGGAAAGGGGGGGAGAGAGGGGAGAGTGGAGGTGGGGAATCCCCTCTGCTGAGGGGGTTACTCTCATTTCTGCATTACTTTATTGTATATCTTTGTATATATTGTAAATATTGTAAATTTGTATATATTCCCCTGCATATCCTACATTGCTTTGTAAATATACAGCTCCACTGCTTTGCTAATTCAGCTTGTGAGTTTTTTTTCCTTTCCCTTCAATTTTCTTTCCCTTTACTTTACAGGGGGGAGGGAAGAGGCTTCTTGGCCTTACCCTTCCAACCCCACGACACTTTTGTAACAAATCTGAGTGTGCAGGTCCATCTCTATTCACTGAAACTGTATTATTTAAAAGCCAGGTTGCTTGTGCTAGATGTTTCTCCCAGTTTTTTAAAGATCCACCACACATGGCTTTCAGAGTGGTCTTCAGCAAACCATTGTAACATTCAATCTTTCCTGCAGCAGGTGCATAGTAGGGAATGCACAATATCTACTTGATGCTGTGCTCTTTAGTCCAGTTTATCACAAGATATTTTTTTTAAATGAGTTCCATTGTATGACTCAATTCTCTCTGGTGTTCCATATCTCCATAGGATTTGTCTCTCCAGACCAAGAATGGTCCTACATGGAGTTGCATATGTTACTGGTTAAGTTTCCAATCATCCAGTGTTTGCCTCTAACATAGTACGCACATATTGCTTACCAGATCCAGAATGAGGTGGACTTGTGTAGTCAATCTGCCAAGCTTCACCACACTTGTACTCGGACCATACATCACCATACCACAAGGGCTTAACTCACTTTGCCTGCTTAATAGCAGCACAACTGTCACAGTCATGGATGACTTGTGTTATAGTACCCATGGAAATATATATGGATCTGTGAAGAGCCCACTGGTAGGTTTCATTTCTGCCGTGATGTCCTGACAAATCGTGAGCCCACTGAGCTAAGAATATCTCACCTTGCTGTTTCCAGTCAAGATGAAGATGAGATTGTGAATCTATGTGAGAAACTTTGGCAGCTAAGTCTGCCTGATGGTTATGTTGTTGATTCTCAGTAGCTTTGCCCTTAGGTATGTGACCATCAATGTGTCTTACCTTCAGTGGAATTTTCTCAATGCAAGCAGCAATGTCTTGCACAGATCAGCAGCCCAAATAGGTTTTCTTTTTCTCTGCCAACCTTTCACCTTGTCTTGCTTGATGGCGAAATGTGCTTTAATGAAAATATCAATGACTTTGTTACCTTTCTCGAAGACTTCTTCAGCTGTTTTACCTCAGACAATGGTATTGTTGATGAACTGAATGTGTTCTGGAGCTCCAGCCTTCACCAAAGCATCATGGATCACTGCATGACAGATGCTTGAGCTGTGGATTCAGCCCATTGGCAATCTGTTAAAAATGTACTATACTCCTGTCTAGGTAAAGGCAAACTGAGGCCTCCATTCCTCTGCTACGGAATAGAGAGGAAAGTGTTAGCAATGTCTATGGTAGCATACTATTTGGTCTCTTTGGATTCCAGCTCATACTGGAGTTCCATCATGTCTGGTACTGCTGCACTCATAGTTGGAGTTACTTCATTCAGGGCACAGATATCAACTGTCATATACCGGTCTCCCTTTTGCTTTTGCACAGGCCACACTGAAAGGTGAATGAGTTTTGATGACAACATCCTGATGTCCCAACTGATGAGTCAGATTTTGTATGGGCAAAAAAGTGTCATGCTTGGTTCTGTATTGTCTGTTATGCTCAATCTGAGAAGCAACCAGCAACTTTATAACCACTATCTCATGATGACCCACAACTGCAGGTTTGTCTAAAATCCCAGGTCTAATGGACAATTTGTATTTTCCTCCATCAATTTCTACAGATGCTACTCCGAAAGCCCATTTTTAACCTTTAGATTCTTTGAAATGCCCTTCTCTCAGAAAATCTATTCCCAATATACAAGGTGCGTCAGGTCTGGTCACAACTGTATGCTTCTTCCACTGTTTGCCAGTTAAACTTATATTATCTATCTTAGTCAACTCTTGATATCCACCAGTGACTCCCAGAATACTTATAGGCTCCGATCCCTGATAATTTGATGGTATTATGGTGCACTGAGCTCCTGTGTCAACCAAGGCCCAGTACTTCTGAAATTTTGAAGTGCCAGGCCACTGGACGTACACATCCCAATAGATCCTGTTATTTCTATTATCCCTCTCTTCCCCCTGGCAGGAGGCAGGGCACCCCTAATTATGAGCAATAGACCCACATGTGCAGTTAGCACAGCAGCCAGTGGTAGAGTTGGAATCACTCTTGGAGCTATTAGAGGTCTGGGAAACTGAGGAAGTATCAGCTACACTTCCAGTATTACTATCTTGGGCTCTGACACTCTGCAGTTCCCTTAATCTCCTGAAAAGTCAGAGTTGGTTGATCATCCCATCTGTTCATGTTTTCACTACACTGATCACGCAGAGTTATAAAAATACTCCCAAATGATTGCCTCTGTTGTCTATTTTGGTTTGACATGTTGTGAAATGGCCTGCTTGGAGGACATCTATTTCTGACAGTTATATCTTGTATCCACCTGGGAGAAGAAGAATTGACATTATCTCCCTGTGTCAATTGGGATATGGAGGTTTTATGTTCCTCCTTCCACTCTTTCATGAAATTCTTTAACTCACCTGAGTTTCAATGGCTAAACCAAAGAAACATGTGTGAGACTATCCTCCAGTTGTCTCATTTGGTCATGAAATGGCCAACAGTGGGAGGCGTTCCCCCATGATTTCTTGCCAAAATTCTGCTTGCCAGAATAGTAGCATAATTAGGCGGAGCAAGTTTGATGACCTTTTCGGCAAAACCTTTTCCCATATGAATCTCATCAGGATTCAGAGAACCATGGTCTCCATACATCACTTCTCTCACAGCAAACTCTCAAGCACTTAATTGCATCATACATAGTGTTACAAGGCCTAGGTTTCATGGAAGGTCATCTCTGGATGAGTACCTCATGAGAGCTGCCAGCAGAAGGCGTGTCCACAGAGAAACCTTGCCAAGACACCTGCCTATATTCCTATGTGTTCCATCATCTTTTGAGAGGGTTCCTAGCTCAGATGCTGACTTGTCCCCCACTACTAAAACAGGAGCCCCTGTATCGTACCACCTACCTAACCATGTCAGAATTTGCTCATTCACTCTTGTAATTTAATCCTTTCTTACATACCTCACTTCTTGTCTGGGGGCATTAGCTGTTTATATATCATCTTCACGTTCCTCATCCTCTTGAAGCTACTGTCCCAATAATCTTGCTGTTACTCTCCATAGGACCTCTTTAAGTTCAGAAGGACTTCCATTAGCTCCTGACATACCAGAACCTATATCCTGTCCTGCATCTCCACTATCCACTGGTGGTATCAATAATTCAGCCATATCTCTAAGGCAAACTTTCTCTCCATCTTCAGAAGGATCCTTTTTAACAGAAGGTCCCTGACCAGCAGAGGGATCTTGCTGTCCTTGCTGTTCTTCTGCCTCTGCATCTGACTTTTGCCTGCCCCTTTTATCCAAAGCTACAATTTGTTTAACTGGAGCTGTGTTTAAAAAAATTTACAGTAGACTTTGCAGAAGTAGAAGGGGTTTGCAAGGAAACAGCATTGGTGGGTGGACTTTGAGACCCAGTGGCTGCTGCAGAACTCACTTCCACTCCTGCTGCTGCAGGCAGAAGAGAATTTGCCTCTCTAATGGCTGTTGGGGAATTTGCAGTTGCCATCTTAGCTGCTGGCACTGCCAATGTGGCCACCATCTTAGGTACTGATGCTACTGTTATGGGCTGTGTCTGCCCCCACCGCTGGCTGAATGCCAGAACTGCTGCAGACCTCACTCAGAGCTGCTTTAGCATTAACTCCTGTCTGCCTGTTTCCCTGCTTGCCCTGTTTGTCTTGTTTCTGTGTCTTCCTTGTCACTAGAATTTTCTGCATTTGAATTAGAACTAGACCAATGTCTAAAACCAGAACACCTATTCACTGCATGTCTCTCTCAGTACAGTGTGATTAAAAAGAACACATTGATTATTACCAATAAAAGAATCACACATAGCAAATAAATCACCTTATGGTCCCAGCTGCTCACATAACTGTCACAGGAACGCTGAATTCATATCTCTCTGCAGGAACAGTTGCAGTCACATTATCATATCTTTTAAGCCAAAGGAATCCCAAGCAGCAGTCATACAGCATTTTTCAGCTTGTATTTAAACAAAAGGAACAGTTTATAAGCCAAGTATCTTCCTAGGTTAACTAACATGGCTGACACACACCATCTGTACAGAATCACAGTCAGAACAGAATACATCAAATGCCACAAAACCCAAAACAGCTTCATTTTGCTTCCTTAATCTGAGGAGGAATTACTCAATCAAACAATTGCCCCACATTGAATAGGTGCCAGTTGTTTCTTTTTTAATGTGGTGGGTTGAAGTGTCCTCCCAGCATTAACTTTGCCAGACCAACTCAGTTAGAAGCAAATAAAGCTGCATTTACAAGCAAGAACTCCACTCTACAATGGAATGCAATTAATATGTACAAAATATACAGTTTTTATAATATTATAAAGCAGAACTTTGGTTTCTTCATTCATGGGACAACTTTTATTGCACCCTACCTTCTGGGTCCTGATGGGGTGCAGTGGTGGGTTAACGCCCTTTTCTGAAAACAAAAAAAAATGAAGCAGGGTGGAGGGCTTGTGAGTACTTTACCCTCCCTGCAGGGCGTTTCCCCCTGGGAAAGCTGAGTCTGTTCCACTCCCCCCTCCCTGCCCAGCCAGGGTATAAAAAGCAGGACATAATAGCTGTGGGATCTCCTTTTGGCTTCAGCTTCTACTGGATGAGAGCTACTGCAGCTGCCCTCCTGCTCCTCAGCCACGTGGCCAGACCTGATCCTCCTCCCTGCTGCCTCCGCGCCTCCTCAGAGAAAGACTGGTTTTGTATTGTTCTTTTCTGTCCCACTCCCATCCACTCTTGTTCCTTGCCCTTGTGAACTTTTTCCTGTTATTGTCATATATATATATGTATTTTAAAGAAAAATTCTTTGCCTCTCTACTTCCAAGCCGACTCCAGATAGCTGTTTAGTGGATTTGCTCCCTAACCCTTTTTTTTCTTTCCCTCTCTGTTTGGAGGGAGGAGGTGTGGGGGGGAGTGGGCAAGAGATTGTCAGCCTTTTCCCCATTTGGGCTTTTAACTCCCAGTTAAGGCTTAAACCACTACAGGTGCATTTATCTAGAAAGAGTAAGAGAGTCCTAGCACTAGAGTTGGCAGGGCTCATTAGGAGGGCTTTAAAGTAGGTCTGAAGAGGGTGGCTGAGGAAATCAGTCCCTCTGCAGAGGAAAGAGTAGGGCACAAAGTAGGGGCAATTGAGAAATCAAGACCCCAGCTGAAGTGCATGTACACCAATGCACGCAGCATGGGAAATAAGCAAGAGGAGATGGAAATCCTGGTCCACCAGGGTGACTGTGATATAGTCGGCATCTCAGAAACATGGTGGGATAACACACACAATTGGAGTGCTACACTGGGGGGTTACAGGCTCTTTAGAAGAGGCGGATGAGGGAGAAAAGGAGGAGGGGTGGCTATGTATATTAGGGAGTCACTCTCTGCCACAGAACAGGAGATGGAGAATGAAGGGATTGAGAGCTTGTGGGTTAAAATCAGAGGGCAGCCTAACAAATCTGACATCCTAGTTGGAGTCTGTTATAGACCACCCAACCAGGATGAAGAGGCTGATGAATTATTCTATAAGCAACTGGAGGCTGTCTCAAGATCATCAGATCTTGTCCTTGTGGGTGACTTCAACCTGCCAGATATCTGCTGGAAACTTAATTCAGCAGAGAGGAGACAGTCCAGAAGATTCCTGGAGTGCATGGAGGACTGCTTCCTGATGCAGCTTCTAAGCAAGCCTACCAGAGGTCAGGCTCTACATGACCTGCTCTTCTCAACAGAGAAGGGCTGGTGGGAGATGTGATCATGGGAGGCTGTCTAGGGTGCAGTGAACACAAGACAGTAAAGTTTTTGATATGCAGGGAGATAGGGAGGAGCACCAACAGAAACTTCACCTTGGACTTCTGGAGGGCAAACTTCCGCTTGTTTAAGAAACGTATTTGTAAATTTCCCTGGGTAGCAACCCTCAAGAACCGAGGGGTTCAGGGTGGTTGGGCCTATTTCAAACAGAACCTCTTGAAGGCACAGGAATTGGCAGTTCCCATGTGCCCAAAGATGAACCAGCAGGAAAGGCAACCAGCCTGGATGAGCAAGCAGCTCCTGGAGGATTTAAGGGGAAAAAAGAGGCTCTATCACCTTTGGAAGGAGGGGAAGGCTTCTCGAAGTATGTTTAAGGTAGTTAGATTATCCAGGAAAAAAATTAGAGAGACAAAGGCCCAGCTGGAACTTAAGCTGGCCACCTCTGTGAAAGATAATAAAACACATTTTTATAAATGCATTAGCACTAAAAACAATGGCAAGAAGAACGTGCACTCCTCATTGTACCTGGAGGGGAACACTGTGACTGAAGACGAGGAAAAGGCTGAGATCCTGAACACCTTCTTTGCCTCAATTTTTAATAGCAAGGCAGGAGGAGTTCAGGACGAGTGGCCTCCTGAGCTGGGTGATGGGGTTGGGGAGCAGTGTAATGCCCCAGAAATCCATGAGGAATTAGTTTGGGACCTGCAGAGCCACTTGGACACTCACAAGTCCATGGGACCGGATGGGATCCATCCTAGGGTGCCAAGAAAGCAGGCAGATGAGCTGGCCAAGCCTCTCTCCATCATTTTCCTCCAGTCCTGGCTCACCAGAGAGGTCCCAGACGACGGGAAACTGGACAATGTGGTCCCTATCTATAAGAAGGGTTAGATGGAGGAACCTGGAAACTACAGGTCAGTCAGCCTGACCTCAATGCCAGGGAAAATTATGGAGCAGATTATCCTGGCGGCAATAACTGCACACCTGAAGGATGGCCAAGTGCTCAGGTCCAACCAACATGGATTTAGGAAAGGCATACCCTGCCTCTCCAACCTGATCTCCTTCTATGATCAGGTGACCCACCTGGTGGATGTGGGGAGGCCTGTGGATGTGGTCTACCTCTACTCCAGCAAGGCCTTTGACACTGTCCCCCACAGCAAACTGCTGGCTAAGCTGTGGAACTACAGGCCAGTCACTCTCACCTCGGTGCCTGGAAAGATCATGAAGCAGATCCTCCTGGAGTCACTACTCGCTCAAAAGAATAGTGAAGAGGTGATTGGGAACAGTCAGCATGGTTTCACTAAGGGCAAATCCTGCCTGACCAACCTGGTGGCCTTCTATGAGCAGGTGACAAAATTAATAGATGAGGGGCGAGCAACTGATGTCATTTACCTGGACCTGAGCAAAGCCTTTGACACTGTCCCGCACCACATCCTGGTCTCCAAACTGGTGACACATGGGTTTGATGAGTGGACCACTAGATGGATAAGGAACTGGCTTGATGGCCGCACCCAAAGAGTGGCTGTCAATGGCTCCATGTCCCAGTGGAGGCCAGTGACAAGCGGAGTCCCTCAGGGATCAGTCCTGGGACCTGTCCTATTCAACATCTCTGTGGGTGACATGACATGGACAGTGGCATTGAGTGCACCCTCAGCAAGTTTGCTGATGACACCAAGCTGTGTGGTGCAGCAGACACGCTGGAGGGAAGGGAGGCCATCCAGAGGGACCTTGAGAGGCTGGAGAGGTGGGCACAAGCCAACCTCATGAAGTTCAATAAGAGCAAGTGCAGGGTCCTGCATCTGGGTCGAGGCAATCCCAGGCACAAATGCAGGCTGGGCAGTGACTGGCTGGAAAGTAGCCCTGAGGAGAGAGACTTGGGGGTGCTGGTGGACAAAAAGCTCAACATGAGCTCTCAGTGTGCACTTGCAGCCCGCAAAGCCAATCAGATCCTGGGCTGCATCAGGAGAAGTGTGGCTAGCAGGTCGAGGGAGGTGATCCTCCCCCTCTACTCAGCCCTGGTGAGACCCCACCTGGAGTACTGTGTCCAGTTCTGGAGCCCCTATTACAAGAGGGATGTAGAGGTGCTGGAAGGTGTCCAGAGAAGGGCCACAAGGATGATCAGAGGGCTGGAACACCTCTCCTATGAGGACAGACTGAAGGAGTTGGGGCTGTTCAGTCTGCAGAAGAGAAGGCTCCGAGGTGACCTAATTGTGGCCTTCCAGTATCTGAAGGGGGCCTACAGGAAGGCTGGGGAAGGACTTCTGAGGATCTCAGGTAGTGATAGGACTAGGGGGAATGGAATGAAGCTGGAGGTGGGGAGATTCAGGCTAGATGTGAGGAGGAGGTTCTTCACCATGAGAGTGGTGAAACCCTGGAATGTGTTGTCCAGTGAGGTTGTCGAGGCCCTGTCCCTGGGGGTGTTTAAGACCAGGCTGGATGAGGCTCTGTGCAGGCTGATCTAATGTGAGGTGTCCCTGCCCATGGCAGGGGGGTTTGGAACTAGATGATCCTTGTGGTCCCTTCCAACCCTGAATGAAACTATGAAACTATGAAACTTGCGCTGAGGAAACGCATCCTTATAGCAGTCAGTCTGATGATGAAAAGAGATATGCTTTGCTCACAGATAGTCCCTGTCCATCTTGTAGAAAACAAGTGGAAATGGAAGGGTAGCTGTTACTTCCACAGTTTCCCAGGGCAACTCTAATAGCTCCAACAGTGGCTCCAGTTCTAACACTGGACAGTGTGCTCACGGCAGGAGCACACTTCCGCCAGGAGGAAGAGAGGGATAACAGAGATAATAGAATCTATTGGGATGTGTACATCCAGTGGCCTGGCACTTCACAATTTTGGAAGTACAGGGCCTTGGTTGACACAGGAGCTCAGTGCACCATAATACCATCAAATTATCAGAGATCAGAGTCTATAACTATTTTGGGAGTCACTGGTGGATCTCAAGAGTTAAGTAAGGTGGAGGTTAATATAAGTTTAACTGGTAAACAATGGAGGAAGCATTCAATTGTGACCCGACCTGACGCACCTTGTATATTGGGAATTGATTTTCTGAGAGAAGGGTGTTTCAAAGACCCTAGAGGTTAAAAATGGTCTTTTGGAGTAGCATCTGTAGAAATTGGTGGACAAAAACTGAAACTGTCTGTTAGACCTGAGCTTTCTGATGAATCTGCAGTTGTGGGACAACACAAGATACAGGACATTACATTGCCAGTTGCTTCTCAGACTGTGCATCACAGACAATACAGAACAAACAGTGACTTTTTGTTGCCCATTCACAATTGGATTCTTCAGTTGGAAATTCAGAAAGTCATCAGCAAAACTCATTCACGTTTCAACAGTCCAGTGTGGCCTGTGCGAAAGCAGAATGGAGACTGGCATCTGACAGTCGACTACCATGCCCTGAATGAAGTAACCCTACCTATGAGTGCAGCAGTCTCCGACATTATGGAACTCCAGTATGAGCTGGATTCCAAAGAGGCTAAATGGTATGCTACCATTGACATTGCTAATGTTATTTTTTCTATTTCTATAGCAGAGGAATGCAGGCCTCAGTTTGCTTTCACCTGGAGAGGAATCCAGTACACTTTCAAAAGATTGCCAATGGGCTGGATCCACAGCTCAAGCATCTGTCATGCAGTAATCCATGATGCTCTGGAGAAAGGTGGTGCTCCAGAACACATCCAGTTCATCGATGATATCATCGTCTGGGGTAAAACTGCTGAAGAAGTCTTTGAGAAAGGTAACAAAGTCATTGACATTCTTTTGAATGCAGGTTTTGCCATCAAGCAAGACAAGGTGAAAGGACCTGCCAGAGACATCCAGTTTCTGGGCATGTGGTGGCAGGATGGATGCCAACACATTCCACTGGATGTGGTAAACAGAGTATCTATCATGGCAAATCCCATGAACAAGCAAGAAACTCTATGTTTCCTTGGTATAGTAGGATTTTGGAGACTGCACATTCCTGGATACAGTCAGATTGTGAAACCTCTGTGTGATGTGACTCAAAAGAGAAACCATTTCCACTGTGGTCCTGAGCAACAAGCAGCCTTTGACCAGGTAAAGCAGGAGGTAGTTCAAGCAATGGGTCTGGGACCTGTCTGAGATGGTCCAGACATTAAGAACATTTTGTACACGGCTGCAAGTGACAATGGTGCAACCTGGTGCTTGTGGCAAAAAGCTCCAGGTGAGACACGTGGACGACCTCTTGGATTCTGGAGTCAAGGTTACAGAGGTTCAGAGGCTAATTATACTCCAACAGAGAAAGAGATTCTAGCTGCCTATGAAGGAGTAAAAGCATCTTCTGAAGTAATTGGAACTGAATCACAACTTCTCTTAGCTCCCAGTTTTGAATTGGATGTTCAAAGGCAAAGGTTCCACACCACATCATGACACAGATTCCACCTGGTTTAAGTGGATGGCTCTGATAATACAAAGAGCTCGAATGGGAAATCTCAAAAGACCTGGTCTGGTAGAGGTGATCTCAAGTTGGCCTGAAGGTACCAACTGTGCTAAACCTCCAGAGGAGAAAGTAACTCGTGCTGAGGAAGCTCCTCCTTACAATGACCTTTCTGTTGATGAAAAGAAATATGCTTTGTTCACAGACGGTTCCTGTCATCTTGTTGGAAACAAGCGAAGGTGGAAGTCTGCAGTGTGGAGTCCAACACGCCGAGTTGCAGAGGCGAAGGATGGAGAAGGAGAATCCAGTGGGTCTGCAGAGGTAAAAGCTGTCCAGCTAGCTCTTGGTGTAGCTGAATGTGAGCGATGGCCAAAGCTTTATCTCTACACCGACTCATGGATGGTAGTCAATGCTCTATGGGGTTGGCTAAAGAACTGGAAGAAGTACGGTTGGCAGAAAAAAGGAGAACCGACCTATGGCAGGACATTGCTGATCGAGTCAAGAGAATTCCAGTGAAGGTGAGACACATCGATGCTCACATTCCTAAGAGCAAAGCTACTGTGGAACAGCAACACAACAATCAGGCACATTTAGCTGCAAGAGTTTCTCAAGTAAACATGGACTCTCATATTGATCTCGACTGGAAACACCAAGGTGAAATCTTCCTATCTCAGTGGGCTCATGATTTGTCAGGACATCAAGGCAGAGATTCAACATACCAATGGGCTCATGACAGATCCATAGACATTTCCATGGATGCTATCACACAAGTCATCCATGACTGTGACATTTGTGCTGCTATTAAGCAGGCAAAACGAATTAAGCCCTTGTGGTATGGTGACAGATGGTCCAAGTACAAGTATGGTGAAGCTTGGCAGATTGACTACATTACTCTACCACATTCTCATTCTGCTAAGCAATACGTGCTTACTATGGTAAAGACAAACACTGGATGGTTGGAAACTTATCCAGTTCCACATGCAACTGCATGCAACACCATTCTTGGTCTGGAGAGACAGATCCTGTGGAGACATGGAACTCCAGAGAGGATTGAGTCAGACAACGGAACTCATTTCAAGAACAACCTTTTAAAGAACTGGGCAAAAGAGCACAGTATTGAATGGATATTCCATATTCCCTACTATGCACCAGCTTCAGGGAAGATTGCACGCTACAACTGTTTGTTGAAGACCACTCTCAAAGCCATGGGAGGTGGATCTTTGAAAAACTGGGAAAAACATTTAGCACAAGCAACCTGGCTGGTAAATAGTAGAGGTTCAGTGAACCGAGCTGGACCTGCACATTTAGATCTGCTACAGAAAGTAGAAGGTGATAGAGTTCCTGTTGTTAGAGAGAGGAATCAGTTAGGTAAAACTGTTTGGGTATTTTCACCCTCAGGAGAGGCTAAACCTGTCTGAGGGGTGGTTTCAGCTGAAGGTCTGGGTCACACTTATTGGGTAATGCAAGAGAATGGTGAAATTTAGTGTATTCCACAAATAAATTTATCTTTAGCTGAAAGAGTTTAATTTCAGACTGTTGTGCAGCTACATTGTGTCCAAAGTAAGAATCTACGAGGAATCTATGGTGCACGAACCCTGAGAACCCTGAGAGTCCTGAGTCAACTAAGAGACCCTGAGAATCCCTGTTTCCCTTTTCTTCACCTCGTCGGCAAAGAAATAAACAGTTTTCCATTTTTCTTATTTCCTGATTTTCTTGGACTTTTGAATTATCTACATCTGAGTTTAGCCGGAATAGACTATGAACTTTGCTTACGAACTGTAAATATCGTCTTGGATTGGATGGACAGTATGAACAGCCAATGAAATTCTTTAGAAGGGGTGGACTGTGACCATTTGAGGCTGTGCCTGTAAGAAGGGGACAGCACTCTGGCTGAATGTTTTGTAAACAAAGACAGGTCTAAACTAATTTCATTGGTACATTGGTAGAGTGCAGCTTTAAGTTTGAATGTGACTGAGACTGCATAAGAGTCTCCACAAGAAGGTCACATAGGTTCCCCGGCAAGAAAACTTCAGGCCCAACTTCCAAAAAATCAACAATGCTATGAGAGATTAAAAGTTTGTCTCTTCTGATGTGACTCAACAAAGATAAATTCACTTTCTGCTTGCCCAGACAATAGCTGATATGTGTTGGGCAGAGCCACTGGAAGGAAGGTGCAAAGATCATGTTGAAATCCTGTCTACCTTGCAATTGCATCATGATAACACTGGACTGCAGCTGCCCTACAAGAATGGCCCAAGGACCCAGCCATCACGCCTTCAGGATAAGATAATCTCCACCCATCAAGTACCCTGGAATGGGTAGACAATGGATTCACCACCTGTTTCCTGATGTGCAATGAGTGTGGGGGCATGTAGGTGGAGAAGGAAGAAGCAGAAAAGCAGAATTCCCCCCACTCCATCCAGACCCCTGCTTAAACACACAGGAATGCACAGAAAGATTTCCTGGGGAACGATACCTGGATATTTACCTAAGGATGATTTCCTGGCCCCTGAATTCCTGAGGGACAATACTTGGACACATACCTAAGGACTAAAAACTGTATAAAAAGACTGGAGCAACTACTGGCTTGGCAGAAGAAAAACGCAGAAGAAAAATGGAGATGAAGGAAAACACAGAAGAAGGACCATGAAGCTGAGATGGAAGGAAAAGCCCGGGACAATGCTGCTCCAGAGAAAAGAGGCTGTGGAGCCTGGAAGAAGCAGACTGAACCCTCTCTCCGTGTCCTAAGTTCTGGCTGCTGCAACTCATGGAGTTGAAGAGGCTGCCCAGAGGACCACATCTCTTCTCCTGCCAAAGCCTCAGCACCCTTTCTCTGCATACCCAACATCTCCTGCAGCACCTTTCCTCCACAGATGCAAACTGTCTTGGGGGGGTGAGGGGTGTGGTAATGTAATTCCTTTCCTCTTCTCTCTCTCTTCTCTCTCTCCCTCTCTATTTTCTCCCTCTCCCCTTCTTATGTAATAAATAGTCTATCTGTTGATATTTTGGCCTCGTTTGTGCCTCTAATTTCACAACACGGGAACATTCAAAAGAACTTAGTCTCTTTCCCTCCCTGGACCGAGACAAATGCCCAGATTTCCATTTTAACTTTTCCATCTTTTCCAATCCGATCTGCAGAGTACCCACAGCAACCATCCTCTGCACTACCGTTAAATGTCAAATGGAATGGAATTATTGTCAAATAAAATAATGTCAAATTAAATGGAAAAAAAAAAGCAGTGAGTGTTTTACAGAGAACCACAAGCGCAGTGACAAAACAAGATCCCAAAGCATACCCATAAACCTCCCAGCACTCCCCTTCTTCCTACTTGAGGGTACACCCAAAACCCCCAGGGCTATTTCTTTCCCCCCTCCACTTCTTAGGCTAATTTCCACTGGCCAGATCTGAGATTGCCCTTCCCCGTTCTCCTCTTGGCATTAGGCCCATCCAGGTCTAAGAGCCCTTGAGATAATTCCCCTTCCATTACCAGATAGGGAGCATCTCCCATGGTAACAGTGAGAAAAGAAAGAGGAAGTTTAAGACCTTGCAGATGGATTTATAGAGAGTAGGACATTTTGGGTATGAAATACGCAGCTTCCTGTGTCCACCCACTAGGCTGGACACGCGGGGCACCCAACATGCACCCCATATGGCAGCATCAGGAGGCACCCAACCTAAACTGCTACGAACTGTTATTAGAGAAAATAATCTGTTGGGGAAAACTATTTGGGTATTTTCTCCTTCAGGAAAGGCCAAACCTATCTAAGGGGTGGTTTCTGCTGAAGGTCCCAGTCATACTTACTGGATAATGCAAGAGAATGGTGAAATTCAACGTGTTCCACAAAGAAATCTAACTTTAGCTGAGAGAGTTTGAATTTGGAATGTACAGTAAAAGTAGTTAGGAGTTTCTGTTTGAGGTGCAACATTGCACCCAAAAGAAGAATCCATGAGGAACCTACGGTGCACAAACCCTTAGACCCCTGAGTCACCTGAGAGTCCCTGTCCTTTTCTTTGTCTCATCTGCAAAGAGAAAACTGTTTTCTTATATCCTGTTTTTTTTAACTTTTAAATCAGCTACATCTGAGAAATGGAAGATAAACTGAAGATATGGACTTTATTGTATTGTTTTAAATTAGATGGATAGTAGTGCCAACCAATGGAATTGTTTAGAAGGAGTGGATTGTGGTAGTTTCAGGATATGCCTAGAAAATTTTCCACAGATCTTGAACAGAAAGTGGTAAAATGTAAATAAATCAACATCAGGTGTAAAAAGGAAAATAATGACAAATTCTAAACAATCATGTTGGATAGATGTTACAGTTTGAGCTGGGTGCCCCCCTGCAATGTTTACTTCCTGTGTCCAGAAATCCAGCCCAGGGGTGGACACAGGAAATTATGTAGTATTTCATACCACAATCCTTTGCACCACTATAAGATCCAGTGCTGAGCCTAGCACGCTCTCTTTTCTTCCTCCTCCGTCAGCCGGTAACTGGGGGAGATGTCTCCTGGCTTTGGGCCTGGCTAGGCCCAAGGCCACAGGGGGATGGGCAGTCTCAGATCTGGCCAGCTGAGACTAGCCTAGCAGTGGGAGGGGGAAGAAGGAGCCCTGGGGGTCTCGGGTGTACCCTCAGGTGGGGATGGGATTTCTTTGGGTCTGCTTTGGGATCTTTCTTTGTCACTGTGCTTTTGCTTTTCTGTAAAAGTTCACTGCTTTCTATTTAAACTTTCCATCACTTCTGCAATCCGTTTGTCTGAGTGTTTATTGTTGCCAGGGGTGGGGAAGGGGGCTGCCTCAACCCAGCACAATAGACTACAAAGAAGCTAGTTCTGTCACCTAACTTTCTTTCAGCTTACTCACTCTGGGAGGCACGAACTTGCATCGGCTTGGTTTTGCTGATCTTGGCTGTGTTCTTTGTTGTGGCTGAGTATACTAACAAAATAAATCTCTGCTCCTTTCTCTTGTCCCTTTGTGTCCAGAGGGAAAAGAATGGGGGCATTGTAGATTGTAGTTTTGCTTGCAAATACAATTTCATTTGCTTTCAACTGGCAATTGAAGAAAAGAGCTGGTTTGGTAATTTAATGTTGGGGGGAGTTTTCAACCCACCACACTCTCCTGCCTCAACATGGCAAGATCCCAAATGAGCTAGGAGAAAGTGAAATGGGTTTTGTTTAGAGTCAGAGGAAAAAATTATTACATATAACATATCTCAGATTAAATAATTTTACACTAATACATCAACAATATGTAATTGCAGTACTTCAGGTAGTAACATAACACTGCAACATCATTCTAACATTCCTTGATCTTTCACTAGGTATAGATGAAAGACTGAAAAAGTAGTCCTTGGCATCTTATTATCTTTGGGTCTCATTAGCTTGATTACTAGATATAGAGTGGAACATTATTTCATTTTTTTCCTGAGATGGGGTAGCACAGGGAGGAGCAAACCTCTTATCCAATTAATTCATCTCTTGTTGTTGCATCACTCTTAAGCTGTTTTTCAGAAATCAAGAATAGCTGATTATCTTGAGTGAGAACAGTGCAGAATTTTTATAAAATCTTGACTGCTGAAACTGCCATACACAGATTTCATGTTTCTGTCTACAAGGGAAAAAGTCAGGCTATGTCAAAAGTCTAACTGTGGTTAATGCAAAGAAACAACTATCAATGCAACAGCAATTATTTCACTAAAGAAATTTTTTTTTAATTGCATAAAAGGATAAATCAGCCAACATATTCAAACTTCAATATTTACCTCTAATGTTGTCAGTTGAATGTATATTATAAATCTCCTTGTTTGTTGATTTTGTTGTGTGTTTGATTTTGGCAATGCATATTGATGTCTATTTTTCTACTTGCAAATTTTTCATTCATGAAACTAACTAAAAAAAACCAATTAAGTTATGTTGGTTATTTGATAGGAAAACATTTACATAAGTACCTGTCCTGGTTTGGGAAAAATAAAAAAATACTAATATTTCTCACTACCATAAAACCATGAATTTAAGCCATTTTTACAAAGCAGGGGGTGATTCTGGGTTGCTCTTTTGCTTTCCAAGTCCTGAGCATGCAGGTGTGTTGGTTTGTTTTGAGGATTGCTGCATGGTATTTTTTCTCTCTCCCTTGCTTTCTGTCTGATGTAATCTGATAATTATGTAGTCGAGGACTAAATATTCACAGAATCACAGAATCACCAAGGTTGGAAGAAACCTCAAAGATCATCAAGTCCAACCTGTCGCCACAGACCTCATTAGTAAACCATGGCACCAAGTGCCACATTGAATCCCCTCTTGAACACCTCCAGAGATGGTGACTCCACCACCTCCCTGGGAAGCCCATTCCAATGGCAAATGACTCTCTCTGTGAAGAACTTTCTCCTCATCTCGAGCCAAAAATTCCCCTGGTGCAGCTTGAGACTGTGTCCACTTGTTCTGGTGCTGGTTGCCTGGGAGAAGAGACCAACCCCCTCCTGGCTACAACCTCCCTTCAGGTAGTTGTAGACAGCAATAAGGTCTACTCTGAGCCTCCTCTTCTCCAGGCTAAACATTACCAGTTCCCTCAGCCTCTTCTTGTAGGGCTTGTCTTCAAGGCCTCTCACCAGCCTTGTTGCCCTTCTCTGGACATGTTCAAATGTCTCAATGTCCTTCTTAAATTGAGGGGCCCAGAACTGGACACAGGACTCAATGTGTGGCTTAACCAGTGCAGAGTACAGGGGCACAATGACTTCCCTGCTCCTGCTGGCCACACTATTCCAAATGCAGGCCAGGATGACATTGGCCTTCTTGGCCACCTGGACACATTTCCAGTTCATGTTCAGCTGGTTGTCAATCAGTACTCCCAGGGTCCCTTTCTGCCTAGGCGCTCACCAGCCACTCTGACCCCAGCCTGTAGCACTGCATAAGGTTGTTGTGGCCAAAGTGCAGCACCCGGCACTTGGACTTGTTGAATGCCATCATGTTGGACTCTCCCCATCTTTCCAGCCTGTCAAGGTCCCTCTGGAGAGCCTTTCTATCCTCTAACAGGTCTACACCTGCTCTCAACTTGGTGTCATCTGCAAATTTACTGATGACGGACTCAATCCCCTCATCCAGATCATCAATAATAATATTGAACAGGATGGGGTCCAGCACTGATCCCTGGGGGACACCACTAGTAATTGGCCTCCAGCTCGATGTGGCACCATTCACCACCACTCTCCTAACCCAGCACGGAGTACTGCTGTCCAAGCCACAGGCTGACAGCTTGGCCACGAGTTTGCCACCAGGTGGGTCACTTGGTCATAGAAGGAGATCAGGTTAGTCAGGCAGACCTACCTTTCCTAAATCTATGATGGCTGGACCTGAGCCCTTGGCCATCATTAGGGTGCACAGTGATTTCCCTGAGGATGATCTGCTCCATCATTTTTCCTGGCACTGAAGTCAGGTTGATAGGCATGTAGTTTCCAGGTTCCTCCATCTGGCCCTTCTTGTGGATGGGCATCACACTGGTCAGTTTCCAGTCGTCTGAGACCTCTCCAGTGGGCCAGGACTGGTGGAAAATGATGGAGAGTGGCCTGGCCAGCTCATCTGCCAGCTCTCTCAGCACCCTAGGATGGATCCCATCCAGTCCCATGGACTTGTGAGTATCCAAGTGGCTCAGCAAATCCCTAACTAATTCCTCATGGATTTCAAGGGTACTACACTGCTCCCCGACCCCATCTACCAGTTCAGGAGGCCAGTTATCCTGGAGTCCTCCTGTCTTACTGTTGAAAATGGAGGCAAATAATGTATTTAGAACCTCAGCCTTTTCCTCATATTTAGTTACAACATTTCCCTCCAGGTCCAATAAGGAGTGGAGGTTCTTCTTGCCACTCTTTTTAGCACTAATATATTTATAAAAATGCTTTTTATTATCTTTCACAGAAGTGGCCAGCTTAAGTTCCAACTGGGCTTTTGCCTCTCTGATTTTTCTCTGACATCATCTAGTAACATCCTTAAATGTATCACAAGTTGCCTCCCCCACTTTCCAAAGGTGATACAGCCTCTTTTTCCCCCTTAATTAATTCAAGAGCTGCTTGCTCATCCAGGCCGGTTGCCTTCTCCACCTGCTCATCTTTTGGCACTGGGGAACTACCAGTTCCTGTGCCTTCAAGAGCTCCTACTTGAAGTAGGTACAACCATCCAGGACTCCTTGGTTCTTAAGGACTGTTACCCAGGGTACTTTCCGAATAAGTTGCTTAAAGAAGTTGAAGTTTGCCCTCCAGAAGTCCAAAGTGAGGGTTCTGTTACTGCTCCTCCCTATTTCCCTGCAAATTGAAAACTCCACTATCTCATGATCGCTGCACGGTAGACAGCCTCCCACCATCACATCTCTCACCAGGCCTTCTCTCTTTGAGAACAGCAGGTCATGAAGAGCCTGACTCCTGGTAGGCTCATTTAACAGCCACATCAGGAAGTTGTCCTCTATACGCTTGTGGTGGGTTGGAAGGGGTGAGGCCAAGAAGCCTCTTCCCTCCCCCCCTGTAAGTAAAGGGAAAGAAAAGTTTGAAGGGAAAGGAAAAAAAAACTCACCAGCCGAATTAGCAAAGCAGTGGAGCTATATTTACAAAGCAGTGTAGGATTTTGCAGGGGAATATTTACAAATTTACAATATCTACAATATATACAAAGATATACAACAGAGTAATACAGAAATGAGAGTAATCTCCCTCGGCAGAGGGGACTCCCCACCTCTGCTCTCCCCTCTCTTCCCCCCTTTCCCCAGAATGGGATAGAAAGAGGAAGAAAAGAGAGGAAAAAAAAAATGTTAGAAGCAGTTTGTGTTAGTTAGAAGCGAGTTAATACAGGCCGTTATCAAGTCGTCAAGGCCGAAGTCTTGGCAGAAAGCCCAGCACAGGGGAGCTGCTGCCTAGAGCAGATGCGGAAGCAAGAGTGACAGAGAAGTGCTGGGAATGCCCACTTCACTCTCAGGCCAGATAGTGCTTCCTCCCACTCACCCAATGAAATTGTTTAGAATATTCCTTCTGTTTACCAACTTCCGTCCACCATATTCCCTTTCTTAAAGGGACACCGTCAACCGGCCACAGTCCACCCCTTCTAAACAATTTCATTGGCTGTTCATACTGTCCATCCAATCCAAAATTATATTTACAGTTTGTGAGTAAAGTTCATAGTCCATTCCGGCTACGCTCAGATGTAGATGATTCAAAAGTCCAAGAAAATCAGAAAATGAGAAACATGGAAAACAGTTCATTTCTTCGCCGACGAAGCGAAGAAAAGGGAAACAGGGAAATTTCAGGGTCTCTTAGTTGACTCAGGGCTCTCAGGTTTCGTGCACCTTAGATTCCTCGTTGATTCTTGTTTTGGGCGCGATGTAGCTGTATAGCACTTCGGAGTCAACCTCTTTCAGCTAAAGTTAAATTTCTTTGTGGAATACACTGAATTTCACCATTCTCTTGCATTACCCAATAAGTGTGACCCGGACCTTCAGCTGAAACCACCCCTCGGACAGGTTTAGCCTCTCCTGAGGGTGAAAATACCCAAACAGTTTTACCTAACAGATTCTTTTCTCTAACAACAGGAACTCTATCACCTTCTACTTTCCGTAGCAAATCTGAATGTGCAGGTCCAGCTCGGTTCACTGAACCTCTACTGTTTACCAGCCAGGTTGCTTGTGCTAAATGTTTTTCCCAGTTTTTCAAAGATCCACCTCCCATGGCTTTAAGAGTGGTCTTCAACAAACCGTTGTAACGTTCAATCTTCCCTGAAGCTGGTGCATAGTAGGGAATGTGGAATATCCACTCAATACCGTGCTCTTTTGCCCAGTTCTTTACAAGGTTGTTCTTGAAATGAGTTCCGTTGTCTGACTCAATCCTCTCTGGAGTTCCGTGTCTCCACAGGATCTGTCTCTCCAGACCAAGAATGGTGTTGCGTGCAGTTGCATGTGGAACTGGATAAGTTTCCAACCATCCAGTGTTTGCCTCTACCATAGTAAGCACGTATTGCTTACCAGAACGAGAACGTGGTAGAGTGATGTAGTCAATCTGCCAAGCTTCACCATACTTGTACTTGGACCATCGGTCACCATACCACAAGGGCTTAAGTCGTTTTGCCTGCTTAATAGCAGCACAAATGTCACAGTCATGGATGACTTGTGTGATAGCATCCATGGAAATGTCTATGGATCTGTCACGAGCCCATTGGTATGTCGCATCTCTGCCTTGATGTCCTGACGAATCGTGAGCCCACCGAGCTAAGAATATCTCACCTCGGTGTTTCCAGTCGAGATCAAGATTAGAGTCCATGTCTACTTGAGAAACTCTTGCAGCTAGATCTGCCTGATGGTTGTGTTGCTGTTCCTCAGTAGCTTTGCTCTTAGGAATGTGAGCATCGATGTGTCTCACTTTCACTGGAATTCTCTCGATTCAATCAGCAATGTCCTGCCATAGGTTGGCTGCCCAAATGGGTTTTCCTTTTCTCTGCCAACCACTCTTCTTCCAGTTCTTTAGCCAACCCCATAGAGCATTGGCTACCATCCATGAATTGGTGTAGAGATAAAGCTTTGGCCATCTCTCACGTTCAGCTACGTCGAGAGCTAGCTGGACAGCTTTTACCTCTGCGAACTGACGGGATTCTCCTTCTCCATCTTTCGCCTCTGCAACTCGGCGTGTTGGACTCCACACTGCAGACTTCCACCTTCGCTTGTTTCCAACAAGACGACAGGAACCATCTGTGAACAAAGCATATTTCTTTTCATCATCAGACAGGTCATTGTAAGGAGGAGCTTCCTCAGCAGGAGTTACTTTCTCCTCTGGAGGTTTAGCACAGTTGATACCTTCAGGCCAACTTGAGATCACCTCCACTGGACCAGGTCTTTCAAGATTTCCCATTCGAGCTCTCTGTGTTATCAGAGCCATCCACTTAGACCATGTGGAGTCTGTGGCATGATGTGGTGTGGAACCTTTGCCTTTGAACATCCAATTCAAAACTGGTAATCTGGGAGCTAAGAGAAGTTGTGATTCAGTTCCAATCACTTCAGAGGATGCTTTTACTCCTTCATAGGCAGCTAAAATTTCTTTCTCTGTTGGAGTATAATTAGCCTCTGAACCTCTGTAACCTCGACTCCAGAAACCAAGAGGTCGTTCACGTGTCTCACCTGGAGCTTTTTGCCACAGGCACCAGGTTGGACCATTGTCACTTGCAGCCGTATACAAAATGTTCTTAATGTCTGGACCATCTCGGACAGGTCCCAGACCCATTGCTTGAATTACCTCTTGCTTTATCTGGTCAAAGGCTGCTTGTTGTTCAGGTCCCCAGTGGAAATGGTTTCTCTTTCGAGTCACATCATACAGAGGTTTCACAATCTGACTGTATCCAGGAATGTGCAGTCTCCAAAATCCCACTATCCCCAAGAAACGTAGGGTCTCTTGCTTGTTTGTGGGACTTGCCATGGTAGAGACTCTGTTTACCACATCCACTGGAATGTGTCGGCGTCCATCCTGCCACCGCACTCCCAGAAACTGAATTTCTGTGGTAGGTCCTTTCACCTTGTCTCGCTTGATGGCAAAACCTGCATTCAGAAGAATGTCAATGATTTTGTTGCCTTTCTCAAAGACTTCCTCAGCAGTTTTACCCCAGACAATGATATCATCGATGAACTGGATGTGTTCTGGAGCACCGTCTTTCTCCAGAGCATCGTGGATTACTGCATGACAGATGCTTGAGCTGTGGATCCAGCCCATTGGCAGCCTGTTGAAAGTGTACTGGATTCCTCTCCAGGTGAAAGCGAACTGAGGCCTGCATTCCTCTGCTATGGGAATAGAGAAAAATGCATTAGCAATGTCTATGGTAGCATACCATTTGGCCTCTTTGGATTCCAGCTCATACTGGAGTTCCATCATGTCTGGTACTGCTGCACTCATAGGTGGTGTCACTTCATTCAGGGCTCGGTAGTCTACTGTCAGACGCCAGTCTCCATTCTGCTTCCGCACAGGCCACACTGGACTGTTGAAAGGTGAATGAGTTTTGCTGACGACTTTCTGACTCTCTAACTGACGAATCAGATTCTGAATGGGCAACAAAGAGTCACGGTTGGTTCTGTATTGTCTGTGATGTACAGTCTGAGAAGCAACCGGCAATTTAATGTCCTGTATCTTATGTTGTCCCACAACTGCAGATTCATCAGAAAGTTCAGGTCTGGCAGATAGCTTCAATTTTTGTCCATCAATTTCTATTGAAGCTACTCCAAAAGCCCATTTGTAACCTCTAGGGTCTTTGAAACGCCCTTCTCTCAGAAAATCAATTCCCAAAATACAAGGTGCATCAGGTCCGGTCACAACTGTATGCTTCCTCCACTGTTTACCAGTTAAACTTATATTAACCTCCACCTTACTTAACTCTTGAGATCCACCAGTGACTCCCAGAATAGTTATAGATTCTGATCCCTGATAATTTGATGGTATTATGGTGCACTGAGCTCCTGTGTCAACCAAGGCCCTGTACTTCCGAAATTGTGAAGTGCCAGGCCACTGGATGTACACATCCCAATAGATTCTATTATCTCTGTTATCCCTCTCCTCCCCCTGGCGGGAGGCAGGGCACCCCTAGTTATGGGGAACATGCGCACATGTGCATTGCACATAGTTTGCAGGGTTATAACTTTGCATGTTATAACCGGAGCCACTGTTGGAAACATAAGAGTCGTTCTGGGGAACTGTGGAAGTAACAGCTACCCTTCTGGTATTGCTACCTCGGGTTCTGCCACTTTGCAATTCCCTCAGTCTCCTGAAAAGATTAGAAGTTGGTTGGCCATCCCAGCGGTTCATGTTCTCACCAAACTGATCACGCAGAGTTATCCAAATAGTTCTACGTGATTGCCTTGGCGGTCTGTTTTGGAATGACCTGTTCTGGAATGACCTGTTTTGGAATGACCTGTTCTGGAATGACCTCCTTGGAGGACGTGTATTCCTCACAGATGAAACTTGTATCCACCTGGAGGGAGAATTGAAATTATCCCTTTGTGCCAATTGGGATATGGAATCTTTCAGATCCTTCATGCAATTCTTAATTTTTCCAGACAGAGTTTCAATGGCTGAAACCAAAGAACCACGTGTCATGCTATCCTCCAATTGTCTCATTTGATCACTGAATTGGCCAACCGTAGGAGAAGCTCCACCATAACTTCTTGACACAATTCTGCTTGCCAGAATGTTTGCATAATTAGAAGGAGCAAGTTTGATGATCTTTTAGCAAGACCAATACCCACAGGAATGTCATCAGGATTCAGAGTTTCATGTTCACCATAGAGTAGCTCTCTAACAGCAAATTCTCTCAAGTGCTTAATTCCCTCATCTATGGTAGTCCAGGGTTTAGGATTCCATGGAAGATCATCTCGGGAAGGATATCTCAGGGCAACCGCCATTAAAAGGCGTGTGGTGGGTGAAAGGGTAAGGCCGAGAAGCCTCTTCCCTTCCCCCTTGTAAGGTAAAAGGGAAAAAAAAAATTGAAGGGAAAGGAAAAAAAACTCACCAGCCGAATTAGCAAAGCAGTGGAGCTATATCTACAAAGCAGTGTAGGATTTTGCAGGGGAATATTTACAAATTTACAATATCTACAATATATACAAAGATATACAGCAGTGTAACACAGAAATGAGAGTAGCCCCCCTTGGCCGAGGGGGATCCTCACCTCCTCTCTCCCCTCTCTTCCCCCCTTTCCCCAGAATAGTTCAGAAAAGAGGGAGAAAGAAGAAAGAAAGAAGTTAAAAGCAGTTTGTGTTAATTAGAAGCAGTTACAGGCCTGGTTATCTTATCAAGTCTTCAAGGCCGGAGCCTTGGCAGAAAACCCAGCACAGGCAGAAAGCTGCTGCACCGAAGGAGATGCGGAAGCAAGAGTGACAGAGAAGTGCTGGGAATGCCCACTTCACTCTCAGGCCAGATAGTGCTTCCTCCCACTCGCCCAATGAAATTGTTTAGAATATTCCTTCCGTTTACCAACTTCCGTCCACCATATTCCCTTTCTTAAGGGGGCACCGTCAACCGGGCACAAGGCGTATCCACAGATTAACCTTACCGAGAGCTCTGCCTAGATGTCTATCTATTCCATTGTCCCTTGAGAGAGTTCCTAACTGAGCTGCTGACTTGTCTCCAACTGTTAGAGCCGGAGCGCCTGTATCATAACACCTACTGAGCCAAGCTAGAACTGGTTCCTTATCCGCCCTGGTGAAATCTTTACGGACAGCACGCAATTCCTCGCGGGGCGAAGAACATTCCAAAATATCATCTTGCTCTTCATCTCCCTGAATTCTTTGCCCATATAGTCCTGCTGTCATTCTCCTAAGGATCTCTTTAAGCTGAGAACCACCTTTGCCAGCTGCTTTCCTAGCTTCATCTGTATCCTGCTTTGATCTCACTAGGTTAGCTAGATCTTTAAAACAAACCACCTCTTCCTCCTGAGCAGGATCTCTTAGAGTAGAGGGCCCCTCACCAGGATCAGTCTCCAGCTCCTCTTCTTCTCCATCTTTGGCCTTTGCACCTCTAGTCTTTAAAGGAGCCACCTTAACTGGAGCTGTGTTTGAATTTACAGCCACCTTAATGGAAGCTGACAGGTCCTGAGATAAATCAGCTGCCGGGGCAGTGACTTCCGGTCCCACCGAGGGAGTAGGCGGAAGTGACGTTGCTCCATTAATGGCCGATGGAGAAGAAGAAGAAGGAGAAGGAGTGGGAGCCATGTTGATACCAGCTGACGCCTTTGGCAGCTTGCTGGAATCAGCAAAGTCATTTAGAGCTGCTTTACCAATTAACTTTTTAGCCTTCTTTTTAACTGACACAGGTTCTCCACAGTCCTCATCACTAGATGACTCTGGGACTGATCTAGAGCCACGGCGTTTTCTTTTTGATCTAGTTTTAATAACAAAACACGCCCTGGACACCTTTTTCTCTCGCCACAAGGAATACAGAGAAAACACATTAGTTATCACCAGCAGCAGAATTATACACATCACATAAATCACCTTTGGATCCCAGGCATCACCTAAAGTTACTCTCTCCTCCGGTGGAATCTTAAAACCCTTTATCTCAATTGGGAGAGTGGTGGAGGTAACATTCCTGTATCTCACTGGCCATAATAAATTAATACATTTTCCATACCATAATTTAACTCTATACATAACCCACATATAAATTGTCCGCACCAAATATTTGCCCAGGTAATCCAAAATCAAACCCAAACAATATCTGTAAACCAGAGCCCCAAAAATTGAAAAGAACAATCGCTCCACAAACCACAAGACCTTCATGTTTGCTAATTCAGCTAGAAAACACTAAATCAATCAGGTAATAAATTAAACTAATTATCTGCCGCACGTTGGGTACGCCAATAAAAAAAATGTGGTGGGTTGGAAGGGGTGAGGCCAAGAAGCCTCTTCCCTCCCCCCCTGTAAGTAAAGGGAAAGAAAAGTTTGAAGGGAAAGGAAAAAAAAACTCACCAGCCGAATTAGCAAAGCAGTGGAGCTATATTTACAAAGCAGTGTAGGATTTTGCAGGGGAATATTTACAAATTTACAATATCTACAATATATACAAAGATATACAACAGAGTAATACAGAAATGAGAGTAACCCCCCTCGGCAGAGGGGATTCCCCACCTCTGCTCTCCCCTCTCTTCCCCCCTTTCCCCAGAATGGGATAGAAAGAGGAAGAAAAGAGAGGAAAAAAAAAAATGTTAGAAGCAGTTTGTGTTAGTTAGAAGCGAGTTAATACAGGCCGTTATCAAGTCATCAAGGCCGAAGTCTTGGCAGAAAGCCCAGCACAGGGGAGCTGCTGCCTAGAGCAGATGCGGAAGCAAGAGTGACAGAGAAGTGCTGGGAATGCCCACTTCACTCTCAGGCCAGATAGTGCTTCCTCCCACTCACCCAATGAAATTGTTTAGAATATTCCTTCCGTTTACCAACTTCAGTCCACCATATTCCCTTTCTTAAAGGGACACCGTCAACCGGCCACAACGCTCTAGGAACCTTCTGGACTGCCTTCTCTCTGCTGAGTTAAGTTCCCAGCAGATATCTGGCAGATTAAAGTCACCCACAAGGACATGATCTGATGATCTTGAGACAGCCTCCAGTTGTTTATAGAATATTTTATCTGCCTTTTCATCCTGGTTGGGTGGTCTATAATAGACTCCAATCAGGATTTCAGTTTTGTTAGGCCTCCCTCTGATTTTAACCCACAGGCACTCAATCCTTTCATCTGAAACTTCAAGTTCAGAGGCATCAAGAGATTCCCTAATATACAGGGCCATCCCTCCTCCTTTTCTCCCTTGCCTGCCTCTCCTAAAGAGTTTGTAACTCCCCTAGTGCAGTAGTCCAATTATGTGAATAGTCCCACCATGTTTCTGTAATAGCAATTATAGAATGTAATTGTAAAAGTCTAGAAAGTCAACACTGAAGTTTATTAAGGGGTGTAAATGAACATGAAATATGAATTTATGTCAAATGGGAAGGGAAGGGAAGGGAAGGGAAGGGAAGAGAAGAGAAGAGAAGAGAAGAGAAGAGAAGAGAAGAGAAGAGAAGAGAAGAGAAGAGAAGAGAAGAGAAGAGAAGAGAAGAGAAGAGAAGAGAAGAGAAGAGAAGAGAAGAGAAGAGAAGAGAAGAGAAGAGAAGAGAAGAGAAGAGAAGAGAAGAGAAGAGAAGAGAAGAGAAGAGAAGAGAAGAGAGAAGAGAGAAGAGAAGAGAAGAGAAGAGAAAGAGAAGAGAAGAGAAGAGAAGAGAAGAGAAGAGAAGAAGAGAGAAGAGAAGAGAAGAGAAGAGAAGAGAAGAGAAGAGAAGAGAAGAGAAGAGAAGAGAAAATATTTCATATGGAAGGGACCTACAGTGATCATATAGTCCAACTGCTTGACCAAAAGTTAAAGTATGTTATTAAGATCATTGTCCACATGCCTTTTAAAAACTGTCAGGACTGGGGCATGGATTATCTCTCTAGGAAGCCTGTTTCAGTGTTTGGCCACCCTCTTGGTAAGGAAAGGCTGCCTTATGTCCAATCTAAACTTTCCCTGGTTGATCCATTCCAATGTGTCCTGTCACTGGATCCCAGGGAGAAGAGATCAGCACCTCTTTGTCTATTCTTCCTCAGGAGGTTGTAGAGAAAAATGAAATTGCCCTTCAGCCCCATCCAAACTACATAAATCCAAAATACTTCCTTGCTCCCCATAGGGCATTCCTTCTGGACCTTTCAGCAGCTTTGTTGCCCTTCTCGTGAGGCACTTTTTGGAATGTTGGGTAGTGATAGGGCTAGGGGGAATGGAGCAAAACTAGAAATGGGTAGATTCAGATTGGATGTTAGGAAGTTCTTCACCATGAGACACTGGAACAGGTTGCCCAGGAAGGTGGTAGAAGCCCCATCCCTGAAGGTTTTTAAAGCCAGGCTGGATGGGGTTTTGGGCAGCCTGGTCTGGTGTGAGGTGTCCCTGCCCATGGCAGTGGGGTTGGAACTGGATGAACTGGTGAAATATTGTATTTAGTATATATTGTAATCAATGGAACAGATCAGCATTTATTCTAAATAAAGATATTTTTTCACTTCAAGAAATACAATATTCTGTTCCACAAAATAGCTTGCCTAAAGTTAATTCTGCCCCCCCCTGCTTTTTAATGCATAGAGATCAATACCTGGTTTGAGACTACCATTTCAAGGTTTGAAATGCTCCACAGCAAGTGCTTGTGGCTCAATCTTGATTAGTTCTATTTATGCTATTTGCTCTGTCTTCACTTGTTATGTTCACTCTACACTTGCTATTAAATATTTAGTCATAATAATTTATCTGTCTGGAATTCAGACTTGTAGGGAAAACTATCTATTCTACAGTGACCGTTAAATGCATGTACTTAAACGTAAATGTTAAGCAGGTACTGGTCTTTGCCTGGGCACAATTGATTATCATGTAATCACAGCCTGTCTAAATTAGAGAAGTTCATGTTCTACAGCACAAGGCAAATTTTTGACTTGAGGAGATGTGTACATCACATCCATATATGTAGAGTATGTGCGTATATACACAATAAATTATGTATGAAGTAATTTAAATTAAAGTAAGCTACACATTATAAATACACTTACTATTTAAAATATTTTTTTCATTTATAGAAAAATCAGTCTCCAACATCATGTCATCTATTTTCCTTCTTATTGCATACAATAAGAATACAGTTTGAAGTTTAGTACTATGATTTAATTTATTTTTGTTTTCTTTAAAGTAATTTTCTTACCCTTATGTGCTGGATTACATCCATCCAGGGGAGGACAGGGGGGGTGGGGAGGGTTGTGATAGCTCTGCTTCCCCCAGGGTACAAAAGAACTCTGATCCAGTTGGATTTGTCTTCCCCCTCTCAGAAGGAGGGATCCCTGGGTCTGAATTTGTCTGTTCCTCTCTGCTTTCCTGTCCAGAAAGACTATGAAGGGAGGAGTGTGGAAGCCATTTTTATTCTTTGCTCCTGCCTTGCCTGTTTGAAAGGACCCACAGCTGCTGCTGGCCTCCTGGTTCTGCCATGTTATTGGGTCTGATCTTCTCCCTGCTGCATCCACGCTTATCTGAAAGACTGAAATCCACATATTTCGAGGGAGATACAAGGCCACCCAAATTAAGTTTTGTTTGTTTTCCTATTCATCCTTATTCCTTACCCTTGTAAACCTTCCCTGTTATTGCTATATATATATAGTTACAAAATTTACTTCTCCTGTTTCCAAACTTAGTCCAAACTTTTTTTTTTTTTTTTGGTAGATTAAACTCCAGTTAAGGCTTAAACCACCACACCTTATATTTTTGTTATTTTCCCTACTACTATAAACAACTTTGATTATATTTTTAAAATGAGAAAGGAAGATAAATGAAGAAACAGATGTTAAATTCAGTTGCCAGTTGTGGTGAAGAGGTTATTAAATTTATGAATATGAAATATGAATTATGAAAATATTATTTTCATTAAGTATCAAACTATTACTAACCGATGAATCACCAACCTATATACATGTTCTAGTGTATGTTCATGAAATACATTCCACAAGTGGCTTAATGTTATGATTAGGACTTAACTGAACTAGTTACAGACTATTTCTATATTTATATAACAAAGGGTGCAGTTCCACCGCTTGGCCACTAGATGGCATGTCGGCGGGACGCGGGCAGCTTCTGGCTATACACAGCAATATTATAATCTTTCTATGCATCAGCGCTTACTCTGCTAGACACAGATACTTTGAACTGAGTGCTAGTGGATGGAAAGCACATGGAAGATGTTCTGTAGCTGTTGTTTGTAGCAAGGTGGGGGTCCCTGCAGATGACTGCTGCTGGACTGGTTCTTACTCGAGTTGGACGGCGGTGTTGGGTTACTGTCTCCTCTCTTCACAGCAGGGAAGAGGGAATAATGGAACCTGGGCTTAGCACGGAAGCAGGTTCCCTTCAGGACTTGGTCGTTTCCCTTCAAGACTTGGTCGATTTCCTCCAGACAACAGGGATTGGTCCTGGTTGGGGTTGGCCTGTGGGGTCGGCCCTCAGAGTCAGCTCATATGACAGGGCGGGGCGGCGGTTGCCGGTAGGCAGGCTTGAAGGATACGGCAGCAGGCAAAGCTACAGGGTTGGCCCAACCATGGCAATTCTCGGGGCTGACGTAAACAGCCTTGGGGAGAGAATGTGGCTGCGTTAGGTGGTGGATTCTCGTTTACTGAGTTTAAAGGAACAGCAGGACGCCCGGAGTGGTCCCGGGTTCGGTGCAGTATAGGCACGAACAATGCTTTAGTCTTCCCTGAGGTTCACAGGGCTCAGAGCAGCACACGTGGTGGCTCCTTTCCTGCTACGGCAGGGCTAGGCATATGTGGACTCGGTATCGATCAAGTCCCTTCTCCCCGACAACTGGGCAGATCTTACCCTCAGAGGTTTGTCCAGTCCTCCGGCGGCACGGAGGGCTCTCCCGGTCAGTACAACTGGCTGTAACGACGCTGGGCTCCTTGGGTGCAGCGAAGGTCCTCCCTCTGTGCTTCTCACGATGCAGAGGCTTTCAGTATATGTGCACATATAACAGAAGCTAACAACAATAAACTCAATGGCAAAGGCTGCAGCTTGAGAGTTGTTCTCTCAAGCAAGCACAGAGACAAAGTGAAAGAGGGGGCAACATTTTCCAATTGGGGTGATACTTATAGATTCCTTGAGGCTGGTCTTGACCAATGGGCACTCTCATAAACAACTGGTTTCAGCCTATAGAAAGCGTAAAGCTAGAATTATGCCCGTACTTGGTGTTTGCACAAGCACTGCATGCGCAGGGTGCGTGCTGGCCTGGCTAATGCCTTGGCTTTTGTCTTCCTCCTGGAGGAGGGGGAACTTGTCCAAATGCTGGGACAAGATTCAGTATCTGGGCATAATATGCCTTCACCGTACCAGTAAGTAATAAAAATGTAAGTCCAAGTGCAAGACCTTGTACCCCACTAAAAATGTTTGGGGTTTTTTTTTACCATTATTGGTAAAAGGCTGTAGACCTGTTATACTGACCTGCGAGTGAGAGATCTCAGAATTTAAGTGCACCTATGTTTGCCTCAGACTGATGAAAAAGAGCTGTGAGAAAATCCACTGAAGAAAAAGAAAATAAAATTACAGGCAGCAGCAGAATTGCTAACATATGATCATTAATAAATCAGAGATTCAAGAGGAAAAATTACAAAGTGAACACATATATGAAATTGTAAAATAGGGGGAGAACAAAGAACAACAAAAGAAGAAGTAGTATAGTGAGTTCTCAAATTATTAGATCATTTCACCAATGTTGGCCTATTATTAATTGTGGGAATCCAGAATTAGCAGATAAGAATGTAAAACTGACCTTTATGTAAGAGGGATTCTTCTGGGAAAATGTGGCAATAACACCAGTCACAAGCATATGGGAAAAGAAGGTTAGAAAGCCTCCTGCAGAAAGCACAGTGTGAGTGTGATTAATGAACAGGCAGATATGAAAGTCACAGAATCACAGAATTAACCAAGTTGGAAAAGACCTCCAAGATCTTCAAGACCAACTAATTACCTAATACCATCCAATGAATTAAACCATGACACTAAGTGCCTCATCCAGTCTCTTTTTAAACACTTCCAAGGATGGTGACTCCATCACCTCCCTGGGCAGCCCATTTCAAAGGTAAATCACTCTTCCTCTAAATAATTTTTTCCTAACATCTAGCCTAATCTTCCCTTGGCACAGCTTGAGACTGTGTCCTCTTGTTCTGGTGCTGGTTGCATGGAAGAAGACACCAACCTCCACCTGGCTACATCCTCCCTTCACGCAGTTGTAGCCATCAATAAATTCTGCCCTGAGCCTCCTCTTCTCCAGAACAATCTGCCCCAGCTCCCCCAGCCTCTCCTCATAGGGCCTGTGCCAGACCCCTCATCAGCTTTGTTGCCCTTCTCTGGACATATTTGCATATCTCAACATCTTTCTTCACTTGAGATGTCCTGAACTGGATACAGTACTCAAGGTGTGGCCTAACCACTGCTGAGTATAGGGGCAAAATGTCTTTCCTGCTTCTGCTGACCACACTACTCCTGATACAGGCCAGGATGCTTGGTTGGTGTCATCTGCAAACTTACTAATGGTGGACTCAATCTCCTCATCTAGATCATCGATAAAGATATTGAGCAGGATGGGCCCCAACACTGATCCCTGGGGGGACACCACTAGTGACTGGCTGCCAGCTGGATGTAGCACCATTTACCACCACTCTCTGGGCTTGGCCCTCCAGCCAGTTCTTAACCCAGTGCAGAGTGCACCTGTCCAAGCTGAGAGCTGTCAGCTTGGCCAGGAGTTTGCTATGGGGGATGGTGTGAAAAGCCTTGATGAAGTCCAGGTAGACTACATCCACAGCCTTCCTCACATCCACTAGGTGGGTCACCTGATCATAGACAGAGATAAGGTTAGTCAGGCAGTATATCATCTAAGGAACTGTCTGCTCCAAATATGACATATCTCCAAGCAGTGGTCTGCAATTAATTATGCTTAAAAATTATATTATTAAATTTTTTTTTTTTTTTTAATTAGAACATTAATACCTGGGCTACACCAAAAGAAGCACGCCCAGCAGACTGAGAGCAGTGATTTTGCGACTTTACTTTGATCTGATAAGACATCAACTGAAGCATCTATCTCTGGTGTCCGGAACACAAGAAGGATGGGGGCCTGATTGAGTGGGTCCAGAGGGGGGCCACAAAAATAATCAGGAGGCTGGAACACATTGCCTACAAGGCTGAGAGAGTTGGCATTTTTCAGTCTGTAGAAGAGAATACCATGAGGAGACCTAATAGCTGCCTTCCAGTAGCAGAAGGGGACAAAGAGGCTGGAAAGGAACTGTTAACAAAAGCCTGTAGTGATAGGATAAGGGACAATGGGTTTTGTGGCAGTTTAGGCTGGGTGTCTCCTGCTGCTGCTGCCACACAAGATACACCTCCAGTGCTCCAGGCGTCCAGTTCATTGGGTGGACACAGGAAGCTGCATATTTCATACCCATAATGTCCTGCTCCCTATAAATCTATCTGCAAGGTCTCACACTTCCTCTTTCTTCCCTTGCTGTAGGGAGATGCTCCCTATCTGGTAATGGAAGGGATGTTATCTCAAGGCCTCTTAGGCCTGGCTAGGCCTAATTCCAGGAGGAGAGTTTGAGTGAGTTTGAGTCTCGTTTTTGCTGCTCTAGTGGGAGGTAAGGGAGGATATGCCTCAAACTGGGACATTTTAATGGTAGCAGAGGATGGTTGCTGCGGGTACTCTGTAGATCGGATTGGATAAGATGGAAAAGTTAAAATGGAAATCTAGGCATTGTTGGTTTTGGTAGTTGGAGCTCAAGTTTTTTGTTGGGGCACTATATGGGCATCTTATGGATTGCAGGGGGACACCTGGTGCATTGCTGATGGCACAAAATCCTTCCTGTTGTTATAGGCAGCAGGGGAGGTAATTTCTGTAGCTGTTGGCATAGGGCAATGCTTAAGAATGTGGGACCTGCTCCTTCCCCCCTTTGCTCTCTGCAGAGTGGCAAGCAGCAGGGAGCAAAGTGGGGGGAAGGGCAGTGGCAAGCAGACCAGAGTCAAGTGCGTCTTGCTATGGGGAGGACTGCCCACAGCGGGCGGGCAAGCTATAGCTCCTGAAAAACCCAAAAGGGCGAGCAGTGGCTTCAGCTAGAAGCCGTTCTCAAAAGCTTGGGGAATGAATTCATGGCTTTGGCTGGAAAAGCCACTTGTGTGCCTGAGGGTTGGAGGTGACTTTGATCCTGTATTATGGTGTTAGAGACAGTGGCAGCCCTGCCATGCTGTGTATTGTGTGGTGGCAGGAGCTGTAATCTCTTCCCTGATTTTCGGACGTGTTCCGAAAATGGCATCTAGCTCTTGGCTCCACCTCTCCTCTCGGTGGGTTGTGGTGCAGCCACTTCCTCTCTTGGGGGAGGGCTGTGCAGTTGGATGCCACCCTGCCTGGTATGTGAATGCTCAGTGGGGAAGGGGTGTGCCTGTGCATGATATGCATCTGTATAGCCTTGGGCCATGTTCGGAAGTGGTCAACAATGGGCTTGGGATAGGTCTGAGCAGGTTATGAGAGGCTCAGCACGCTGTTTCCTGGAGGGGTGGAAAAGCACTCAAAGAGCCTGGTTTTTCCAACTTGCTTGCCCCAAGGGTAGAAACATGATATTAGGAGATGTAGATGGAAATAAAGGTTTGGTTGAGAAATTCTTAGGTGCTCCCAGGTGACCAGGATGCCCATCAAATCCATGAAGAGCTTGCACTGCAGAAGAATGAATTCTGTGTCGCTGGGAGGCTCCATCAGATGAGTGAAAAGAACTGGAATGGACTGTTACCTGAGCCTGAATGAGAGACTGTTTGAAGGATGCTCAGATGAAGACATGGACTTTGCTAGACATGTCATCAGAAGACTTCTAATTTGATTATATGTTTTGGGTGCAGAAATTATGGTATGAAATATGAGGTAGCATATGGCAATTTAGGCCGGGTGTCTCCTGCTGCTGCTGCCACACAAGATACACCTCCAGTGCCCCAGGTGTCCAGTCCAATGTGTGGACACAGGAAGCTGCGTATTTCATACCCATAAAGTCGTGCTCCCTATAAATCCATCTGCAAGGTCTCACACTTCCTCTTTCTTCCCTTGCTGTAGGGAGATGCTCCCTATCTGCTAATGGAAGAGAAGTTATCTCAAGGCCCCTTAGGCTTGGCTAGGACTAATGCCAGGAGGAGAAGGGGGAAGGAAAATCTCAGATCTGGCTAGTGGAGATTAGCCTAAGAGTGGATAGGGGGAAGAGGGTTTTGGGTGTACCCTCAGGTGGGGAGAGGAGAGTGTTGGGAGGCTTCTGGGTATGCTTTAGGATCTCCTTTGTCATTGGCTTGTACCTTTCTGTAAATACTCACTGCTTTTCCTTTTAAACTTCCCATGCCTTCTGCAATCTGTTAGTTTGAGTCATATTTTTGTGCCCCGGTGGGAGGTAAGGGAGGATATGCCTCAAGTTGGGACAGTTTTAAATTAGAGAAGAGTAAATATAGGGTGGACATTATGAAGAAGTTCTTTACCATGAGGGTAGTGGAACACTGGAACACATTGAGGTAGTTGAGGCTCCATCCTTGGATCTATTCAAGATGAGGTTCAACAGGGCTCTGGGCAGCCTGATCTCATGATCTATGTCCCTGCTCACTGTCAGACAGTTGGACTAGATGATCTTTGGATGTCCCTTCCAACTCAAACCATTCTATGATTCCATGATGATACTAATTCAAGTAAATAAGTTTAAAGAAACCAGAAAGTTCCTTATAAAACACATTTTCTAATATTTGACATTCTTGATTTATAGTAAAGAAGGGGGTCAGTATCAAGATAAAGAATTAATTTCTGATTTAGTATTGTTATAGATGACTGAAGTGAAAAGTTTCTGGTAAGAATTTTATTAGCAATAAAAGGCCATAAAAGGCCATAGAAGGCCATAAAAGGCCAAGCAGAGTAGGTGGACAAATCCCTGCTCATGCGCACTCTGTGTGGTAAGGGTCTTCCTGAGAGTCGAACGAGGAAGCAAATGAGTCATCTTCAAAGCGTCCACTTTCACGCATGCTCAGTTGTCCAGGCTTCTTATCTAAAGAAAACAAATTCCCGATTCTGGATAGAATTGGGTGTTTATCTCAATAGAGCTTCTCCTTAGCCTTGGTGTCTCCAATTAACCAAATACACAGTCTCTGTTTAAGTCTGTAAAATATGCAGCTTTCCCCTTATCCTCAAAACAGGCTCTTGCAAGAATGCAAGCCAGATATAATACATGAGATGAGGTAATGACCCTAGGAGACCAAGGATTATGTTAAGATAAAAACTATACAAAATATATAGGAAAATCTGCAACATTCTTGAAACGAAAGATTACTGAATGGAAGGAAAAAATAGCTTTGTTAGAATAATTGTGTCCTGTTCTGGAATAAGGAATAAGAAGGTACCAACCAGGACAAGAAGGAAGAAGGACTAGGGAAAGGGCAAAAAGCACATGCAAGAATCATGAACTGTGGATGAATTTTGCAAGATTGAAGTAAAAGATATAAATCCTAAGACAGGAATAGGAGTGGGACATCTAAAAGTGCAATTGCCATCAAGTCCTCCACAGGAAAAATACACAAGCCAACAAATGATGTATTATACTGACAAGGAATAAACCACCAGTCAGGATAACAGGATGGTTCTTGGTCTCCTGATTGACTTTCATCAGGCAGATAACTGCAGCTCAGTTGCCCAGACCTGACATGGACTGACAGTTGTCATGTTTAATAATTCATGCGTCTGAAGACCTAAGTGATGCTCGCTACAATTATTTTTTTTAAATTTTTGCTTTGTCTTGTTTGGGTTTGTTTGTTTGTTTGTTTTCACTTTTCCTTGCATTTCTTAAGGTAGCATAAATATCAGTTCTGTGTGAAGCTTTTTTTTTCTCCTGACTGAGACATGTGATTATCCAGTGTCTACCAAGATATGAGTTCAGGACTATGATTTTAATTCTATTGAACCAGTTTTTGTCATTTTCCCTCCCGTTACATACATGCAATTTTTACAGAAAATATTGAGAAATTAACATATAGACAAGCCCTTAGCCAGCTATTTTATCTATTTGAAAGGGTCAATGACCTAATAAAGCACTGAAAACAGCAGAAATAAAACAACATCTGAAAGCAACTTAAGCACAGCATCATGCTTCCATAGGATACAAGATACAATGGAAAATATATCCAGGTACAGGATTTCTCTTTGTGTCAAGGATTCTGGTTTATTAAGGAAAATTAGTCACAAGGAAGAAAATGTAAAAAAATAATTTTCACTATCTCTTTAAATCCAAGAAATGACTGGGTTTTGGATAAAGCCACAAGATCCCTTGTAGCTAGGAATTATTAGCCTCATTTAGTCAATTATTTCAGGTATGGCTAGAGTGAAAGCATAGCTTAATAGGACCATGTACTCTTAAACTGAGTATTGCTAAGCCTAAATTACATGTTACTTTTTCCTGAACTGAACCACAGGTTCCCTGATTGATGGTTGTTCTTTTTATAATGTTCAGGTCAAATCCCTCATAGGTTTTTTGTGGTGTTTTTTTGTTTGTTTGCTTATTTTGTTTTGTTTTGTTTTGTTTTGTTTTTTTGTTGGTTTGGGTTTTTTGTTGTGTTGTTTTGTTTTGCTTTGTTTGTTTTTCCACTGCTGTTTAAGACCTTCATTAAAAGAACAAGAACAATGGTTGCTGTTTTTTGAATACTAAAAAACGTTGCCTATACAATACCATGGTTTCCATGAAAGGAAATCTCTGGAACGAGTCAGATACAGGAACTGTGATCATCTTCAGTAGGTGCACAGATGTACATATGCCCTCTTGCATGCAACAGTGCCATTCTAGGGTCATATTCATGTATGTCTATCCAAATGGAAGATTACAAAACTGAATTAGCTTTAGGTAGTTCCTGTCTAAATGTTGACAGTGACAATACCTATTGACTTTACAAACTGAACAAATATAGACCCTGTTCAAATTTTGATGTACTTATAATGCTGAAGAAAAGGACCATGCAGATGTCCTGGTGCAGCTGTGAAATCTATAACAGGTATCGTGTAAGGGGAAGTACTACTGTGGTAAGCTATAATCTGTCTTTTCCTCATCCTTAATAGGCATACAAAGTAATCCTTTTACTATGCTGGTTTCTCTAAGTCCTTGCAAAGGTACACAGGTGGGATCAATTTGGATAATTTTGGAATACTGCCACCTATAGCTGTTTGGTGATAAGGAATTTTTTTCTACTGGTGGAGAGCTTTCATACTATTAAAGTCTAATAAAAACAAATAAGCAAACAAAGAAAAATTTTAAAACCCTGTTTGAAAAGGGAAAGAAAGAACACAACTACAATATCAGTTCTTAAAAATTGTATAAACTGCATACTTGGACCTGAGATTTCACTGTTTCAGATCAGATGTAAGTGTTTTTAAGACTGTGAGTAGGAATAATAGGAATACACAACCAATAAGTTTAATTTGCATCAGAACTCTTAACGCCACAGTCATCTGATGGCTTAGTTATGGCACCAAGTTCCTCTGCAGTCTTAGAACTCTCTATTATTTCCATAACAATGCTTTTTCAACCAAAATGCTCCTAAAAACTCAGAAAGATATCATGATATTACAGATTTAGAAAGAGTACAATAACATAGCTGTTAGTTATCTTTAAAAGGCCTCATTCAGAATGTTTCTCCAAATGAATTGAAAAAGTGGTCTGAAAAATCAAGTGATTATCTGAGACTCAGACTCTGTCATTAAAATGAAGTGAAAACTTTTACTTTTACTAGAACAATAAATTCAACGAGTATAATATATGTCTTGCTAGAAGTGACTTAGAAGGAATAAAGTACTGATATATAGCAAAAGTAAATGAAAGGGGAAAAAAGGCTATGTTATAAAAAGCTGTACTGACTTACTGACTTATATGTATGCAGAAGTTCTATTCTTGTTCCAGAAAAATAATGTTAAATTAATATTTAGACATCTGAAATAATACCCAGAATATCTAGTCCCATTAAATTCCCCAATAAAAAGTTACATTACAGTTTATGCTGCAGGTTTTTTGTTGTTGGTTGTTCTTTTTTTCCAAATAAACCAAATTATTTTAAACTTAATTCCTGACTATCTTTTCTGTTTAGTATGACTGCTTCTGTAAAGAACACAACTAAGGACTTGATGGAAAAAAGGGAGGAAGGTTTGCTGTCTTCCTTTAGACTGCACTGAATTTAAAGACCAATGAGGTCAATAGAAATCTTTCCATTACTTACAGTGAGTTTTAGATAATGCCACAGCTTTAACTTCAAAGGAGAACTTCTTATCCTTTAAGGTTTTTCTCTCTGTCAGACCTCATACTTTCACTTCTCTCTGTGCTGCCTTCTTTATATTCCTTTCTGAATATGTTGCTTCTCTTTTCTTCTTTACAGAAGATTTTCTAGAAAGCCCAGATGACATAATAGTACAAGGTGGCAGAGGGCTCAGAGAAGTAAACAAAATAATTCTATTCACAGCAAGAGGGAAATTTCACAAATTTTGAGGAATATCAAGGACCCTTCTATACTGTTACCCACAAGTGATAGTAGAATATTTGTTTGTCCTGAATACCATCCTTTTATGTTTATATCCTAAACCAGTTGCTTTATACATGGAGAAATCATTAATGAATTCTAAGACCCTGAGTTCCATTTTGTCTAAAATACTTGTATTGCCATTTAAAACATAAATTGTATGACAATAGTAACTATCTAGAATCATAAATTAAATGTAGGAGATATTCGTTATACTTCACCCTTACTTTTTCTGTTTTTTGTTTACTTGGTTTTATTTTTATGCCAGTGAATACTTTCATTTAATGAATCATGAAATGCAGCAGCAGCATAGATTGAAACTATAGTCTCAGACTGATGGCTAGAAGACTTTCTTGAAGGATAGTGTTTCTCACAGAGGTTTTTATTATGAGGGAGTATGTTTTAACTCCTCAGACACCACAGATAGAAATAAGAGTCTTATCCATAAGTGTAGTGACAACAGCCTTTTATTTACTGTAGTATATGACTAGATAGTTGTGACCGGTTGATGTTGCCCCCTTAAGAAAGGGAATATGGTGGATGGAAGTTGGTAAACGGAAAGAATAATCTAAACTATTTCATTGGTGAAGTGGGAGGAAGCACCTTCTGAACTGGGAGTGAACTGGGAGTGAACTGGGCACTCCGGGAACTTTATCTTCAGTCTTGCTTCCTCCTCTCCACGGTGCAGCAGCTCTCTGTCTGTGCTGGGCTTTCTGCCAAGACTTCGGCCTTGAAATCAATAAGATACCAGGCCTGTATTAACTCCTTTCCAATTAACATGAACTGCTTCTAACATTATTTTTTTTCCTCTCTTTTCATTCTCTTTCTATCCCATTCTGGGGAAAGGGGGGAAGAGAGGGGAGAGCGGAGGTGGGGAACCCCCTCTGCCGAGGGGGGTTACTCTCATTTCGGTGTTACTCTGTTGTATATCTTTGTATATATTGTAGATATTGTAAATTTGTAAATATTCCCCTGCATATCCTTCATTGCTTTGTAAATATAAAGCTCCACTGCTTTGGTAATTCAGCTTGTGAGGTTTTTTTTCTTTCCCTTCAATTTTTCTTTTCCCTTTACTTTACAGGGGGGAGGGAAGAGGCTTCTTGGCCTTACCCTTCCACCCCACCATAATAGTGTATATTGTCATATGTATTGTGGGCTCAAGCAAAACCAGAAAGCTAGTTACAGCTAGACCCATTTTAGCACACTTCTTGTTACTGTATTGAGATATAGGAATAATTTCTTAGTGTTAGATATTGGCAGGAACAGTTAAATATTTCTTAGTGAGACTGTATCCAAAATTACTTTTTCCTGTACTCAGGTATAAGTTAATGCAATATCAACACAAATTTGTCAGTTATTTCCATAGCCTTCCCGTCTATAATTTACAAAGTACATTCTTAGCGAAGAGGAAATATATGAAAATATTTATAGAGTTATTCTCAGAAGTCTTTGAGCAAGTCAAAACTTTGATTATGAAACATGTGCTATTAAACTAGTGTATCTTGAGAAAGTAATGTTTAATGAGAATTCACCGCACCATTTCAACTTATTTAAGTTTAGTTGCAGAACCAAAATAGGTCCATTAACCTCTCTAACAGAGTAAATTTGATAATTTCTAGCTATGTTAGTCTTATATGTTATCTTTTTTTGCCAACTTGCTTAAATCGTCCAACTACATTTATTTGTGTCAGAATAGAAGCTAATATGTTATCTTTAAATTTAAATTCTAACTATTAATTCATGTATCAGTTGTGTCTGCAATTTTCCCATGTAGGTAAGATTTTGAAGTGACAGAATGAAGTGCAGCACAGGAGTAAGGGAAAAGAAACAAACATTAGAGCAGATCTTCCAGGCACATTCAGGTGTATCTCTTTCCTCTCAAAGTGAACTAAATACCTACAAGCTTCTGAAGATCTAATTCTTCATAGATCATTACAGTTAAAAAAGAATAACAGAAAGCGTATCTTAGCAGTAAAGTAGAAAGATGTAGAAGTTGATGGACAAAAACTGAAGCTGTCTGTTAGACCTGAGCTTTCTGATGAATTTGCAGTTGTGGGACAACACAAGATAGAAGACATTAAATTACTGGTTGCTTCTCAGACTGCACATTCCTGGATACAGGCAGATTGTGAAACCTCTGTATGATGTGACTCAAAAGAGAAACAGTTTCCAGTGGGGACCTGAACAACAAGCAGCCTTTGACCAGATAAAGCAGGAGGTAGTTCAAGCAATGGGTCTGGGACCTGTCTGAGATGGTCCAGACATTAAGACCATTTTGTACCCAGCTGCAAGTGACAATGGTGCAACCTGGTGCTTATGGCAAAAAGCTCCAGGTGAGACATGAGGATGACCTCTTGGTTTCTGGAGTTGAGGTTACAGAGGTTCAGAGGCTAATTATACTCCAACAGAGAAAGAGATTCTAGCTGCCTTTGAAGGAGTAAAAGCATCTTCTGAAGTAATTGGAACTGAATCACAACCTCTTTTAGCTCCCAGACTAACAGTTTTGAATTGGATGTTCAAAGGCAAAGGTTCCACACCACATCATGCCACAGATTCCACGTGGTCCAAGTGGATGGCTCTAATAACACAGAAAGCTCGAATGGAAAATCTTGAAAGATCTGATCTGTTGGAGGTGATCTCAAGTTGGCCTGAAGGTACCAACTGTGCTAAACCTCCAGGGGAGGGAGTAACTTGTGCTGAGGAAGCTCCTCCTTACAATGACCTTTCTGATGATGAAAAGAAATATGCTTTGTTCGTAGACGGTTCCTTTCCGGGGGCGCCACATGGCTCAGATGGTAGCGTATGAGGCACTTAATGGCGAGGTCATGGGTTCAAGCCCCATGTTGGGCGCCAATAAATTATGTGGTGGTGAGAGAAAGTTCAGTTCTCCCCTATACATAAAGAAACCACAGCTAACTCAGTTGGAGAAGCAGAAATGGATAAAAGTTATATTTACAAGCAGGATGAAATGCAGATGATTATATACGCAATGTACAGTATTTACAATATATACAAAAATATACAACAAAGAACGCAATGCAGAACAAAATTCCCTCCTTCAACCAGGAGGGTATGTGTCCCCCCACCCCCCGACCCCCTCTTTCCCCCTACCTCCCTTTTTTCCCAAAAAAAGTTAGAGAGAGAGCAAAGGTAATTATTAAGGAGGAAACTCTGCTAGCTCAAAGCATATGCAAGAATTAGTTTTCTTATCTATTAGTTCAAGGTTAACTCCATCCTGCACAGCTGTTGCTCAGAGAGAGAGAGAAACAGACAGGCTGAAAAAGACAGACAGACTGACTGAGATTCAAACTCAACTAAAATTTGAAGTTGCATTCTACCTATCTACCAATGAAATTCATTTAGAATATCTTGTTTTCGTTATTATTTCCAAAACATTCAGCCAGAGTGTTCCAACAACTGTCCCTTTCTTAATGGAACAGCCTAAAATGATCCCAAAAGGGAAGTTATAATGGCAATTCTAGTATTTGCCAAGAGGATATTTGTCACACTGTTCTGTAAAATAACATTAGTTTTAAAAGATAATCAATGTTATTACCAAAACTTGTGTGAGCCTTGATGCTTCATAGCAAGGGGAGACAAACATTTGTTGTTTTCCCTGTGCTACTCCTATGCATTTCCCTACTTCAATATTGTTTACTGAACTGAGGAAACCAAATCTGTAGTCTGCTGGTCTAAACCAGTAATGTCAGGGATGTCTAATTGCCTTACTTCTCTTGCACCTGAATAAATACAACTTGGACAAGGAACCTAGAAAGAAAATGTTGGCAGAAAATTTAAAAGTTCCAAAGTCATCTGCTTATCTGAAAGACCTGAAGTTCATCTTCAGACTTTGTTTGCCTTGGCCCCTTGAAAAAATATTCTGAAATCTATATTTTGCATTGAAGTTAGTTTTCAGCTTTTGAAGATATTCAAAGAGAAAAATGAAACTGTCAGTATGACTTAATATTATAAATTTATTTTTAAAAATCCTATATAATTACTGAAATTCTAAGTCTAACTTCTAAAGTGTCATGTAATTGTGGTAGTTTGAGGCTGGGGTGCCTTTAAGAAACCACAAAGTTGAAGACCTCCAAAGGTTAGAGAGGTCCAGGAGGTAGAATGGAAAAGTGCAATTCATTTCTGTAAGTCCTGCATCCCTATAAAACTGGCTGCTGTTTCAATTTTCTTCCCTTTTTCCCTCCCTCTCTCTTTCCAGGGAGATGCACAGTATGTTCTCTCTTGTGGGGGAGGCCTGGAGTGGCCTAACTGGGGCCTGGAGTTGCCAAGACAAAGTTTTGCTGTGTCACAATGATGTGGTATGGAGGGTAGAGAGGCATGGTGAGCGGGAGGGCATGAAGTTCTGGGTTTGTCAGCCTGGTTTAAAGGGAGGTTTGTGTGAAGCTTTGGCTTAATGAGCTTCTGTGTTAAGTCCAGACTGGATTTTGGTGCATTTTATATGCTTTGTGCTGTTGCATGTAGTTGTGAATACCAATTCCATTTAAACTTTCCAATCCCATCCAGTCCTTTTGTGAGTGCTTTTATTTTGCCCCTTTTGGAAGAGGTAAAAGAGCAATCTGTCTCACTTTAAACTAAGACAATAGTCCACCTAATTTAGTTTTTACCTGCTTGAAAATCTTCACTTGAGCATGCCTGTTAAAGTATGAGTTTATTCAAAAGAAAATGGACACATTAAGAAAAGGAATAATGAAAATGTGCAAAATATAGGTAACTTAGTGTGCAGCAGTTAGAAGAATGCAGAATTAATAATAATTTTTAAAAATGTCTTTTGAATGAATCAATGTATTAAGGTAAAAGTTCTTGAAAAGTAGCAAATATGTCTAGGAGGAAACCGATAGGTCCAATGTAATCTTAGACTGGCAAAATGGAAAGGCATTCACACTTTGAGCATGAAGTTTCTCATGAAAGATAACTTTAAAGTAAATGGCATCTTCTCCTACATGATTCAGATAGAAGAGTCCTGGTAGAATGAAGAATGAGCAGGAAATGTCACTTTTACAACTGTTTGAAAACATAATTTTAATCCAGACATATCTCACTCTAACATGGCAAAGCTGTTATCAGTTATGAAATAAGTTAAACAGGAGTCCTTTATTCTTAATGACTGAGAGTTTACCAAGGCTCTTAGAGTTTGCTGCAGCAACTACATTGATTTAGAAGGATAATTGGAATCCAATCTAGTATTATGTGAGAGAAATAAAAGCCTCTTGTGGAAAGACATCTTGCAGTCAAAAACCATATAGTACTGATATGAGTTTCAATTTTGTGAATGTTCATAGTCCTGCAAATTAGTGTCATTGTTTAGGCCTAGCCAGTAACTACATACTCCCTTAGTCCTTCCCCATAGCTTCTCTACTTCCTACCCTACAGGGGCACAGGAGGATAGAGGATAGGGGTTGTCATGTTTTCTTTGTGATTCCTTGCTCATGAGGGAGAAAACTCCACTCCTGGTGTGCTCTAATCTGGAGTCCATCCGAAGTGATATAGTCCTCCATGAACCTGTCTAACATGAGTCCTTTCCTGCACTTCTTCATGAGTTGCCCAGTATGGGTGTTCCAGTGTGGGCTTCTTTCAGAGTCATGGCCTTCTTCAGCTGCAGTCTCTTGCCACAGCATGACATCTTCCGAAGGATGCATGTGGACATCTGTTCCACTGTTAACCTCCATGTGTTGCCAGGAGACAGCCGACCATCTCACCACAGGCTGCAGGGGAATCTCTTCTCCAGCATACCTTCTCATCCTCTGTCTTCACTGACCTTGGTGGAATCCACATAGGTGTATCTCTCACATCGCACTGCTTGGCCCCAACTTCCCCAGCAGGTTTTCCCTCTCTTAAATATGTTGTCCATGAGGCATTGATCTGCCTTGACTTAGAGCTGGAAGAACTTCCAGAAGCTTCTCACAGGAGTCACTCCTTTAGCCTTCCCATATTAACAAAACACTGACACACAAACACAACGCAATTGGCTATATGTGATAATGAAATTGAAAAGTTTTTTAATTGCAAAGCCATTCCAGATATAGGGCAGTGACTCTTAGATGAGGAAGGAGGCAGTGAAAAGACTAGAAGTGCTAAACTGAAATAAAAACCTAAGCTACCAGAAATGTCAAAACCACATTCATCAATTTCATATTTATGAAATAAACTGTAGGTACTACCGATGTACAGCAATATGTGGCACTTCACTATTTACTGCAAATATATTATATACTTTTCATGTTCATATGGAAGGAAAACTTTAGGAACTGAAGGAAGGAAAAGACAAAAGAAGCTTAAAACCTTGTTACTGTAGTCAATATTCAATATTCAAAAGCTCATACCATGCTAAAGTCAATCCCAATTTTCTCTGAAAGCAAAGGTACTTCTTTTAAATAAGAACAATTTCCATACCAAATTGTGGTATGGATAATTAATTGGATAAATGTCTGGGATAAGAGAAGCTGTATCATAACAATTCTTCACATTTCACTCCCATTCCCATTCCTTTTCTCTTCTCCTCTGATCTTGGCTGTTCTGCTATGCCCGGGAGAAGATAACGCTTCTGTCTGACCTTGAGATAAGACTAACAATGCTTTCTCCCAGCTTCTCTATCTCTCTTGGTACAAGGAGGGTTTGAGAGGTTTGGGGTGGGACTGTGGAGCAGCTTCCCTGGTCTCTTTTGACCAGGGGGGTTTCCGTGTTTTTTGCTAGTTTTAAATACCTACACAATATTGTAAATACTGTATATTTTGTACATATTCATTGCATTCCATTGTAGAGTGTCGGTTTTGCTTGTAAATACAGCTTCATTTGCTTCTACCTGAGTTGATCTGGCTTAAAAGTTAATGCTGGGGGGACACTTCAACCCACCACATTAAAAAAAAAATAATTAGCCTGTGTTCAGTGTGGGGCATTTGCTTGATTAATTCCTGCTCAGATTAAGGAAACAAAATGGAGCTGGTTTGGGTTCTGTGGCATTTGACATACACTGCTCTGATGGTGATTTTATATAGATGGTGCATGGGAATGATGTTTGATAAGCTGGGAAGGTATTTGGCATATAAACTGTTCCTTTGGTTTAAATACAAGCTGCAAATGTTGTACGACCACTGTTTTGGATTTCTTTGGCTTAAAAAGTATGGTAATGTGACTACTATCCTTTTGGCAGAAATATGCAAATTCAGCATTCCTTTAAGTGAGAGCTATGTGAGCAGCTGGGATTCCAAAGTGATTTATTTGCTATGTGTGAATCTGCTATTGATGGTAATAGTTGTATTTTTGTTAATTGCACTGTACCGGGAGAGACGTGTAGCAAATAGGTGTTGTATATGTAGATGGAGCAGGCATAGGTACTGAAGAAGTAGCTCTAACTCAAACATAGAGTTTTCTAGTTTTGAAGAAGGTACAGGGCAAATGGCTGGGAATAGGCAGGGAGGAGTTACTGGTAAGGCAGCTCTCAATGAGACCACCATCAGTTCTGGTGTTCAGCCAGCAGCAGGGGGGAAGACGCAGCCCACATCAGCAGCACCAGCACCTAAGGCTACAGACTCACTGGCAGCCATTAGAGAGGCAAAATCACTTTCTTCCACAGCAGCAGGACCAGGGGTGACCTCTGTAAGAGTTGCTGGGTCTCAAAGCCTGCCTGCCAATGCTGCTCCCTTGCATACCTTCTCTGCTCCTGCAAAGCCTGCTCTAAATTCAAACCCAGCCCCAGTTAAACAAATTGCAGCTTTGGATAAAAGGGGCAGGCGCAAGGCAGATGCAGGAGAGGAGCAAGACCAGCATGAACAGCAAGATCCCTCTGCTGGTGGGGGATCTTTTGCTGTTAGAAAGGATCCTTCTGAGAGAGGAGAGAAAGTTTGCCTTAAAGATATAGCTGAATTACTGAGACCATCAGTGGAAAGTGGAAATGCAGGACAGGATACAGGCTCTGGTAGGTAAGGAGCTAATGGAGGTGCTTCTGAACTTAAAGAGGTCCTTAGGAGAGTAGCAGCAAGATTATGGGGACCTCATCTTCAAGAGGAGGAGTCTGATGAAGAGGAAGATCAGACTGACATCCAAAGAGCAAATGTCCCCTGACAGGAAATCAGGCATGTGAGAAAGGTTTACATCAGAGGAGAGAATGAGACAATTCAAGCATGGTTTGGCGGGTTTTTCAATACAGGCGCACCAGCTTTAATAGTGGGAGACAAGTCAGCATCTCAGCTAGGAACCCTCTCAAAAGACAGTGGAATAGATAGACATCTAGGCAGGTGTCTTGGTAAGGTTTCTCTGTGGACACGCCTTGTGCTGGTAGCTCTCATGAGGTACTCATCCAGAGATGACCTTCCATGAAACTCTAAGCCTTGGAACACCATGGATGAGGGAATCGAGTGCTTGAGAGATTTTGTTGTGAGAGAAGTGAGGTATCGAGACCATGGTACTCTGAATCTGGATGAGATTCACGTGGGAACAGGTCTTGCCAAAAAGGTCATTAAACTTGCTTCTCCTAATTATGCTACTATTCTGACAAGCAGAATTTTGGCAAGAAATCATGGGGGAACGCCTCCCACTGTTGGCCATTTCACTAACCAAATGAGACAACTGGAGGATAGTCTCACACATGTTTCTTGGGTTTCAGCCATTGAAACTCTGTCTGGAAAAATTAAGAACTGCATGAAAGAGCTGAAGGAAGAATTTAAAACCTCCATATCCAAATTGGCACAAGGAGATAATTTCAATTCTTCTTTCAGATGGATACAGATTTAGCTGTTAGAAATAGATGTCCTCCAAGCAGGACATTCCAAAACAAGTCAAATCAAAACAGACTATAGAGGCAATCATGTGAGAGTATTTGGATAACTCTCAGTGTGATCAGTTTGGTGAGAACACGAACAGATGGGATGGTCAACCAACTTCGGATCTTTTCAAGGGATTAAGGGCACTGCATAGTGGCAGTGCCTGAGGGAGCAATACCAGAAGGGTAGTTGTTACTTCCTCAGTTTCCCAGAACAACTCTAATAGCTCCAACAGTGATTCCATCTCTGACACTAGATGCTGTGCTAACTGCACATATGGATGTATGCCTCATCATTGAGGAATCCTACCCCATCACTGGGGATGCCCTGCCTCTCATCAGGGGGAGGAGAGGGATAATAGAGTGTGGTGGTTTGTAGCCTTAGCTAGGATTTAAGAGCTCAGATGGGGGACAAGGATGAGAATCCCTCCCCTGCTCCCCCCTCCTCTTTCCCTATTGAAAGAAAAAGAAAAGGAAGGAGCAAATCTACCGACAAATAATTTGGAGTTGGTTTGGAAGTAGAAAGGTAAAAAATTTCTTTAAACAATATATAAATATATGTGTGTATATATATATGTGTATATATGTATATATAAACATATATATATTGTTTAAAGATATAGATATATAGATATAGAGATATAGAGATATAAAACAGGAATGCTTCACAAGGGCAAGGAACAAGGACAGATGGGGAAAACTATGTATGCAAAACCAGTCCTCTGAAGTCCTTTGAAGAATCATGGATGTAGCAGGCAGGAGGACGACGAGGCAGAGAAACCGGAAGCCAGCAGCAGTCCTCTCTTCCAGGCAAGGCAGAAGCCAAAGAGAGCAAATGGCTGCTGTGTCTTCCTTTTTATAGGCTTGCTGGACAGGGAGGGGGAATGGAACAGACTAACTCAGTTTCCCAGGGGGAAAATTCCCTTCAGGGTTTTCAAGGCTCTCACAAGCCCTCCCCCACCCTCCTTTCAGGATGGGTGTAATCCATCAAATGGAGGTAAGAGAATCTATTGGAATGCGTACATCCAGTGGCCTGGCACTTCAAAATTTCAGAAATACAGGGCCTTGGTTGACAGAGGAGTTCAGTGGAGGAAAATTGAAATTGTCCATTAGACCTGAGCTTTCTCATGAATCTAGCCAGGGAGATTAAAGGGAACGCTAAGAACTTTTACAGGTATATTAATGGGAAGAAGAAGACTAGGGAAGGTGTGGGCCCCCTCAGAAAGGAAAATGGTGACATGGTCACAAGTGATGAGGAAAAGGCTGAGGTGCTTAATAACTTCTTTACCCCAGTCTTCACTGCAAGGGCCTCTAGCCACACTCCTGATGTTAATGAAGTCAAAGCCAGGGACGGGGAGGAAGAACTGCCCATTGTAAGTGCAGATCAGGTTTGTGATCATCTGAAGAACCTGAAAGTGTTCAAGTCCATGGGACCCGACGGGATACACCCACGGGTACTGAGAGAACTGGCAGATGAGGTTGCTAAACCCTTCTCTATTATATTCCAAAAGTCATGGCAATCTGGGGAAGTCCCCACAGACTGGAAAAGGGGAAACATTGCCCCCATCTTCAAAAAGGGTAAGAAGGAGGAACCAGGGAACTACAGGCCAGTCAGTCTCACCTCGGTGCCCAGAAAGATCATGGAGCAGATCCTCCTGGAGTCACTACTCGCTCAAAAGAATAGTGAAGAGGTGATTGGGAACAGTCAGCATGGCTTTGCCAAGGGCAAATCCTGCCTGACCAACCTGGTGGCCTTCTATGAGCAGGTGACAACATTAATAGATGAGGGGTGAGCAACTGATGTCATTTACCTGGACCTGAGCAAAGCCTTTGACACTGTCCCGCACCACATCCTGGTCTCCAAACTGGTGACACATGGGTTTGATGAGTGGACCACTAGATGGATAAGGAACTGGCTTGATGGCCGCACCCAAAGAGTGGCTGTCAATGGCTCCATGTCCCAGTGGAGGCCAGTGACAAGCGGAGTCCCTCAGGGATCAGTCCTGGGACCTGTCTTGTTCAACATCTTTGTGGGTGACATGGACAGTGGCATTGAGTGCACCCTCAGCAAGTTTGCTGATGATGCCAAGCTGTGTGGTGCAGCAGACACGCTGGAGGGAAGGGAGGCCATCCAGAGGGACCTTGAGAGGCTGGAGAGGTGGGCACAAGCCAACCTCATGATGTTCAACAAGAACAAGTGCAGGGTCCTGCATCTGGGTCGAGGCAATCCCAGGCACAATCCAGGCTGGGCAGTGACTGGCTGGAAAGTAGCCCTGAGGAGAGAGACTTGGGGGTGCTGGTGGACAAAAAGCTCAACATGAGCTCTCAATGTGTGCACTTGCAGCCTGCAAAGCAATCAGATCCTGGGCTGCATGAGGAGAAGTGTGGCTAGCATTTCGAGGGAGGTGATCCTCCCCCTCTGGTGAGCCCTGGTGAGACCCCACCTGGAGTACTGTGTCCAGTTCTGGAGCCCCTATTACAAGAGGGATGTGGAGGTGCTGGAACGTGTCCAGAGAAGGGCCACAAGGATGATCAGAGGGCTGGAGCACCTCTCCTATGAGGACAGACTGAAGGAGTTGGGGCTGTTCAGTCTGCAGAAGAGAAGGCTCTGAGGTGACCTAATTGTGGCCTTCCAGTATCTGAAGGGGGCCTACAGGAAGGCTGAGGAAGGACTTCTTAGGATGTCAGGTAGTGATAGAACTAGGGGGAATGGAATGAAGCTGGAGGTGGGGAGATTCAGGCTAGATGTGAGGAGGAGGTTCTTCACCATGAGAGTGGTGAGACCCTGGAATGGGTTGTCCGGGGAGGTGGTCGTGGCCCCATCCCTGGGGGTGTTTAAGAGCAGGCTGGATGAGGCTCTGTCCAGCCTGATCTAGTGTGGGGTGTCCCTGCCCGTGGCAGGGGTGTTGGAACTAGATGATCCTTGTGGTTCCTTCCAACCCTGAATGAAACTATGAAACTATGAAACTATGAATCTGAAGTTGTGGGACAACATGAGATAGAGGTTATAAAGTTGCTGGCTGCTTCTTAAAGTGTGCATGACAGACAATACAGAACCAATGGTGACTCTTTTTTTGCCCATACAAAATCTCATTTGTCAGTTGGAATGTGTGATGAGTTATGCTCATCCTGGAAACGGGGCGGGGGCGGGCGCTTTTGAGAGCCTTCCTCTCCCTGGAGGGCATTTTCCCCCTGGGAAACTGAGTAAGTCTGTTCAATTCCCCCTCCCTGTCCAGCAAGCCTATAAAAAGGAAGACACAGCAGCCATTTGCTCTCTTTGGCTTCTGCCTTGCCTGGAAGAGAGGATTGCTGCTGGCTTCCGGTTTCCCTGTCACGTGGTCAGGCCTGGTCTTCCTCTCTGCCACATCCACGCCTCTCCCAAAGCACTGGTTTTGTATACATATTTTCCCCATCCATCCTTGTTTCTTACCCTTACGAATCATTCCTGTTATTGTTTTCTTTATATTTATGTATATATATATATTTTGTTTAAATAAAAATTTTACCTCTTTACTTCCAAATGAACTCCAAATTATTTTTCTGTAGATTTGCTCCTTCCCTTTCTTTTTGTCCTCTCAACTAGGAAAGAGGAGGGGGGAGCGGGGGAGGGATTCTCATCCTTGCCCCCCCATCTGACCTCTTGAATCCCAGTTAAGGCTCAAACCACCACAGTATTCTTGGCACGCCAACGTGGGGCTTGGAAATTAATATTCTATTTGGAAAGTAATACTTTGTTTGAAAGAAAAGCTTGGAAGTAGAGATGTTAATTTTGAAGAATCTGATGTTCCAAGCTTTTGCATGGGTGTCTGGCTGGATTTTTTAGACCCATATCCACAAATTAATAATTTACCATGTGGTATGGTTAATAAAGCTGCTCCACTGGATAAAATCTTTACCAGTGCAGTTGGGCATGTACCTCTTGAATTCTTTGAATTTTACTGGTAGTGGTAATTTCTCTAACATAGGAAATTTTCCTGAAGCGAACTACGAAACAAATGGTGTAGATAAAATGTCTATGATGGAAAATTGCCTTACATTACAATATGCTCTATATACTTAAATATAATCCTTATAGGGGCATTTGCTGTGACCATGATGGGTGGGCGTAGCACTAACCTATTAAGAGCTCTTTGCAGAGGGATAAGGCAGTCCTTTGTAAGCTTTAAGAACTGGGCAGATGTGTGCTGTGAGCATTGTAAACACTGTGTAAACACGAAGAGGGAGGGGTTGGATTGTAGTGAGTATGCCAGATCTCAGCCTGAGCCCCAGGCACAAGGGTTTGCCCCACCACCAGCAGTTCCACAGTTGACCCCTGATGCTCCTGCCAATGCAGTCTCTCTAGCACTGGTCACCAAATGCAGGAAAAGGAGGCAAAAATCATCTTCAAGCACGGATGGTGAGGAAGGTACATTGGCGGAGCCTAGCACCTCGCAGAACCCAGCAGTGGATGAGGATGACTCAGATCAGAAAACAACAACTGTCATATCTCTACCCAGAAAGGAATTATGGCAAACTCGTCAGGATTATGCACGGAAAGAGGGTGAGCCAAAACTAAGATGGATCCTGAGATGTTGGGATGAAGGGGTGGTGTCGAGGGTTTGAGGGGAAGGCTAGGCCTTCTCCCCCCTCTGTAAAGTGAAGGGAAGAAAATTGAAAGGAAAAAAAAACACAGCCGGAATAGCAAAGGGATTGTGTGCTGTATTTACAAAGCAGTTTAGGGAATGCAGGTTTATATACAGAATTTACAATATTTACAATATATACACAGAAATATACAGCAAAGTAACACAGAATGAGATTCCCTTTCCCCCGTCTGGAGGAAGGGTTTCCCCCTGTACCCCCTTCTCTCCCCTTTTTCCCCAAAGAGGGTTAGAAAGAGAGAAAAAGGAATAATTTGTTAATAAAAAGCAGAAATATGGTTAGAGCAAATGTGTTAGCAGAGATCTTATCTTTTTCCAAGGTCAGTCTGTCCGAAGGCCCAGAAGCTGTGAACTGCGGGAAGGAGAAAGTGCAAGACTGAAACTGAGTGAGACAAGTCTCACTGGGAATCAAAACTGAAGGCAGTGCTTCTGCTTCTCCACCAATTAAATTAGTTTAGATGTGTCTTGTTTATAAACATTCGGCCATGGTGTCCTTTTGTTAAAGGCACCGCCTCAAATGGTCACAGTCCACCCCTTCTAAAGAATTTCATTGGCTGTTCATACTGTCCATCAATCCAAGATGATATTTACAGTTCGTGAGTAAAGTTCATAGTCCATTCCGGCTACGCTCAGATGTAGATGATTCAAAAGTCCAAGAAAAATCAGAAAATGAGAAAAATGGAAAACAGTTTATTGTTTCACCGACGAAGCGAAGAAAAGGGAAATAGGGATTCTCAGGGTCTCTTAGTTGACTCAGGACTCTCAGGGTTCTCAGGGTTCGTGCACCATAGATTCCTCGTAGATTCTTACTTTGGACACAATGTAGCTGCACAACAGTCTGAAATTAAACTCTTTCAGCTAAAGATAAATTTATTTGTGGAATACACTGAATTTCACCATTCTCTTGCATTACCCAATAAGTGTGACCCAGACCTTCAGCTGAAACCACCCCTCAGACAGGTTTAGCCTCTCCTGAGGGAGAAAACCTACAGATTCTTTTCAAACAGTTTTACCTAATGTGCAGAGCTCAGTTCTTTTTCTCTAACAACCAGGCTGGGGTCTGGGGGTGATCTATCACCAGCAGCCCGGCTTGCATGTACTTTCATGGGTAGCAAACATCTGAATGCTGCAGGAAAGTTATGATGTAGTTGCCATCACAGCTGGTGGGATGAGTTCTGGAGCGCTGCAATTGATGGCTACAGGCTCTTCAGGAGAGACAGGCAAGGAAGAAGGGGTGGAGGGGTGGCCCTGTACGTCAGGGAGACACTAGATGCCATTGAGACGGAGATTAGGGACGATCGGGTTGAGTGCCTGTGGGTAAGAATTAGAGGGAAGGCCAACAGGGCTGACATCCTGGCTGGAGTCTGTTATAGACCACCCAACCAGGAGGAGGATGTTGATGAGTCATTCTATAGGCAGCTTAAGGCTGTCTTAAGATCGTCTGACCTTGTTCTCATGGGCGACTTCAACCTGCCTGATATCTGCTGGGATCTTAACATAGCAGAGAAGTGGCAATCTAGGAGGTTCTTAGAATGCATGGAGGACAGCTTCTTATCCCAGGTGCTGCGAGAGCCTACCAGGGGCAAGGCTATGCTTGACCTCCTCTTCACCAATAGGGAAGGGTTGGTGGGTGATGTGGTGGTCGGAGGGTGCTTAGGGGCCAGTGACCACGAGATAATTGAATTCTCATTATTTGGTCAAGCTAAGAGGGGCAGCAAGAAGACCTCCACTCTGGATTTCCGGAGGGCGGACTTCAGGCTACTCAAGGAACTAATTCAGAGGGTTCCTTGGGATAAAACCCTTAAAAACAAAGGGGTCCAGGAGAGCTGGTCCTACTTCAAGGAAGAACTGTTGAAGGCTCAGGGACAGGCTGTGCCAATGTGCCGGAAGATGAGCCGCCGGGGCAGACGGCCAGCCTGGATGGTTAAAGAACTTTTAATGGAACTAAGGGAAAAGAAGAGGGTGTATCACCTTTGGAAGAGAGGGAGGCAACCCGTGAAAAATTTAAGGATGTTGCTAGGTCTTGCAGGAAGAAAATTAGGGAGGCAAAAGCGCATTTGGAGCTTAGTCTGGCCTCTGCTGTGAAGGACAACAAAAGTCCTTCTATAAATACATTAATAGTAAGAGGAAGGGCAGAGATAACCTCCACTCCTTGGTGGACATGGAAGGGAAAGTTGTGATAAGGGATGAGGAAAAGGCAGAGATACTTAACACCTTCTTTGCCTCAATTTTTACTAGCAGGACAGAATGTCTTCCAGACAGCTGGCCTCCAGAGCTGGCAGAAGGAGCCAGGGAGCAGCAAAGTTTTCCACTGTTTGAAAATGGGGTAGTTGGTGATCTGCTCAGCCGCCTGGATCCCCACAAGTCCATGGGACCAGATGGGATCCATCCTAGGGTGCTGAGGGAACTGTCAGAGGAGCTGGCCAAGCCGCTCTCCATCATTTTCAGCAGTCCTGGCTCACTGGCGAGGTCCCAGAGGACTGGAAGCTGGCCAACGTGGTGCCCATCCACAAGAAGGGCCGGTTGGATGAGCCAGGGAATTACAGGCCAGTCAGCCTGACCTCAGTGCCAGGCAAGATCATGGAACAGGTCATCTTGAGTGCATTAACACAGCACTTAGAGGATGGCCAAGGGATCAGGCTCAGCCAGCATGGATTTAGGAAGGGCAGGTCCTGCCTGACCAACCTGATCTCCTTCTATGAGATCAGGTGACCCGCCTGGTGGATGTGGGGAGGCCTGTGGATGTAGTTTACCTGGACCTCAGCAAGGCCTTTGACACCGTCCCCCATAGCAAACTCCTGGCCAAGCTGTCAGCCCATGGCTTGGACAGCAGCACTCTGAACTGGGTTAGGAACTGGCTGGATGGCCGAACCCAGAGAGTGGTGGTGAATGGTGTCACATCCGGCTGGCAGCCAGTCAGTAGTGGAGTCCCCCAGGGATCAGTGCTGGGCCCCATCCTCTTTAACATCTTTGTTGATGATCTGGATGAGGGCATTGAGTCTATCATCAGTAAATTTGCTGACGACACCAAGCTGGGGACAGGAGTTGATCTGCTAGAGGGTAGAGAGGCTTTGCAGAGAGACCTCGACAGGCTGGACAGATGGGCAGAGTCCAACGGCATGAAATTTAATGCATCCAAGTGCCGGGTTCTGCACATTGGCCACAACAACCCCATGCAGTGCTACAGGCTGGGGTCAGAGTGGCTGGAGAGCAGCCAAGCAGAAAGGGACCTGGGAGTGCTGGTTGATGGTAGGATGAACATGAGCCTGCAGTGTGCCCAGGCAGCCAAGAGGGCCAATGGTATCCTGGCCTGCATTAAGAACAGTGTGGCCAGCAGGAGCAGGGAGGTCATTCTGCCCCTGTACACTGCACTGGTTAGGCCACACCTCGAGTACTGTGTCCAGTTCTGGGCCCCTCAGTTTAGGAAGGATGTTGACTTGCTGGAACGAGTCCAGAGAAGGGCAACGAAGTTAGTGAGGGGCTTGGAACACAAGCCCTATGAGGAGAGACTGAGGGAGCTGGGGCTGCTTAGCCTGGAGAGGAGGAGACTCAGGGGTGACCTCATTACTCTCTACAACTACCTGAAGGGGGGTTGTAAACAGGCAGAGGTTGGTCTCTTCTCCCAGGCAGCCAGCACCAGAACAAGAGGACACAGTCTCAGGCTGCGCCAGGGGAAGTTCAGGCTGGAGGTCAGGAGGAAGTTTTACACAGAGAGTGATTGCCCATACCAGCCAGGTGGTGGAGTCTGGAGGTGTTCAGGAGGAGACTTGACAAATGGGTTTTCCCAGTTTTGGGTGATAGGTTGGAAAGATCCACTCTTCCCCTGGTTTATAGCTTTCTATTCTATTCTATTCTACTTACCAGCCAGGTGGTCTTCTTTTCCCAGTTTTCAAACCACCTCCCATAGCTTTAAGAGGTCTTCAGCAAACCGTTGAGCGTTCAATCTTCCCTGAAGCTGGTGCATAGTAGGGAATATGGAATACCCACTCAATACCATGCTCTTTTGCCCAGTACTTTACAAGGTTGTTCTTGTAATGAGTTCCGTTGTCTGACTCAATCCTCTCTGGAGTTCCGTGTCTCCACAGGATTTGTCTCTCCAGACCGAGAATGGTGTTGCGTGCAGTTGCATGTGGAACTGCATAAGTTTCCAACCATCCAGTGTTTACCTCTACCATAGTAAGCACGTATTGCTTACCAGAGCGAGAACGTGGTAGAGTGATATAGTCAATCATTCTAGCTTCACCATACTCGTATTTGGACCATCTGTCACCATACCACAAGGGCTTAAGTCGTTTTGCCTGCTTAATAGCAGCACAACTGTCACAGTCATGGATGACTTGTGTGATAGCATCCAGCGCGTGGCTGAGGAGAGAGAAGGCAGCTTGAGGAGCACAGCTCACCTCCTCACTGACAGGGGAGAAAAAAAAAAAAAAAAAAAAGGCCGTGTGGAGAGGGTGAGGGTGGTTACTGCAAGATGGTCACCACTAGAGCAAAGGCTAGCAGAAGGACAGTGGGCACCCAAACAGAGACCACACACAAGCATGCAGATGTTCAGGTAGGTGGCTGCAGTGAGTGCTGGAGCCTGGCACTCGATATGGAGGCTGGAGGGAGCAGCTCCTGTTTCAGGTGTGAGCAGGTCAGTGATCTGATGAGCATGGTGGTCAAACTAAAAGAAGAGGTGGAAAGGCTAAGAGCTAGAAAAGATGGCGAGCAGAAAATTGACGATTCCCATAATGTAATCTCTTCTAAACCAGAACAGGGGGTAACGCTTAGGGGAACAGGGAGTTTGATACCTTCCCAGAAGCAAGATTCTCAACCTCCCTGTAGTAACCCACATGAGCAGGGCCAATGGGAACAGGTCTCTGCCCGACGGAAAAAGTGCAAACAAAGGAAGTCTGCTCCTGTGAGCCACACGCTGCCTCCTGTGCAGATACAGAACAGATATGAGGTTCTGCAGGAGGAACAGGTCATTGGTAAGGCCGAGGACTCAAGAAGGTCAGAAGCTGCACCAATGACAGGTTGCCTTAGGCCAGCCATCAAAACTTACCCAGAAAAGAAACCTCGCAGGGTCATTGTCATAAGAGACTCCCTACTGAGGGGAACAGAGGGCCCAATATGCAGACCAGACCAATTTCATAGAGTGGTCAGCTGCTTCCCTGGTGCCCAAGTTAAAGACGTTGTAGATAGAATTCCCAAACTCGTGAGTCCTTCAGACTACTACCCACTGCTGGTCTTTCAGGTGGGCAGTGACGATGTAACAATGAGAGGCTCACAATCTATTAAAAAAGACTTCAGAACCTTAGGGCAAATGCTAAAGGGATCAGGGGCTCAAGTCGTTTTCTCTGCCATCCCTCTAACATCAGCAATGGATGAGGACTCACTGAGGAAGGGCCGACAGATCAATTCATGGCTCAGGGGCTGGTGCCATCGACAGGGCTTTGGGTTCCACAATCATGGATTGGTTTTCAAGGCACCTGAGCTGAAAACAACTCATGGGACACACTTGTCCCAGAGGGGGATAAGAATCCTGGGGCAGGAATTGGCAGGGCTCATTGATAGGGCTTTAAACTAGATTTGAAGGGGAAGGGGTTAATAGTCTCCTGCTGGCTGGTGACAAACAGAGGGGCAGCTCACCAGCAGTAGAGAGAAGGAGAGCTGGTAAGGGTTCTCAACTTGCTGCCCTGAGGCAAGCCAAGAATGATCCACCAGGACATTCTGTGGAAACCGAGGGATTTGGCATAAGAGGAGGACAGGGCCAGCCCAGCTGAAGTGCTTCTATGCGAATGTGCGCAGCTTGGGCAACAAACAGGATGCGTTAAGGGCCACGGTGCTGCTGGGATGCCACGACATAGTGGCTGTTATTGAAACTTGGTGGGATGAATCCCATGACTGGAATGTAGGCATAGATGGATATAAACTCTTTAGGAAGGATAGGTAGGGAAGGAGAGGAGGAGGTGTTGCCCTCTATGTCAATAGCCAGTTGGAATCAGTGGAGCTCCAACTGGGGAGGTATGATGAGCTAGTTGAGAGCGTGTGGGTTCAAATTAAAGGCAGGACAGGGGAAGGAGATATTAATGTAGGGGTCTCCCACAGGCCACTTGACCAGCAGAACCAAGCAGATGAGGCCCTCCATAGGCAAATAGAAGTGGCTTCCAGGTCACAAGCCCTGGTCCTCATGGGTGATTTTAACCACCCGGACATCTGCTGGAGGGACAACACAGAAAGGCACCAGCAATCCAGGATGTTCCAGGACTGCATAGAAGACAACTTCCTCCTCCAAATGGTAGAGGAACCAACAAGAAATGGTGCTATGCTGGACCTTGTTCTCACCAACAGGGAAGGGCTGGTAAGCAATGTGAGGCTCATAGACGGCCTTGGCTGCAGTGACCATGAAGCAGTTGAATTTAATATACTCAGGGCAATCAGGAGGAAGTATTCCAAGCTCATGACCCTAGACTTTAGGTGTGCAGATTTTGATCGCTTCAGGGATCTGATAGCCAAAGCGTCGTGGGACAATGCCCTGGAGGGAAGAGGGACCCAGGACAGCTGGTCAGTATTCAAGGACCACCTCCTCTGTGTCCAGGAGCTCTGTGTACCAACAAAGAGAAAAGCAGGTAAGAATGCTAGGAGGCCTGCCTGGATGGTCAAGGAGCTACTGGACACAATATTACTTAAAGGAAACTCTACAGGAAGTGGAGAGAAGGACCGGTAGAACAGGGGGAATATAAGGAAGCTGCCCGAGCAGCAAGAGTCCTGGTTAGGAAAGCCAAAGCAGAGTTTGAATTGAATCTAGCCAGGGAGATTAAAGGGAACACTAAGAACTTTTACAGGTATATTAAAGGCAAGAAGAACACTAGGGAAGGTGTGGGCCCCCTCAGAAAGGAAACTGGTGACATGGTCACAAGTGATGAGGAAAAGGCTGAGGTACTTAATAACTTCTTTACCTCAGTCTTCACTGCAAGGGCCTCTAGCCACACTCCTGATGTTATGGAAGTCAAAGCCAGGGACGGGGAGGAAGAACTGCCCATTGTAAGTGCAGATCAGGTTCGTGATCATCTGAAGAACCTGAAAGTGTTCAAGTCCATGGGACCCAACAGGATACACCCACGGGTACTGAGAGAACTGGCAGATGAGGTTGCTAAACCCTTCTCTATTATATTTCAAAAGTCATGGCAATCTGGTGAAGTCCCCACAGACTGGAAAAGGGGAAACATTGCCCCCATCTTCAAAAAGGGTAAGAAGGAGGAACCAGGGAACTACAGGCCAGTCAGTCTCACCTCGGTGCCCAGAAAGATCATGGAGCAGATCCTCCTGGAGTCACTACTCGCTCAAAAGAATAGTGAAGAGGTGATTGGGAACAGTCAGCATGGCTTTGCCAAGGGCAAATCCTGCCTGACCAACCTGGTTGCCTTCTATGAGCAGGTGACAAAATTAATAGATGAGGGGCGTGCAACTGATGTCATTTACCTGGACCTGAGCAAAGCCTTTGACACTGTCCCGCACCACATCCTGGTCTCCAAACTGGTGACACATGGGTTTGATGGGTGGACCACTAGATGGATAAGGAACTGGCTTGATGGCTGCACCCAAAGAGTGGCTGTCAATGGGTCCATGTCCCAGTGGAGGCCAGTGACAAGCGGAGTCCCTCAGGGATCAGTCCTGGGACCTGTCTTGTTCAACATCTTTGTGGGTGACATTGGAGAGTGACATTGAGCACACCCTCAGCAAGTTTGCTGATGACACCAAGCTGTGTGGTGCAGCAGACACGCTGGAGGGAAGGGAGGCCATCCAGAGGGACCTTGAGAGGCTGGAGAGGTGGGCACAAGCCAACCTCATGATGTTCAACAAGAACAAGTGCAGGGTCCTGCATCTGGGTCGAGGCAATCCCAGGCACATATCCAGGCTGGGCAGTGACTGGCTGGAAAGTAGCCCTGAGGAGAGAGACTTGGGGGTGCTGGTGGACAAAAAGCTCAACATGAGATCTCAGTGTGCACTTGCAGCCCGCAAGGCAGATCCTGGGCTGCATGAGGAGAAGTGTGGCTAGCATTTCGAGGGAGGTGATCCTCCCCCTCTACTCAGCCCTGGTGAGACCCCACCTGGAGTACTGTGTCCAGTTCTGGAGCCCCTATTACAAGAGGGATGTAGAGGTGCTGGAACGTGTCCAGAGAAGGGCCACAAGGATGATCAGAGGGCTGGAGCACCTCTCCTGAGGACAGACTGAAGGAGCTGGGGCTGTTCAGTCTGGAGAAGAGAAGGCTCTGAGGTGACCTAATTGTGGCCTTCCAGTATCTGAAGGGGGCCTACAGGAAGGCTGAGGAAGGACTTCTTAGGATGTCAGGTAGTGATAGAACTAGGGGGAATGGAATGAAGCTGGAGGTGGGGAGATTCAGGCTAGATGTGAGGAGGAGGTTCTTCACCATGAGAGTGGTGAGACCCTGGAATGGGTTGTCCGGGGAGGTGGTCGTGGCCCCATCCCTGGGGGTGTTTAAGAGCAGGCTGGATGAGGCTCTGTCCAGCCTGATCTAGTGTGGGGTGTCCCTGCCCGTGGCAGGGGTGTTGGAACTAGATGATCCTTGTGGTTCCTTCCAACCCTGAATGAAACTATGAAACTATGAAACTATGAATCTGAAGTTGTGGGACAACATGAGATAGAGGTTATAAAGTTGCTGGCTGCTTCTTAAAGTGTGCATGACAGACAATACAGAACCAATGGTGACTCTTTTTTGCCCATACAAAATCTCATTTGTCAGTTGGAATGTGTGATGAGTTATGCTCATCCTGGAAACGGGCGGGGCGGGCGCTTTTGAGAGCCTTCCTCTCCCTGGAGGGCATTTTCCCCCTGGGAAACTGAGTAAGTCTGTTCAATTCCCCTCCCTGTCCAGCAAGCCTATAAAAGGAAGACACAGCAGCCATTTGCTCTCTTTGGCTTCTGCCTTGCCTGGAAGAGAGGATTGCTGCTGGCTTCGGTTTCCCTGTCACGTGGTCAGGCCTGGTCTTCCTCTCTGCCACATCCACGCCTCTCAAAGCACTGGTTTTGTATACATATTTTCCCCATCCATCCTTGTTTCTTACCCTTACGAATCATTCCTGTTATTGTTTTCTTTATATTTATGTATATATATATATTTTGTTTAAATAAAAATTTTACCTCTTTACTTCCAAATGAACTCCAAATTATTTTTCTGTAGATTTGCTCCTTCCCTTTCTTTTTGTCCTCTCAACTAGGAAAGAGGAGGGGGGAGCGGGGAGGGATTCTCATCCTTGCCCCCATCTGACCTCTTGAATCCCAGTTAAGGCTCAAACCACCACAGTATTCTTGGCACGCCAACGTGGGGCTTGGAAATTAATATTCTATTTGGAAAGTAATACTTTGTTTGAAAGAAAAGCTTGGAAGTAGAGATGTTAATTTTGAAGAATCTGATGTTCCAAGCTTTTGCATGGGTGTCTGGCTGGATTTTTTAGACCCATATCCACAAATTAATAATTTACCATGTGGTATGGTTAATAAAGCTGCTCCACTGGATAAAATCTTTACCAGTGCAGTTGGGCATGTACCTCTTGAATTCTTTGAATTTTACTGGTAGTGGTAATTTCTCTAACATAGGAAATTTTCCTGAAGCGAACTACGAAACAAATGGTGTAGATAAAATGTCTATGATGGAAAATTGCCTTACATTACAATATGCTCTATATACTTAAATATAATCCTTATAGGGGCATTTGCTGTGACCATGATGGGTGGGCGTAGCACTAACCTATTAAGAGCTCTTTGCAGAGGGATAAGGCAGTCCTTTGTAAGCTTTAAGAACTGGGCAGATGTGTGCTGTGAGCATTGTAAACACTGTGTAAACACGAAGAGGGAGGGGTTGGATTGTAGTGAGTATGCCAGATCTCAGCCTGAGCCCCAGGCACAAGGGTTTGCCCCACCACCAGCAGTTCCACAGTTGACCCCTGATGCTCCTGCCAATGCAGTCTCTCTAGCACTGGTCACCAAATGCAGGAAAAGGAGGCAAAAATCATCTTCAAGCACGGATGGTGAGGAAGGTACATTGGCGGAGCCTAGCACCTCGCAGAACCCAGCAGTGGATGAGGATGACTCAGATCAGAAAACAACAACTGTCATATCTCTACCCAGAAAGGAATTATGGCAAACTCGTCAGGATTATGCACGGAAAGAGGGTGAGCCAAAACTAAGATGGATCCTGAGATGTTGGGATGAAGGGGTGGTGTCGAGGGTTTGAGGGAAGGCTAGGCCTTCTCCCCTCTGTAAAGTGAAGGGAAGAAAATTGAAAGGAAAAAAAAACACAGCCGGAATAGCAAAGGGATTGTGTGCTGTATTTACAAAGCAGTTTAGGGAATGCAGGTTTATATACAGAATTTACAATATTTACAATATATACACAGAAATATACAGCAAAGTAACACAGAATGAGATTCCCTTTCCCCCGTCTGGAGGAAGGGTTTCCCCCTGTACCCCCTTCTCTCCCCTTTTTCCCCAAAGAGGGTTAGAAAGAGAGAAAAAGGAATAATTTGTTAATAAAAAGCAGAAATATGGTTAGAGCAAATGTGTTAGCAGAGATCTTATCTTTTCCAAGGTCAGTCTGTCCGAAGGCCCAGAAGCTGTGAACTGCGGGAAGGAGAAAGTGCAAGACTGAAACTGAGTGAGACAAGTCTCACTGGGAATCAAAACTGAAGGCAGTGCTTCTGCTTCTCCACCAATTAAATTAGTTTAGATGTGTCTTGTTTATAAACATTCGGCCATGGTGTCCTTTTGTTAAAGGCACCGCCTCAAATGGTCACAGTCCACCCCTTCTAAAGAATTTCATTGGCTGTTCATACTGTCCATCCAATCCAAGATGATATTTACAGTTCGTGAGTAAAGTTCATAGTCCATTCCGGCTACGCTCAGATGTAGATGATTCAAAAGTCCAAGAAAAATCAGAAAATGAGAAAAATGGAAAACAGTTTATTGTTTCACCGACGAAGCGAAGAAAAGGGAAATAGGGATTCTCAGGGTCTCTTAGTTGACTCAGGACTCTCAGGGTTCTCAGGGTTCGTGCACCATAGATTCCTCGTAGATTCTTACTTTGGACACAATGTAGCTGCACAACAGTCTGAAATTAAACTCTTTCAGCTAAAGATAAATTTATTTGTGGAATACACTGAATTTCACCATTCTCTTGCATTACCCAATAAGTGTGACCCAGACCTTCAGCTGAAACCACCCCTCAGACAGGTTTAGCCTCTCCTGAGGGAGAAAATACCCAAACAGTTTTACCTAACAGATTCTTTTCTCTAACAACAGGAACTCTATCACCTTCTACTTTCTGTAGCAGATCTGAATGTGCAGGTCCAGCTCAGTTCACTGAACCTCTACTACTTACCAGCCAGGTTGCTTGTGCTAAATGCTTTTCCCAGTTTTTCAAAGATCCACCTCCCATAGCTTTAAGAGTGGTCTTCAGCAAACCGTTGAGCGTTCAATCTTCCCTGAAGCTGGTGCATAGTAGGGAATATGGAATACCCACTCAATACCATGCTCTTTTGCCCAGTACTTTACAAGGTTGTTCTTGTAATGAGTTCCGTTGTCTGACTCAATCCTCTCTGGAGTTCCGTGTCTCCACAGGATTTGTCTCTCCAGACCGAGAATGGTGTTGCGTGCAGTTGCATGTGGAACTGCATAAGTTTCCAACCATCCAGTGTTTACCTCTACCATAGTAAGCACGTATTGCTTACCAGAGCGAGAACGTGGTAGAGTGATATAGTCAATCATTCTAGCTTCACCATACTCGTATTTGGACCATCTGTCACCATACCACAAGGGCTTAAGTCGTTTTGCCTGCTTAATAGCAGCACAACTGTCACAGTCATGGATGACTTGTGTGATAGCATCCAGCGCGTGGCTGAGGAGAGAGAAGGCAGCTTGAGGAGCACAGCTCACCTCCTCACTGACAGGGAGAAAAAAAAAAAAAAAAAAAGGCCGTGTGGAGAGGGTGAGGGTGGTTACTGCAAGATGGTCACCACTAGAGCAAAGGCTAGCAGAAGGACAGTGGGCACCCAAACAGAGACCACACACAAGCATGCAGATGTTCAGGTAGGTGGCTGCAGTGAGTGCTGGAGCCTGGCACTCGATATGGAGGCTGGAGGGAGCAGCTCCTGTTTCAGGTGTGAGCAGGTCAGTGATCTGATGAGCATGGTGGTCAAACTAAAAGAAGAGGTGGAAAGGCTAAGAGCTAGAAAAGATGGCGAGCAGAAAATTGACGATTCCCATAATGTAATCTCTTCTAAACCAGAACAGGGGGTAACGCTTAGGGGAACAGGGAGTTTGATACCTTCCCAGAAGCAAGATTCTCAACCTCCCTGTAGTAACCCACATGAGCAGGGCCAATGGGAACAGGTCTCTGCCCGACGGAAAAAGTGCAAACAAAGGAAGTCTGCTCCTGTGAGCCACACGCTGCCTCCTGTGCAGATACAGAACAGATATGAGGTTCTGCAGGAGGAACAGGTCATTGGTAAGGCCGAGGACTCAAGAAGGTCAGAAGCTGCACCAATGACAGGTTGCCTTAGGCCAGCCATCAAAACTTACCCAGAAAAGAAACCTCGCAGGGTCATTGTCATAAGAGACTCCCTACTGAGGGGAACAGAGGGCCCAATATGCAGACCAGACCAATTTCATAGAGTGGTCAGCTGCTTCCCTGGTGCCCAAGTTAAAGACGTTGTAGATAGAATTCCCAAACTCGTGAGTCCTTCAGACTACTACCCACTGCTGGTCTTTCAGGTGGGCAGTGACGATGTAACAATGAGAGGCTCACAATCTATTAAAAAAGACTTCAGAACCTTAGGGCAAATGCTAAAGGGATCAGGGGCTCAAGTCGTTTTCTCTGCCATCCCTCTAACATCAGCAATGGATGAGGACTCACTGAGGAAGGGCCGACAGATCAATTCATGGCTCAGGGGCTGGTGCCATCGACAGGGCTTTGGGTTCCACAATCATGGATTGGTTTTCAAGGCACCTGAGCTGAAAACAACTCATGGGACACACTTGTCCCAGAGGGGGATAAGAATCCTGGGGCAGGAATTGGCAGGGCTCATTGATAGGGCTTTAAACTAGATTTGAAGGGGGAAGGGGTTAATAGTCTCCTGCTGGCTGGTGACAAACAGAGGGGCAGCTCACCAGCAGTAGAGAGAAGGAGAGCTGGTAAGGGTCTCAACTTGCTGCCCTGAGGCAAGCCAAGAATGATCCACCAGGACATTCTGTGGAAACCGAGGGGATTTGGCATAAGAGGAGGACAGGGCCAGCCCAGCTGAAGTGCTTCTATGCGAATGTGCGCAGCTTGGGCAACAAACAGGATGCGTTAAGGGCCACGGTGCTGCTGGGATGCCACGACATAGTGGCTGTTATTGAAACTTGGTGGGATGAATCCCATGACTGGAATGTAGGCATAGATGGATATAAACTCTTTAGGAAGGATAGGTAGGGAAGGAGAGGAGGAGGTGTTGCCCTCTATGTCAATAGCCAGTTGGAATCAGTGGAGCTCCAACTGGGGAGGTATGATGAGCTAGTTGAGAGCGTGTGGGTTCAAATTAAAGGCAGGACAGGGGAAGGAGATATTAATGTAGGGGTCTCCCACAGGCCACTTGACCAGCAGAACCAAGCAGATGAGGCCCTCCATAGGCAAATAGAAGTGGCTTCCAGGTCACAAGCCCTGGTCCTCATGGGTGATTTTAACCACCCGGACATCTGCTGGAGGGACAACACAGAAAGGCACCAGCAATCCAGGATGTTCCAGGACTGCATAGAAGACAACTTCCTCCTCCAAATGGTAGAGGAACCAACAAGAAATGGTGCTATGCTGGACCTTGTTCTCACCAACAGGGAAGGGCTGGTAAGCAATGTGAGGCTCATAGACGGCCTTGGCTGCAGTGACCATGAAGCAGTTGAATTTAATATACTCAGGGCAATCAGGAGGAAGTATTCCAAGCTCATGACCCTAGACTTTAGGTGTGCAGATTTTGATCGCTTCAGGGATCTGATAGCCAAAGCGTCGTGGGACAATGCCCTGGAGGGAAGAGGGACCCAGGACAGCTGGTCAGTATTCAAGGACCACCTCCTCTGTGTCCAGGAGCTCTGTGTACCAACAAAGAGAAAAGCAGGTAAGAATGCTAGGAGGCCTGCCTGGATGGTCAAGGAGCTACTGGACACAATATTACTTAAAGGAAACTCTACAGGAAGTGGAGAGAAGGACCGGTAGAACAGGGGGAATATAAGGAAGCTGCCCGAGCAGCAAGAGTCCTGGTTAGGAAAGCCAAAGCAGAGTTTGAATTGAATCTAGCCAGGGAGATTAAAGGGAACACTAAGAACTTTTACAGGTATATTAAAGGCAAGAAGAAGACTAGGGAAGGTGTGGGCCCCCTCAGAAAGGAAAATGGTGACATGGTCACAAGGGATGAGGAAAAGGCTGAGGTACTTAATAACTTCTTTACCTCAGTCTTCACTGCAAGGGCCTCTAGCCACACTCCTGATGTTATGGAAGTCAAAGCCAGGGACGGGGAGGAAGAACTGCCCATTGTAAGTGCAGATCAGGTTCGTGATCATCTGAAGAACCTGAAAGTGTTCAAGTCCATGGGACCCAACAGGATACACCCACGGGTACTGAGAGAACTGGCAGATGAGGTTGCTAAACCCTTCTCTATTATATTTCAAAAGTCATGGCAATCTGGTGAAGTCCCCACAGACTGGAAAAGGGGAAACATTGCCCCATCTTCAAAAAGGGTAAGAAGGAGGAACCAGGGAACTACAGGCCAGTCAGTCTCACCTCGGTGCCCAGAAAGATCATGGAGCAGATCCTCCTGGAGTCACTACTCGCTCAAAAGAATAGTGAAGAGGTGATTGGGAACAGTCAGCATGGCTTTGCCAAGGGCAAATCCTGCCTGACCAACCTGGTGGCCTTCTATGAGCAGGTGACAAAATTAATAGATGAGGGGCGTGCAACTGATGTCATTTACCTGGACCTGAGCAAAGCCTTTGACACTGTCCCGCACCACATCCTGGTCTCCAAACTGGTGACACATGGGTTTGATGGGTGGACCACTAGATGGATAAGGAACTGGCTTGATGGCCGCACCCAAAGAGTGGCTGTCAATGGGTCCATGTCCCAGTGGAGGCCAGTGACAAGCAGAGTCCCTCAGGGATCAGTCCTGGGACCTGTCTTGTTCAACATCTTTGTGGGTGACATTGGAGAGTGACATTGAGCACACCCTCAGCAAGTTTGCTGATGACACCAAGCTGTGTGGTGCAGCAGACACGCTGGAGGGAAGGGAGGCCATCCAGAGGGACCTTGAGAGGCTGGAGAGGTGGGCACAAGCCAACCTCATGATGTTCAACAAGAACAAGTGCAGGGTCCTGCATCTGGGTCGAGGCAATCCCAGGCACATATCCAGGCTGGGCAGTGACTGGCTGGAAAGTAGCCCTGAGGAGAGAGACTTGGGGGTGCTGGTGGACAAAAAGCTCAACATGAGATCTCAGTGTGCACTTGCAGCCCGCAAGGCAGATCCTGGGCTGCATGAGGAGAAGTGTGGCTAGCATTTCGAGGGAGGTGATCCTCCCCCTCTACTCAGCCCTGGTGAGACCCCACCTGGAGTACTGTGTCCAGTTCTGGAGCCCCTATTACAAGAGGGATGTAGAGGTGCTGGAACGTGTCCAGAGAAGGGCCACAAGGATGATCAGAGGGCTGGAGCACCTCTCCTATGAGGACAGACTGAAGGAGCTGGGGCTGTTCAGTCTGGAGAAGAGAAGGCTCTGAGGTGACCTAATTGTGGCCTTCCAGTATCTGAAGGGGGCCTACAGGAAGGCTGAGGAAGGACTTCTTAGGATGTCAGGTAGTGATAGAACTAGGGGGAATGGAATGAAGCTGGAGGTGGGGAGATTCAGGCTAGATGTGAGGAGGAGGTTCTTCACCATGAGAGTGGTGAGACCCTGGAATGGGTTGTCCGGGGAGGTGGTCGTGGCCCCATCCCTGGGGGTGTTTAAGAGCAGGCTGGATGAGGCTCTGTCCAGCCTGATCTAGTGTGGGGTGTCCCTGCCCGTGGCAGGGGTGTTGGAACTAGATGATCCTTGTGGTTCCTTCCAACCCTGAATGAAACTATGAAACTATGAAACTATGAATCTGAAGTTGTGGGACAACATGAGATAGAGGTTATAAAGTTGCTGGCTGCTTCTTAAAGTGTGCATGACAGACAATACAGAACCAATGGTGACTCTTTTTTGCCCATACAAAATCTCATTTGTCAGTTGGAATGTGTGATGAGTTATGCTCATCCTGGAAACGGGGCGGGGGCGGGCGCTTTTGAGAGCCTTCCTCTCCCTGGAGGGCATTTTCCCCCTGGGAAACTGAGTAAGTCTGTTCAATTCCCCCTCCCTGTCCAGCAAGCCTATAAAAAGGAAGACACAGCAGCCATTTGCTCTCTTTGGCTTCTGCCTTGCCTGGAAGAGAGGATTGCTGCTGGCTTCCGGTTTCCCTGTCACGTGGTCAGGCCTGGTCTTCCTCTCTGCCACATCCACGCCTCTCCAAAGCACTGGTTTTGTATACATATTTTCCCCATCCATCCTTGTTTCTTACCCTTACGAATCATTCCTGTTATTGTTTTCTTTATATTTATGTATATATATATATTTTGTTTAAATAAAAATTTTACCTCTTTACTTCCAAATGAACTCCAAATTATTTTTCTGTAGATTTGCTCCTTCCCTTTCTTTTTGTCCTCTCAACTAGGAAAGAGGAGGGGGGAGCGGGGGAGGGATTCTCATCCTTGCCCCCCCATCTGACCTCTTGAATCCCAGTTAAGGCTCAAACCACCACAGTATTCTTGGCACGCCAACGTGGGGCTTGGAAATTAATATTCTATTTGGAAAGTAATACTTTGTTTGAAAGAAAAGCTTGGAAGTAGAGATGTTAATTTTGAAGAATCTGATGTTCCAAGCTTTTGCATGGGTGTCTGGCTGGATTTTTTAGACCCATATCCACAAATTAATAATTTACCATGTGGTATGGTTAATAAAGCTGCTCCACTGGATAAAATCTTTACCAGTGCAGTTGGGCATGTACCTCTTGAATTCTTTGAATTTTACTGGTAGTGGTAATTTCTCTAACATAGGAAATTTTCCTGAAGCGAACTACGAAACAAATGGTGTAGATAAAATGTCTATGATGGAAAATTGCCTTACATTACAATATGCTCTATATACTTAAATATAATCCTTATAGGGGCATTTGCTGTGACCATGATGGGTGGGCGTAGCACTAACCTATTAAGAGCTCTTTGCAGAGGGATAAGGCAGTCCTTTGTAAGCTTTAAGAACTGGGCAGATGTGTGCTGTGAGCATTGTAAACACTGTGTAAACACGAAGAGGGAGGGGTTGGATTGTAGTGAGTATGCCAGATCTCAGCCTGAGCCCCAGGCACAAGGGTTTGCCCCACCACCAGCAGTTCCACAGTTGACCCCTGATGCTCCTGCCAATGCAGTCTCTCTAGCACTGGTCACCAAATGCAGGAAAAGGAGGCAAAAATCATCTTCAAGCACGGATGGTGAGGAAGGTACATTGGCGGAGCCTAGCACCTCGCAGAACCCAGCAGTGGATGAGGATGACTCAGATCAGAAAACAACAACTGTCATATCTCTACCCAGAAAGGAATTATGGCAAACTCGTCAGGATTATGCACGGAAAGAGGGTGAGCCAAAACTAAGATGGATCCTGAGATGTTGGGATGAAGGGGTGGTGTCGAGGGTTTGAGGGGAAGGCTAGGCCTTCTCCCCCCTCTGTAAAGTGAAGGGAAGAAAATTGAAAGGAAAAAAACACAGCCGGAATAGCAAAGGGATTGTGTGCTGTATTTACAAAGCAGTTTAGGGAATGCAGGTTTATATACAGAATTTACAATATTTACAATATATACACAGAAATATACAGCAAAGTAACACAGAATGAGATTCCCTTTCCCCCGTCTGGAGGAAGGGTTTCCCCCTGTACCCCCTTCTCTCCCCTTTTTCCCCAAAGAGGGTTAGAAAGAGAGAAAAAGGAATAATTTGTTAATAAAAAGCAGAAATATGGTTAGAGCAAATGTGTTAGCAGAGATCTTATCTTTTTCCAAGGTCAGTCTGTCCGAAGGCCCAGAAGCTGTGAACTGCGGGAAGGAGAAAGTGCAAGACTGAAACTGAGTGAGACAAGTCTCACTGGGAATCAAAACTGAAGGCAGTGCTTCTGCTTCTCCACCAATTAAATTAGTTTAGATGTGTCTTGTTTATAAACATTCGGCCATGGTGTCCTTTTGTTAAAGGCACCGCCTCAAATGGTCACAGTCCACCCCTTCTAAAGAATTTCATTGGCTGTTCATACTGTCCATCCAATCCAAGATGATATTTACAGTTCGTGAGTAAAGTTCATAGTCCATTCCGGCTACGCTCAGATGTAGATGATTCAAAAGTCCAAGAAAAATCAGAAAATGAGAAAAATGGAAAACAGTTTATTGTTTCACCGACGAAGCGAAGAAAAGGGAAATAGGGATTCTCAGGGTCTCTTAGTTGACTCAGGACTCTCAGGGTTCTCAGGGTTCGTGCACCATAGATTCCTCGTAGATTCTTACTTTGGACACAATGTAGCTGCACAACAGTCTGAAATTAAACTCTTTCAGCTAAAGATAAATTTATTTGTGGAATACACTGAATTTCACCATTCTCTTGCATTACCCAATAAGTGTGACCCAGACCTTCAGCTGAAACCACCCCTCAGACAGGTTTAGCCTCTCCTGAGGGAGAAAATACCCAAACAGTTTTACCTAACAGATTCTTTTCTCTAACAACAGGAACTCTATCACCTTCTACTTTCTGTAGCAGATCTGAATGTGCAGGTCCAGCTCAGTTCACTGAACCTCTACTACTTACCAGCCAGGTTGCTTGTGCTAAATGCTTTTCCCAGTTTTTCAAAGATCCACCTCCCATAGCTTTAAGAGTGGTCTTCAGCAAACCGTTGAGCGTTCAATCTTCCCTGAAGCTGGTGCATAGTAGGGAATATGGAATACCCACTCAATACCATGCTCTTTTGCCCAGTACTTTACAAGGTTGTTCTTGTAATGAGTTCCGTTGTCTGACTCAATCCTCTCTGGAGTTCCGTGTCTCCACAGGATTTGTCTCTCCAGACCGAGAATGGTGTTGCGTGCAGTTGCATGTGGAACTGCATAAGTTTCCAACCATCCAGTGTTTACCTCTACCATAGTAAGCACGTATTGCTTACCAGAGCGAGAACGTGGTAGAGTGATATAGTCAATCATTCTAGCTTCACCATACTCGTATTTGGACCATCTGTCACCATACCACAAGGGCTTAAGTCGTTTTGCCTGCTTAATAGCAGCACAACTGTCACAGTCATGGATGACTTGTGTGATAGCATCCAGCGCGTGGCTGAGGAGAGAGAAGGCAGCTTGAGGAGCACAGCTCACCTCCTCACTGACAGGGAGAAAAAAAAAAAAAAAAAAAGGCCGTGTGGAGAGGGTGAGGGTGGTTACTGCAAGATGGTCACCACTAGAGCAAAGGCTAGCAGAAGGACAGTGGGCACCCAAACAGAGACCACACACAAGCATGCAGATGTTCAGGTAGGTGGCTGCAGTGAGTGCTGGAGCCTGGCACTCGATATGGAGGCTGGAGGGAGCAGCTCCTGTTTCAGGTGTGAGCAGGTCAGTGATCTGATGAGCATGGTGGTCAAACTAAAAGAAGAGGTGGAAAGGCTAAGAGCTAGAAAAGATGGCGAGCAGAAAATTGACGATTCCCATAATGTAATCTCTTCTAAACCAGAACAGGGGGGTAACGCTTAGGGGGAACAGGGAGTTTGATACCTTCCCAGAAGCAAGATTCTCAACCTCCCTGTAGTAACCCACATGAGCAGGGCCAATGGGAACAGGTCTCTGCCCGACGGAAAAAGTGCAAACAAAGGAAGTCTGCTCCTGTGAGCCACACGCTGCCTCCTGTGCAGATACAGAACAGATATGAGGTTCTGCAGGAGGAACAGGTCATTGGTAAGGCCGAGGACTCAAGAAGGTCAGAAGCTGCACCAATGACAGGTTGCCTTAGGCCAGCCATCAAAACTTACCCAGAAAAGAAACCTCGCAGGGTCATTGTCATAAGAGACTCCCTACTGAGGGGAACAGAGGGCCCAATATGCAGACCAGACCAATTTCATAGAGTGGTCAGCTGCTTCCCTGGTGCCCAAGTTAAAGACGTTGTAGATAGAATTCCCAAACTCGTGAGTCCTTCAGACTACTACCCACTGCTGGTCTTTCAGGTGGGCAGTGACGATGTAACAATGAGAGGCTCACAATCTATTAAAAAAGACTTCAGAACCTTAGGGCAAATGCTAAAGGGATCAGGGGCTCAAGTCGTTTTCTCTGCCATCCCTCTAACATCAGCAATGGATGAGGACTCACTGAGGAAGGGCCGACAGATCAATTCATGGCTCAGGGGCTGGTGCCATCGACAGGGCTTTGGGTTCCACAATCATGGATTGGTTTTCAAGGCACCTGAGCTGAAAACAACTCATGGGACACACTTGTCCCAGAGGGGGATAAGAATCCTGGGGCAGGAATTGGCAGGGCTCATTGATAGGGCTTTAAACTAGATTTGAAGGGGGAAGGGGTTAATAGTCTCCTGCTGGCTGGTGACAAACAGAGGGGCAGCTCACCAGCAGTAGAGAGAAGGAGAGCTGGTAAGGGTTCTCAACTTGCTGCCCTGAGGCAAGCCAAGAATGATCCACCAGGACATTCTGTGGAAACCGAGGGGATTTGGCATAAGAGGAGGACAGGGCCAGCCCAGCTGAAGTGCTTCTATGCGAATGTGCGCAGCTTGGGCAACAAACAGGATGCGTTAAGGGCCACGGTGCTGCTGGGATGCCACGACATAGTGGCTGTTATTGAAACTTGGTGGGATGAATCCCATGACTGGAATGTAGGCATAGATGGATATAAACTCTTTAGGAAGGATAGGTAGGGAAGGAGAGGAGGAGGTGTTGCCCTCTATGTCAATAGCCAGTTGGAATCAGTGGAGCTCCAACTGGGGAGGTATGATGAGCTAGTTGAGAGCGTGTGGGTTCAAATTAAAGGCAGGACAGGGGAAGGAGATATTAATGTAGGGGTCTCCCACAGGCCACTTGACCAGCAGAACCAAGCAGATGAGGCCCTCCATAGGCAAATAGAAGTGGCTTCCAGGTCACAAGCCCTGGTCCTCATGGGTGATTTTAACCACCCGGACATCTGCTGGAGGGACAACACAGAAAGGCACCAGCAATCCAGGATGTTCCAGGACTGCATAGAAGACAACTTCCTCCTCCAAATGGTAGAGGAACCAACAAGAAATGGTGCTATGCTGGACCTTGTTCTCACCAACAGGGAAGGGCTGGTAAGCAATGTGAGGCTCATAGACGGCCTTGGCTGCAGTGACCATGAAGCAGTTGAATTTAATATACTCAGGGCAATCAGGAGGAAGTATTCCAAGCTCATGACCCTAGACTTTAGGTGTGCAGATTTTGATCGCTTCAGGGATCTGATAGCCAAAGCGTCGTGGGACAATGCCCTGGAGGGAAGAGGGACCCAGGACAGCTGGTCAGTATTCAAGGACCACCTCCTCTGTGTCCAGGAGCTCTGTGTACCAACAAAGAGAAAAGCAGGTAAGAATGCTAGGAGGCCTGCCTGGATGGTCAAGGAGCTACTGGACACAATATTACTTAAAGGAAACTCTACAGGAAGTGGAGAGAAGGACCGGTAGAACAGGGGAATATAAGGAAGCTGCCCGAGCAGCAAGAGTCCTGGTTAGGAAAGCCAAAGCAGAGTTTGAATTGAATCTAGCCAGGGAGATTAAAGGGAACACTAAGAACTTTTACAGGTATATTAAAGGCAAGAAGAAGACTAGGGAAGGTGTGGGCCCCCTCAGAAAGGAAACTGGTGACATGGTCACAAGGGATGAGGAAAAGGCTGAGGTACTTAATAACTTCTTTACCTCAGTCTTCACTGCAAGGGCCTCTAGCCACACTCCTGATGTTATGGAAGTCAAAGCCAGGGACGGGAGGAAGAACTGCCCATTGTAAGTGCAGATCAGGTTCGTGATCATCTGAAGAACCTGAAAGTGTTCAAGTCCATGGGACCCAACAGGATACACCCACGGGTACTGAGAGAACTGGCAGATGAGGTTGCTAAACCCTTCTCTATTATATTTCAAAAGTCATGGCAATCTGGTGAAGTCCCCACAGACTGGAAAAGGGGAAACATTGCCCCCATCTTCAAAAAGGGTAAGAAGGAGGAACCAGGGAACTACAGGCCAGTCAGTCTCACCTCGGTGCCCAGAAAGATCATGGAGCAGATCCTCCTGGAGTCACTACTCGCTCAAAAGAATAGTGAAGAGGTGATTGGGAACAGTCAGCATGGCTTTGCCAAGGGCAAATCCTGCCTGACCAACCTGGTGGCCTTCTATGAGCAGGTGACAAAATTAATAGATGAGGGGCGTGCAACTGATGTCATTTACCTGGACCTGAGCAAAGCCTTTGACACTGTCCCACACCACATCCTGGTCTCCAAACTGGTGACACATGGGTTTGATGGGTGGACCACTAGATGGATAAGGAACTGGCTTGATGGCCGCACCCAAAGAGTGGCTGTCAATGGGTCCATGTCCCAGTGGAGGCCAGTGACAAGCAGAGTCCCTCAGGGATCAGTCCTGGGACCTGTCTTGTTCAACATCTTTGTGGGTGACATTGGAGAGTGACATTGAGCACACCCTCAGCAAGTTTGCTGATGACACCAAGCTGTGTGGTGCAGCAGACACGCTGGAGGGAAGGGAGGCCATCCAGAGGGACCTTGAGAGGCTGGAGAGGTGGGCACAAGCCAACCTCATGATGTTCAACAAGAACAAGTGCAGGGTCCTGCATCTGGGTCGAGGCAATCCCAGGCACATATCCAGGCTGGGCAGTGACTGGCTGGAAAGTAGCCCTGAGGAGAGAGACTTGGGGGTGCTGGTGGACAAAAAGCTCAACATGAGATCTCAGTGTGCACTTGCAGCCCGCAAGGCAGATCCTGGGCTGCATGAGGAGAAGTGTGGCTAGCATTTCGAGGGAGGTGATCCTCCCCCTCTACTCAGCCCTGGTGAGACCCCACCTGGAGTACTGTGTCCAGTTCTGGAGCCCCTATTACAAGAGGGATGTAGAGGTGCTGGAACGTGTCCAGAGAAGGGCCACAAGGATGATCAGAGGGCTGGAGCACCTCTCCTATGAGGACAGACTGAAGGAGCTGGGGCTGTTCAGTCTGGAGAAGAGAAGGCTCTGAGGTGACCTAATTGTGGCCTTCCAGTATCTGAAGGGGGCCTACAGGAAGGCTGAGGAAGGACTTCTTAGGATGTCAGGTAGTGATAGAACTAGGGGGAATGGAATGAAGCTGGAGGTGGGGAGATTCAGGCTAGATGTGAGGAGGAGGTTCTTCACCATGAGAGTGGTGAGACCCTGGAATGGGTTGTCCAGGGAGGTGGTTGAGGCCCCGTCCCTGGGGGTGTTTAAGAGCAGGCTGGATGAGGCTCTGTCCAGCCTGATCTAGTGTGGGGTGTCCCTGCCCATGGCAGGGGGGTTGGAACTAGATGATCCTTGTGGTCCCTTCCAACCCTGAATGAAACTATGAAACAATGGAAATGTCTATGCATCTGTCACGAGCCCATTGGTATGTTGCATCTCTGCCTTGATGTCCTGATGAATCATGAGCCCACTGAGCTAAGAACATCTCACCTCGGTTTTTCCAGTTGAGATCAAGATTAGAGCTCACGTCTACTTGAGAAACTCTTGCAGCTAGATCTGCCTGATGGTTGTGTCGCTGTTCCTCAGTAGCTTTGCTCTTAGGAATGTGGGCATCGACGTCTCACTTTCACTGGAATTCTCTCAATTCGATCAGCAATGTCCTGCCACAGGTTGGCTGCCCAAATGGGTTTTCTTTTCCTCTGCCAACCACTCTTCTTACAGTTCTTTAGCCAACCCCATAGAGTATTGGCTACCATCCATGAGTCGGTGTAGAGATAAAGCTTTGGCCATCTCTCATGTTCAGCCACGTCGAGAGCTAGCTGGACAGCTTTTACCTCTGCAGACCCACTGGATTCTCCTTCTCCATCCTTCGCCTCTGCAACTCGGAGTGTTGGACTCCACACTGCAGACTTCCACACTGCAGACTTCCACCTTTGCTTGTTTCCAATAAGACGACAGGAACCGTCTGTGAACAAAGCATATTTCTTTTCATCATCAGAAAGGTCATTGTAAGGAGGAGCTTCCTCAGCACGAGTTACTTTCTCCTCTGGCGGTTTAGCACAGTTGGTACCTTCAGGCCAAATTGAGATCACCTCCAATAGACCAGGTCTTTCAAGATTTCCCATTCAAGCTCTCTGTGTTATCAGAGCCATCCACTTTGACCATGTTGAGTCTGTGGCATGATGTGGTGTGGAACCTTTGCCTTTGAACATCCAATTCAAAACTGGTAATCTGGGAGCTAAAAGAAGTTGTGATTCAGTTCCAATTACTTCAGAAGATGCTTTTACTCCTTCATAGGCAGCTAGAATCTCTTTCTCTGTTGGAGTATAATTAGCCTCTGAGCCTCTGTAACATCAGTTCCAGAAACAAAGTAAGCATCCTCTTGCCTCACCTGGATTTCTTGCTACAAACACCAGGCTGGACCACTGTCACTTCCAGCCATATACAAAATGATCTTAATGTCTGGACCATCTTGGACAGGTCTCAGACCTATTGCTTGAACTACCTCCTGCTTTATCTGGTCAAAGGCTGCTTGTTATTCAGGTCCCCACTGGAAACTGTTTCTCTTTCGAGTCACATCATACAGAGGTTTCACAATCTGACTGTATCCAGGAATGTGCAGTCTCCAAAATCCCACTATCCACAAGAAACCTAGAGTTTCCTGCTTGTTCATGGGATTTGCCATTTTAGAGACTCTATTTACCACATCCTCTGGAATGTGTCAGCGTCCATCCTGCCACCGCACTCCCAGAAACTGAGTGTCTGTGGTAGGTCCTTTCACCTTGTCTCGCTTGATGGCAAAACCTGCATTCAGAAGAATGTCAATGATTTTGTTACCTTTCTCGAAGACTTCCTCAGCAGTTTTACCCCAGACAATGATATCATCAATGAACTGGATGTGTTCTGGAGCACCACCTTTCTCCAGAGCATCGTGGATCATTGCATGACAGATGCTTGACCTGTGGATCCAGCCCATTGGTAGTCTGTTGAGAGTATACTGGATTCCTCTCCAGGTGAAAGCAAACTGAGGCCTGCATTCCTCTGCTATGGGAACAGAGAAAAAGGCATTAGCAATGTCTATGGTAGCATACCATTTGGCCTTATTGGAATCCAGCTCATACTGGAGTTCCATCATGTCTGGTACTACTGCACTCATAGGTGGCGTTACTTCATTTAGGACACGGTAGTCGACTGTCAGACGCCAGTCTCCATTCTGCTTCCGCACAGGCCACACTGGACTGTTGAAAGGTGAATGAGTTTTGCTGATGACTTTCTGACTCTCCAACTGACAAATCAGATTCTGAATGGGCAACAAAGAATCATGGTTGGTTCTGTATTGTCTGTGATGCACAGTCTGAGAAGCAACCGGCAATGTAATGTCCTGTATCTCATGTTGTCCCACAACTGCAGATTCATCAGAAAGCTCAGGTCTAGCAGACAGCTTTAGTTTTTGTTCATCAATTTCTACAACACGGTCTGGATACCTTCCTCTCCCGATGCAGAGAAAACAGTAAATATGCAATCACCATCACCAGCAGCAGATTTACACAGATCACATAAATCACCTTTGGATCCCAGCCATCACCTAAAGTTATTCTTTCCTCCACTGGGATCTTAAACCCTTTTATCTCAATCGGGAGAGTGCTAGAGGTGACATTCCTGTATCTTGCTGGCCACAAGAAATCCACACATTTTCCATACCATAGTCTGACTCTATATATAAACCACGAATAAATTGTCCACACCAAATATTTACCTGAGTAATCCAAAATCAAACCCAAACAATAGCTGTAAACCTGAGCCCCAAAAATTTAAAAAAATAAATGCTCCAATATCCATAGCACCTTCATGTTTGCTAATCCGACTACAAAGCAATAAATCAAGCTAATTATCTGCCGCACGTTGGGAAGCCAAGAAAAAAAAATGTCAAGGGTTTGAGGGGAAGGCTAGGCCTTCTCCCCCCTCTGTAAAGTGAAGGGAAGAAAACTGAAAGGAAAAAAAACAAAACCAGCCAGATTAGCAAAGGGATTGTGTGCTGTATTTACAAAGCAGTTTAGGGAATGCAGGTTTATATACAGAATTTACAATATTTACAATATATACACAGAAATATACAGCAAAGCAACACAGAATGAGATTCCCTTCCCCCTGTCTGGAGGAAGGGTTTCCCCCTGTACCCCCTTCTCTCCCCTTTTTCCCCAAAGAGGGTTAGAAAGAGAGAAAAAGGAATAATTTGTTAATAAAAAGCAGAAATATGGTTAGAGCAAATGTGTTAGCAGAGATCTTATCTTTTTCCAAGGTCAGTCTGTCCGAAGGCCCAGAAGCTGTGAACTGCGGGAAGGAGAAAGTGCAAGACTGAAACTGAGTGAGACAAGTCTCACTGGGAATCAAAACTGAAGGCAGTGCTTCTGCTTCTCCACCAATTAAATTAGTTTAGACATGTCTTGTTTATAAACATTCGGCCATGGTGTCCTTTTGTTAAAGGCACCGCCTCAAACGATCACAGGTGGACACGATAGACCTGGATAAGAGGGAGGCAAAGCTTTTACGCTCCCTGACTGGTGATGACGGTCTGGACAAAGAGTTAGACAAACTTGATGGAACACACACTCTCTGGGCCTGGATCCTCACTGCTGTAAAGAGCCAGTACCACTCAAAAGATGACCTGCCCTGGTCCCCAGTTAGATGGGCAACTCTGGAACAGGCAATTCAGTATCTGAGACAGATGGCTGTGCTGGAAATAATTAATGGGGATGGCCAGTTCCCCTTGGACCCAGATGAGGTGCCCATGAGACAGCCCTTCATAAAGAAACTCACCCAGGGTGCCCCTCAAAAACATGCTCACACATGCTCCTGACTGGACAGGATGGAAGTCCTAAAACTGTCTGGGAGTTTGCTGATGATTTAAGGGAATATGAGGACAGTGTAAATCAGCAACCCATAACCTCAGCCATAGAAACTATGACAAAAGACTTCATCAAAGAAATTAAGGCCTCCATGTCTGAACTGAAAAATCAGACCGATAGCGCTTTTTCATCTTATCCTTCAGAATGGGTCCATGTTTCAGCAATCAGAAATAGGTGACCTTCCCCTAGGAGATCACCCCAAGCCAATCAAGGGATGTCAAGGGGGTCTCTGTGGAAGATCTCTGTGACCATGGACACCTGGCATGGCCAACCCACTTCTGCCCTCTGGGACAGAGTGTGGGAACTGCAAGGTGGCCAATCTTGTCCAGGAGAAGGGCTGCCCCAGTTTCCCAGAGGGGTCCCTCTCATATTAGCACAGGACCCTGTGACAAGTGTGGGCATCTCTGCCAACATTAGAGGTGCCCTACCTCTAACCAGGTGGAGGTCAGGGACAAGAGAGTATACTGGGATGTCTATGTGAAATGGCCTGGCACTTCAGAAGCCCTGAAGTACTGAGCTCTGTTGGACACAGCGGCCCAATGCACCCTGATACCATCGAAGTGCAAAGGGGCTGACCCCATAAACATTCAGGGAGTCACAGGGGGCTCACAAGACCTGACTGTACTGCAGGCTGAGATAAGCCTGATCGGGAATGAATGGGGAAAGCATGACATAGTGATTGGTCCAGATGCACCTTTCATTCTTGGCATTGACTTTCTGCAGGAGGGATGCTTCAAGGACCTTAGGGGGCACAAGTGGGTGTTTGCAGTAGCAGCTGTAGAGACTGCAGGTAAAGAACAGATGTCTACCATGCCTGAGCTGTTGGATGACCTGTCTGTAGTGGGCAGCTGTAAGAGGAAGGATTTGAAGTTACCAATTACCTCTCGCATAGTACATCACAAGCAATACAGGACCAACAGAGATTCTCTGCACCCTATACACTAACTGATTTGATGATTGGAGAGCCAGAAGGTGATCAGCAAGGCTCACTCTCCCTTCAACAGCCTGATATGGCCAGTGCGGAAGGCAAATGGGGAATGGAGACTGACCGTGGACTACCGTGGCCTGAATGAAGTGACTCCTCCAACCAGCGCTGCTGTGCTGGACATGCTGGAGCTCCAGTACAAGCTGGAATTGAAGGCTGCCAAGTGGTATGCCACAATTGACATTGCTAATGCCTTTTTCTCCATTCCCATTGCAGAAGAATGCAGACCACAGTTTGCTTTCACCTGGAGGGGAGTACAGTACCAATGGAATTGGTTGCCTCAGGGCTGGGTCCATAGCTCAACCATCCGCCATGATGTGATCCAGACTGCCTTAAAGAAAGGTGGAGCCCCTGAGCATCTATAGTTTATCCATGACATCAAGTATGGGGTGAGACAGCAGAGGAAGTTTACCAGAAGGGTAAGAGGATAATTGATATCCTGTTAGAGGCTGGATTTGCCATAAAGAGAAGCAAGGTTAAAGGGCCTGCCAGGGAGATCCAGTTCCTGGGTGTTCGATGGCAAGATGGCAATTGCCACATCCCTCAGGAGGTGGTGAACAGGGTAGCCACTATAGTGCAACCCACGAACCCTCTTTTTGATGGGCAGCAAAACTTATATAAGAGTTTCTAGATCTGTATTAAAAAAACAAAGGTAAAATAGAGAAACTCTATTATTCTGGGCAATCTACTCTTGGGTAGCAATTTACACTATTCCCCTAGGTCAATTGAAACACACTCCTATTGTCTTAAAAATGTATTGCCACTGATCTTCATAATATATCATGGGATCATTACTTTTCCCAGAAGCCACTGAAGTTGTGAAACTGGTATCATACATATTTGCATGCCAGGGCATTAGCTTTAAACTTTGGGAATTTGGAGATATGCAATTAATTAGAACTTTCATCACAGGACTCAGAACTTTGCCCTGTTAATTCACATCTCAGTTCTTTGAGGATGCTAGCTCTTAATTTTTACTTCATAATAAAAACAGTAGTAATGTACATATTGCATATGGGGTTGCAAACTAACCTTTGGTCAATAAAATGTGAGTACACATACACATGTGTATACACATGTGAATACACATGCGTATTTTATTTTCAATGTGTTTACTTTCTGTTCACTTAGAGAAAATGAATTACTGTAAGAATTGTCTAACAAGAGAAATGTGAACATTTATGAGAAAATGTCTAAAATAGCTATTTTGATTGAAAAAAAAGTCAATACTATGACACATGAAGCAAAATAAAATTTAGAAACATTATTGTGTTAGCAAATGTGATTTATTGGAAGAAAAAAGCTATAAGAGGATTTTCTAGATGGAGGCTACAATTTGTCATTTTTCTTACAATATTCAAAATACTTATTCTCCATGATGAGTTAAGAATTTTCTTTATTATTTTCAAATTTCCAGAGTTAATTTTTGAATTGTGGAAACTAGTGGTCAGCTGTTCTGTCAATCAAGTGGGTTTGTTGTTGTTTTTTTTTTCTTTCATTTTAGATCAGAGTCAAGTATTCATTACACAAATGCTGTAGCACGTGTTTCCCTTTGAGCTTAAAAACAATAAAGACATTATTCTGGATGTCCTGGGTTTACCTAGTATAGGACTTTTTTTAATTTTTTTTTTATTATTTTTTCCCCCACAAGAATCTATGAGCAACCTCAGCAAGACAGCCCGATGAACCAGCCAATGGAGTATTCAATATTGTACTGACTTCATCCTGTGATGTAAAGAGAAGACTGGTTGCAAGCAAGCACAAGGGTTTCAATTAAGTGGCTGCAGCACAGCACGATTAGGTGGATGGATTGGGCCATCACGTTGATAAAGATTTTTGTATCAGTTACATACTATTTAATTGTATCAGTTACATACTATTTAATTGCCCATGTTCCATGCATTGGTGTAGAGGCTGGTCGCCCAGCCATGTCACCTTCTTAGAGGGGCACCCCACTGTTCCCCCAAGGCATTTCATGGGATCTATTCTCCTGTCTCCTATTACCTCAGAGGCCTCTGGCTCACCCCTGTAAGGCTTTGACTTTGCTGCAACATGCTTCAGGGCAACAGGTTGAAGACACTTACTATCACTCCATCCTTCTGACCTTTGTGTGTCTGTCTTCATGCTACTTGTCACAGAGAATTTTGATATTATTGTCACCATCTCACACCTCAAGTGAAATGGTGGACTGAAGGCTTTCTTCAGACTCATCTCTAGTGAGTCTGGTTTTAACTCACTCCCACTTCGAGCTTCATCATGGTCTACACCATGGGTTGTAAGGAAAATGCTCCAGTGCCTGAAGAAAGTCCTTCTCTTCCTTTAATGACATTGATGTCTGCAGAGTTGTTTTTCTTGCATATTCTTACTCCTTTCTCTAACCATCATTGCTGATAGGCTTGATCTTGGACAGTTCTGGGTTCATCTTGGAACTAGCTGACATTCTCTGTGTCTCCTGAATCTACAGGGGAAACTTCAAGCAGTTTCTCACAGAAGCCATACCTGTAGCTCCCACACTACCAAAACCTTACCATGGAAACCCAATACAGTTAATAAGTGTGAAAACTAATAGTTTGTTGCAGTTTCCATGGTCTTCAATATTAAAATATTTTCAGATGATTGTTTACATTAAAAAACTAATATGCTATATAGTTAGGAGAATCTCACAGATCAGATAGCTTAGAAAAGTTTCTTTATATGAAGATCAGTTTACTACATGATTATCAAAACAGGACACTGAAGATTATAACTAAGTTCAAGTATGAAGGCTAAAATTGAACCCTGTTGATGCTTGTTGTTTTATTTTGTTTTTTTTTTATTTCACTGTATGTGAAGAAATGTTATTCAAAACTACTGCTAGAAATTATCTGCAAAGTACCAGAGAATTTCTATGAGGTTGTGATTCTCCATATAAAGTGATAAATTAAAGAGCAAAAGGCTTATCAGAAATATTAATAAATATGATCCTATTGTAGTAGATAAATTTATTGGCCAGAAATATGATAAAATATGAATATTACTTATTAAATATCAAATATTGCTTTACTGAGCCAATTTTATTCAGGTTTGTTTGCCCGGTTGATAACAGGTTGATTACACATGGTAGAAGGCTAGTAAACAGTACAGTAACAATCAGAACTCGGAATACAGAGGAACAAACTAGAATCTCCCTGCACACATGAAATTAACCAGCACTGTTGCCTTGGGTGGTATAGACGAACCACCATCAAGTTCACAACAGAGTTAACTAAGAGGTAACAAGCTATAAGCCTCAGAAACAACCAGGTAAAATAACATATTTTACTCACGAACTGCTGAGCTGCTAATTCCCAAAACCTTTGATGAATGAAGAGGTGTTTGAGTTCATAGTTATAGTGCAAAGGGCAGTATCCACAAATTTAGAGGAAATGAGAGGGCAGGCTGCTGTAGTGAAGGCTTAACTTTAGTGTTACTCTGCTAAAACAAAAGAAGTTAATTGCTCTGAAATAGGAGCAAGTAGGGTGTTTGTCACCACCTTGATCCCATTAACGAATGGGGGAGAGAGGTGAGAGAGTAACGAGCATTCAAGCAATGAGTGTAACGAGCAATGAGCAAATGAGTGAGAAAAAAGTATAGGAGGTGTTCCCCTATAAATTCCCTTTTAGAAAACTGAACATCCCACTGGCACATTAGCCATTCAAATCCCGCCAATGAATTAAAAAATGTTTATGTGGCAAGTAAACTGCACACACCTTCTCTCATGGCATCTGACACGTGCAGTAGCCTCTGAAATGTGAGGCTTGGGGATCAGGTTCAGCTTCCACTCCCCTCCAGATGGCCTTAGTGGCGCCTGCCTATTAGGCTCCTCGACCTCAATACGGACCTTGTAACGGAGAGGGAGGAGAAAGGGGCAGTGGCTCAAAACAGACTTAGCTGTCTTGGTAATGCCTCTTCCAGGACAGATCCATAGAATTGATTGCAAACAATATTTGTTTTCAAGGACAAACTTTATTTTATAAAAATATCTGAATAACACAAAACATTGCATTTAGTTCTGAAATTTAAGAAGCTGATCCATCAAAAATGTTTCAGTATTTCATCATTATGTCATAACTAATCTTAACCTCAAACAAGAATTGTTTCCTCAATGTGCTTTGTGAACAAGTTGGTCTAATTAACAGAATGGGGGAAGGAGGTAATCTTAAGATGAAACAATCATTATAGCTTAATTGAAGTACATCATTCAAGACCTCAGATGCTAACTTTATATAATCCTGGGGAATAAATACATTTTATAGATTTGCTAATTTGTGCTTATAAAATATACTTGTCCTGAAAGTAAAAACAATGACTGTATCCAAAGGCTGTGAGTTGTTGATCTTTTTGCCAGTTTAGATGCATACAGCTATAAAGGCTTTGTACATCTGCTTACTGGTTTGTTATTGCATTGTTTGCTCTGTAATTACAAGCTGTTAAATCCAAAATAGCTTCTTGAGCTTACACAGAAAAGTGTAAGTGATCTCTTTTACCAATACTACATGTGAAATTACAATAAACAGTGTAATTCTCAGTGAATTTTCACATTGTCCTTCTTGCATCCAAGCAGCAGACCTATAAACAAGAGAGAGAACAGGGAAAGGGGAGCAGGTAATGTAGGGAAAGTGTAAACATTATGCATTCTCCAGGCAAGAAGCTTCAATCAGAAGAAAAGTCAGATAAAGGTAGTTTGGGAGAGGTAGGCAGTGGAAGAAGACAAAGAGCAATTCTAGAGGGATACAGGCTATAGGATGAATTAATTTGAAGTACATGTTTTAATAGTTGTTTGCACTAATTATCAGAATTAGAGCACTGAAGAACACAGACTTTTGCCATATAACTTATATTCCAGTCTCAATTTGTAAAGTATGTAGACTAGCTAAGCTTACTGTAATTTTGCATAACTCAGTTGTGTATGCAATTTTTTTTATATAAAGTGAAAATTCTTTTATTCTTGGTACATTATTATCATAATGTGTGCCTGCTTAGCCAGCAACAAAGCAATCACACTGGTTCTTGTTTGCTTCTAGCTGTTCTGGTGGGATAAGGTCCAGAAAATACAACAAAAGGCTGAAGGGTTGAGAGAAAGGACAGTGAGAGATTGTAACGAGTTAAGTTTGGTTTTCTCACATTTGCCTCAACATTGTTTGTCCTCAGGTGTTTCCACACCTTTGTCCCAGGAAGATAGCTGCTTATCTACAACACCATAAGGTCTGTGATTATAGTAGCTCATAACTAGACAAGGCCACGGGATGCAAGCTGGGGCTCACTGTGACAGTTTTACAGGTATTTTGATGGAGGGAAACCTCATATATGACTGATGCAGCAGTTTAAAACAAAAAGAGCATGCAGCTTACCCTGGAACTTGTGCTGACACATGCAGCTTACTGTGGACCCAATGCTGACACCAGCCAAACATGCTACAACCACAACAGCTGAATGAGGAACTGTGACCACATATGATATTGGAGAAAGTATAAACCCCAAAAGTTAACAGGGAAGTTTGCAGCTCCTCTACTGATCAGAGCTCCCCTACCAATCATGGCCTTCAGGACCAGCAAGACATCTGGATCTGTAGTGGTAACTACCTCTGCTTTTGCTATCTCCTGTTTTTTTCCCTCTCCTTTTCTATATTTCTAACTTTTCCCCCTACAAATAAAACTCAAGTGCTTTTCCCAACCAGCTACTCAGTTCCTTCTTGGTTTCATTTGGAGGATCTATGAAAGAACCATCTCTTCTGCAAAAGTGGATTGAGACTGGGCTCACTCACCAGTTTTAGTCACAGGGAAATGACAGACTTGGAGGGAAAAATAAAAACAAACAAAAACCCCAATTAAACTAAACCACCACCAATTTACAAATTTAATCAAAGAAGGACAGTGATAAATATAATGAGATCTTAAAAACACTTTCCACCTACCCTTCCCTTCTTTCCAGACCCAGTTCTGCATTCTATTTCCTCCTGCACAGCAATGAAGAGAGACAGGGAATGGCGTTGCAGTCAGTCCATGTCTGCTCCATGTTGTTTGTGCCGCTCCTTCCTCTTCAGGGGGAGAAATCCTCACAGTCCTCCTCTGTGACATCACATCCCTCCCATGCAAGACATATACTTCACAAACTTCTACCAGTGTGGGCCTCTTCTGTGGGTTGTGGACGTCCCAGTGTGGACTGCTTCAGCATGGGGTTTCCCATGGCCTGCATACAGGATTCTCTTCTATCTTCTCTAAGGTTTATGGTGGCTCAACCTGCAATCTCACTATGAACCAAAGGGGTATAACTATTCCAACATGCTTCTCCCACTTTTTCTTCACTGATCTCATTTTTCTCATGGCTGTCTTTCTCCTCTCTCACTCCTCTCCCGAAGAAAAAGAACCTTCAGAAAACCTTGATAAACAGTGGTGTTGATTGGCTCAGGCTTGGCAAGAGACAGGTCCAACATGGAGTTGCAGCACAAATTTAAAACAATTATATTCCTGCTATTTGGTTTAGACTCTTTTCACACAATATAGAACAACAAGAAGAATGGAAAAAAGAACAGAACACTAGGAGAAGTGTAATGTCACAAATTCCAAAATTAGTGGAATTTAAATTATTTAATATAATTTTGTGAACCAATCTGAATACTGTCAAATATTCTTCCTTTTTTTATAAGTTTTATCTTTTATTTTTCTCAGGTGATAGAAATTGAGTCAGGATAATGAGAACATCAGATTGGAATTATGTTTAAAGCATGCACAAATACAATGTTCTGAATATATTTTTTAGAAGCACTTTATGTCTCTAGCAGAACAAGTAAGTTTAAGGGGGACAGCAGCCATCCCAGCCCTAAGCATGTCAAATGAATAATATTTTCAAAGCCAGTAAGGTAAATACAAAGTAAATTCTGACTCTACAGTTCCCCTCAAGAGTTCATTCTATTTCTGAGAGTAGCATGCAATATAATGGAGAATCTGTTGAGAAATATTTGATTACAGGAAATCTCCACAGGAGACTGAGTCGTCAAAATATGGGAATGTCACAGAGAACCCCGAGGGTTTGTTTACAAATTAGACTTGTCACTTTAAAATATGGCTTCTGACAATCCTTTTAAAAGCTTCTGTCCACTTCACAGTTCCCTATATAAACAGACAAAGTAATCTGGAAAAAATATTACTCAACTCAAACTTTTTCCAACATATTCCTGAGGTTGATTTGTTTTGTTTTGTTTTGCTTTGCTTTGTTTTTTAAAAAAGGGAATAACCTTTCTGGCCTGTAATCACACATTTGTCAGGTTACACTGCAGACACAGAACACAATAATTTAATTTTGTGGGCAAAAAAGATTTTGATCATTTAAATATCATTACTGCTGTAAAAACTAAACACTGTACTGGAACCTCAAAAAGAAGCAGTGAAGTTATGAAATACAGAAGATAAACTAAATTAACTTGATATGGAAAATACCACTTTCCCAAAAATGTAATCCGAGGTCACCATGTTTGGGGGTTTTTTTGTTTGTTTGAGGTTTGCGGTGGTTTTTTTTTTTGGGGTGTGGGTGTGAGAGACTAAAATCTTGTCTCTCCTGGTGTGACTCAACAAAGATAAAATCACTTGCTGCTTGCCCAGACAATAGCTGATATGTGTTGGGCAGAGCCACTGGGACGACTCTTGGAAGGCCCAAAGCTAACATCACTCACTGGACCACAGCTGGCCTCATAACAATGGCCACCTTCAGGAATATGCATAAAACAAGATAATCTCCACCCATAAAGTACCCTGGAAAGGGAGGATGGTAAGACAATGGATTCACCACCTGTTTCCTGATGTGTAAGGAGTGTGTGGGCAGGTAGATGGAGAAGGAGGAGGTGGAGGCCTCCCCCCTCCATCCAGACTCCAAACACACAGGAATACACAAAAAGATTTCCTGGGGAACGATACCTGGATACTTACCTAAGGATGATTTCCTGGCCCCTGAATTCCTGAGGGACAGTACTTGGACACATAGCTAAGGACTAAAAAACTGTATAAAAGACTTGAGCAACTACTGGTTCAGCAGAAGAAGAAAAACACGGAACCAAAAACACAGATGAAGGAAAACACAGATGAAGGAAAACACAGTAGAAGGACAATGCCACTGAGAAAGAAGGCATGAGAGAAGGAAAAGCCTGGGACAATGCTGCTCTGAAGAAAAGAGGCCATGGAACCTGGAAGAAGCAGACTGAACCCTCTCTCCGTGTCCTAAGTTCTACCTGCTGCAACTCATGGAGCTGAAGAAGACGCTCAGAGAACCACATTGCTTCTACAGCCAAAGCCTCAGCACCCTTTCTCTACAGACCCAACATCTCCTGCAGCACCTCTCCTCCACAGAATCAAACTGTCTTGAGGGGGTGAGGGGTGTGGTAATATAATTCCTCTTCTCTCTCTCTATTCTCTCTCTCTATTCTCTCTCTCTGTCCCCTTCTGATCAATCCATTTTATTTATGTAATAAATAGTCTAGCTGTTGATATTTTGGCCTCGTTTGTGCCTTTAACTTCACAACACGGGAATATTCAAAAGAACTGAGTCTCTTTCCCTCTCTGGACCGAGACAGTGGGATATTTCTAAATGAAATCATGGAGCAGATCCTCCTGGAGTCACTACTCGCTCAAAAGAATAGTGAGGAGGTGATTGGGAACAGTCAGCATGGCTTTGCCAAGGGCAGATCCTGCCTGACCAACCTGGTGGCCTTCTATGAGCAGGTGACAACATTAATAGATGAGGGGCGAGCAACTGATGTCATTTACCTGGACCTGAGCAAAGCCTTCGACACTGTCCCGCACCACATCCTGGTCTCCAAACTGGTGACACATGGGTTTGATGAGTGGACCACTAGATGGATAAGGAACTGGCTTGATGGCCGCACCCAAAGAGTGGCTGTCAATGGCTCCATGTCCCAGTGGAGGCCAGTGACAAGCGGAGTCCCTCAGGGATCAGTCCTGGGACCTGTCTTGTTCAACATCTTTGTGGGTGACATGGACAGTGGCATTGAGTGCACCCTCAGCAAGTTTGCTGATGACACCAAGCTGTGTGGTGCAGCAGACACGCTGGAGGGAAGGGAGGCCATCCAGAGGGACCTTGAGAGGCTGGAGAGGTGGGCACAAGCCAACCTCATGAAGTTCAATAAGAGTAAGTGCAGGGTCCTGCATCTGGGTCGAGGCAATCCCAGGCACAAATACAGGCTGGGCAGTGACTGGCTGGAAAGTAGCCCTGAGGAGAGGGACTTGGGGGTACTGGTGGACAAGAAGCTCAACATGAGCTCTCAATGTGCACTTGCAGCCCGCAAGGCCAATCAGATCCTGGGCTGCATGAGGAGAAGTGTGGCTAGCAGGTCGAGGGAGGTGATCCTCCCCCTCTACTCAGCCCTGGTGAGACCCCACCTGGAGTACTGTGTCCAGTTCTGGAGTCCCTATTACAAGAGGGATGTGGAGGTGCTGGAACGTGTCCAGAGAAGGGCCACGAGGATGATCAGAGGGCTGGAGCACCTCTCCTATGAGGACAGACTGAAGGAGTTGGGGCTGTTCAGTCTGGAGAAGAGAAGGCTCTGAGGTGACCTAATTGTGGCCTTCCAGTATCTGAAGGGGGCCTACAGGAAGGCTGGGGAAGGACTTCTCAGGATCTCAGGTAGTGATAGGACTAGGGGGAATGGAATGAAGCTGGAGGTGGGGAGATTCAGGCTAGATGTGAGGAGGAGGTTCTTCACAATGAGAGTGGTGAGACCCTGGAATGGGTTGTCCAGGGAGGTGGTCGAGGCCCCGTCCCTGGGGGTGTTTAAGAGCAGGCTGGATGAGGCTCTGTCCAGCCTGATCTAGTGTGGGGTTTCCCTGCCCATGGCAGGGGGGTTGGAGCTGGATGATCCTTGTGGTCCCTTCCAACCCTGAATGAAACTATGAAACTATGAAACTATGAAATATTGAATAAAGGAAAACTAAATGGGAAATAAAAACATGCATTCATATATCTGAATAATTACATCTTTTGATCTCTAAATTTAATTTTTTAGAGAACAAATTTAATTACATAAATTTATCTCCAGTAAAAGAGTAAGAACCAAACGTTTTAGTTCAGTTGAAATGATTTCACAATCCGAACTTATATTTTTAATTCATATGTATATAAAAATACACAAAATTATTTCATGTAATTATAGATATTTCTCTTTTTAAAATATGGAACTTCTTTTAAAAACATATAAACACTGTGTTCATATTGTGAAAATATATTGTGAAAATATGAAAAATTACAAATATATGTATTTGCAATACAGTAATACTGGACACAAATGGGCAGACTGCCACATATACAAGAGAAGACATTGACAGAAAAAGAGGCTAGAATGAAGACATATCCTCAGCCCAAATCTCTGTAAACACTGGCACCTCAATCCACTTCTGTGGAAGAGAGAGTTCTTTTATGGATCCCCACAAAACAATTAAGAAGGAACTGAGTTGGGGAAAGTACTTGAAATTTATTTCACTTACATGTGCAGGGGGAAAATTTAGAAGTACAGAAAAGAAGGGAAAAAAACAAGAGATAGCAAAAGCAGAGGTAGTTACCACTGAAGATCAGCTGATGTCTAGGCAGTCCTGAAGCCTGATATTGGTGAGGGAGCTCCAAACTTTCTTGTTGCATGTGAGGTTTTATACCTTTCCCAGTCTCACAGTTCCTCATTCAGTTGCCATAACTATAGCATATTCAACAGGTCCCACTGTTAGCTGAGTGCCTTTTTTGGCTGTAAACCACTGCATCAGTCGTCTGTGAGACTCCTCTCCATCAAAAGACCCATAAAACTGTCACAGTGAGCCCCTGCTTGCATCCCAACACTTGAACATGGAACCTGGAGCCTTGTCTGGTTATCAGCTTTCATAATCACAGAGCTTGTGATCTTGCAGATAAACTGTATTCTTCCCGAGACAATGGTGTGAAAATACCTTGGGACAAACAATCTTGAGGCAAATGGGAAATAAATAAATGTAACTCTTTACAACTGAGCTGAACCAATTGAAAAAATAAAACAAAACCAACCAAATTAAAAAACCCAAACACAATGATATTGAAAACTCAATGTATAGGAGAAACAAATTTGCATCCTTTGTTGAGTTTGGATCTATTAACACATCATCATCATTTGTATTTCTTTTCTTAAATATTCTCTTTCATTGAATACAGAGACAGATACAGGATGTGTCTGAAAGAAAAAAAAATATTTGTTACGAATTTTATTTAAGGAATAGGTCAATGAAATAAAAATTGTTCCTTCTTAGTTTCATATCAGAGTTCTGACTACAGTGGTATAATGCAGTGTCTGAATACACATATCACATATATATGACAGTAAGCATAGACATATATACATGTTTAAATATTTATAAAATTGTATTACATATAAAAAAAATAAAAATTGAACTGTATTCAAACCAATTTTTGCTACATGTTTTGCAAGCCAAATCATATTTTCACCTTTACATAAAGATATCAGAAATGATCACAGTATCTAACAAGTGCACTCTTGACATTTCAACCACCAGTCCCTAAGAACTGTGCAGAACAAAATAGATAATATTAACCTGTTTTACAGAAGTAGAAATGACAGTGTAACATAGAAGGAAGTGGTTCACTCAGTTTCTTGACTTCAGGAACATAATTATCCCATGAGATTTAAAGTCTAATGTATGGATGTGAATACTAGAATTTCAGATATAAAATAAATGATGGAATAGTTTTTATAACAATTTAAAATCAGTATAGAAAAAAAAGCAATCTATAGAACTTAAAATGTTTTCTTCATACATTATTAAAAAATATATTTCTAATTTATCACGGTGTAATTTTCCATTTTTCATTAATTTCAATCTCATATTTTAAATACACAAATTTCTGTAAGAATTTAAACTTCGTAATTAATTTTCTGGAAGCTGAGCTAATCATTGTCATTTATCTTAATTATCTTCCCCAATTATAACACTTTCGCTTGTCAGCAATTAAAAAAAACCCCAAAAAACAAAGAGTTGTTCACTTTGATGATTAATTACCAAAAGCGAAAATATCAATCATTGAAGTATTTTAAAGGCCCTTCAAAGAAGCCAAATTTTTCTTACAACTCTTTCTTTGTTGAACTATTTTTAAGTTGCATGTGATTAATAAAGATTCTAGTTGTTAAATATCCTATGTCAAAGAACAATAACTGACAAATATTTTATGTTTGCTTGAAAAGTTTCCTACACCATCCTTCCGGAGAAACTGGCTGCTCATAGCTAGGATGGATGCTTCACTGGGTAACGAACTGGCTGTATGTCCAGACCCGAAGAGTGTTAGTGAATGGAGTTAAATCCAGTTGGTGGCCAGTTACTAGTGGTACTCCCCAGAGCTCACTATTTGTGTTACTTCTCTTCAATATCTTCATCAATTACCCATATGAGGGAATTTAGTAAATCTGCAAATGGTACTAAACTGGTTGGGACTGTTGATCTGCTTGAGGTTAGTAGGAAGGCTGTGTGGTGGGATCTGGAGAGGCTGGATCAATTGGCCAAGGTCTGTTGTATGAGGTTTAACAAAACCATGTGTCGAGTTCTGCACTTCAGCCTCAACCACTGGCAACACTACAGGCTGCAGGTAGAGTGACTGGAAAGATGCCAGCAGAAAAGGACCTGGGGGTGCTGGTTGGCAGCTGTCTGAACATGATCCAGCAGCATGCTCTAGTGGCTAAGAAGGTCAACAGCATCCTGGCCAGTACCAATGTGGCCAGCAGGAGTAGGGAATTTTGTGTGCCTGTACTCAGCACTTGTGAGGCTGCTCCTTGAATACTCTGTTCAGCTTTGGACCCCTTACTGTTGCAGCCACTGAGAGCAGTGGCTGTACAGGTTCAGAGTTCCTTAGCTGACCAATTCCTTAGTACACTGTGTAGAGTAAAATAATAAAATTCCATGTGTGCCAAGAACTACATCCTCATGTTGGCACCCCTTGATTTGAACATGCTGCAGAAACCACCTCCTTGATATGCTGGCACTTCTCATTGGGAAAAGATTTTAGCTTATATTTTACTGGTTAAGTGATTGACAACAGAGTATATTAACAGCCACTCTGAGTAATAGTTACTTCAGTTAGGGACTTAGGTTAGGAGTAACTGGGGGGCATTAGGGCTGCTGGGGACTTTGACTTCTGTTAGTTTGATACTTCTGGCTAAGATTTTGGGTTAGGGATTCTGCTAGGGATACACTTAGGACTTCTACTTGTGCTAGCTGCTTTGTCTATTAAGGGCTTCCGGGACTTCTGTAAGTGGAACTCTGAGACTATGTAATGCTAGGGATTCTACAATGATACAATAAAGGATTTCTGGGAGGACTTCTGAGATTCTCTGCTCTGCACATAGCTGGAATCTCATTGCTGTATGGCATCAGGGTTCATGCCTTCATTTGTTAATCAATGGCTGAATCGGCGGAAGAACAACAAATGGCACCCGACATAGTCGAGAAGAGCACCACCTGACTACAACAAGAACATGAGGAGTAACTGTGGGAACTGGGGCTGTTTAGTGTGAAGAAGAGGAGGCTGAGGGGAGACCTCATTACTCTCTACAACTACCTGAAAGGAGGTTGTAGTGAGGTGGGGGTTAATCTCTTCAATCAGATGATAGTATGAGAGGAAGTGACCTGAAATTGTGGCAGGGAAGGCTTAGATTATACATTTTGAAAAAAATATTGAAATAGTGGTCAAGCATTGGAATAGGTTAGCCAGGGAGGTGGTGGGGTTGCAGTCCCTGGAGGTGTTCAAGAGATGTGTAGACATGGCACTTCAAGATGTGATTTAATGGCCTATGTAGTATCACAGTATCACAGTATCACTTAGGTTGGAAAGGACCTCGGGGATCATCGAGTCCAACCTATCAACACAGACCGATTGATGGTTGGACCCAATAATCTTAGAGGTCTTTTCCAACTGAAACTAATCTATGATTCTGTATAGTGGCAGTCTTTGACTATGTACAGGTTTCTCATGAAGGAATATGACTGGAGGAATTTTTATGTGCTGCTATCATATAACAGCAGTGAATAAACCTCTTTGGATATGATCCCAAAGGCAACAACCCACTAGTGGTTTTATATACAAATTCTTTGCATACAGAAAAAAAAAATATGCACACAAACCAGCAAAATATCAGAACTTTGTCCATGTACTAATAATATTAATTTCTTTGTCTATATGATGCTTTATACTGAATGAACAGACATTTTTTTGGGAAAGGCATATGGTACCTTGACTTTGAGAATATTATAATGAAAAAATTCAAGGTTGTCACATAAAAATCTTTCCTCCTTTTCATTACTCCTAATTTTCAACCTAAATAGCTGGAGAAGTTGTTCAAGTTGGTTCATCATTTCTTACAGCTGCTGGATACTTCAGGAGGATACAGGAAGTGCATATTCCTATGTTTGGCAGTATTGTAAGCCTCTTTTTAGACTCTGTATTTTGTCATTCTGTCAAAATTTCCCTAAAGAACACAAGTTAAATGTAAAAAATGGTTCTCCCTAAGTTTTATTGTAGCAAAAAAGGGAATGGAATTTTATAAGTCAAATAAAGTAACTGTTTTGTAATACCATTTACTAAGCTGAATCTTCATTAGGTGTGAGAAGATCGACTATCTGCTTAACCTAGTGGCTGAACTGAAGGAGGAGGTTGTCAGACGTAGAACTGTAAGGGAATGTAAAAGGGAGTTGAACTTGAGTAACCAGGCTCTGCAGGCTCCCCTAGCAGAGATTGGTTACCCAAAAAGCAGTGGGGAATAGACACAGGTCGTTCTTAAGAGACATAAAGTAAAATCTCTGTGCCTCCCCTCACCTTCCCCACTGCCCTTAGAAAAGAAGTATGGGGCACTGGAAGTTGAGGGTGAGGTGATTCTGATGCCAGAGGACACACCATCTGAGGTGTTGTCTAAGGCAAAACAGCCTAAAGTAAAACAGCTTTCCCTCAGCATCAGGACTAGCTCCCTCAAAAAAAAAAAAAAGAAGAGGGCAATTGTTATTAGTGATTCCCTCCTGAGGGGAACACAGGGCCCCATGTGTTGGCCTGATCCTTCTCACAGGGAAGTTTGTTGCCTCCCTAGAGCCCAGGACAGGGATGTTAGAAGGCTGCCTAGTCTGGTGCAGCTCTCTCATTACTATACCTAATAGTTATGCAGTTAGGGAATGATGATGTTGCAACCAGAACTGCCAGGGCTATCAAAAATGACTTCAAGGCCCTGGGAGAACTAGTTGAGGGGTCAGGGGCACAAATAATTTTTTCATCAATACCCTTAGTTGCAAGAGGGAATACCAGAAGGAACACTTCAGCAGCTATAATCTACAAGTGGCTTAGAGGCTGGCATAGTCAAAAGAATTTTGGGGTTTTGGATCTTGGAGGACTTTCTACTGCACCAGGTCAGCTGGCAACAGATGGAGTACATCTGTCCCAGAGGAGGGGAAAGATCATAGCATATGAGAATGGCCTATCCCCCAAAGGGAAAAAGATTCTATGAAGGGAGTTAGCAGGTCTCATTGACAGGGCTTTAAACTAGATTTGAAGGGGGAAGGGGCTGAAACCAGTCCCCCAAGGCAGGAGTCTGGGGGTGGTAAGCTGGAGTCAGGGGTGAAACTAGCAGCCCAGCTCAAGTGCATGTACACTAATGCACGAAGTATGGGCATAAAAGAGGAGGAGCTCGTAGCCTTATTGCAACAGGAAAGTTATGATGTAGCTGCCATCATAGAAACATGGTGGGACGACTCACGTGACTATAGCACTGTAATTGATGGCTACAGGCTCTTCAGGAGAGACAGGCAAGGAAGAAGGGGTGGAGGGATGGCCCTGTACATCAGGGAGGCACTAGAGATCAGGGATGATTGGGTTGAGTGCTTGTGGGAGAGAATTAGAAGGAAGACCAACAGGACAGATAACCTGATTAGAGTCTGCTATAGACCACTGTGACCGTTTGAGGCTGTGCCTTTAAGAAAAGTGACAGCATTGGGACACTATGGCTGAATGTTTTGGAATATTAATGAAAACAATCAGACATTCTAAACTAATTTCATTGGTGGACTGGTAAAAATGCAGTTTTAAGCTTAGGTGCAGCTGGGACTTTCTTCAGTTCACTCCTTTCCTTTCCCCTTTCCATCTAGTCTGCTTCTGGGCTCCCTGCCAGACTGACCTTGGAGAGATAAGCAACTAAGACCTACCAATATACTTTGCTTTAATTAATAAATGCTCTTTTTCTCTCTTTCTAACCCTCTTTGGAGAAAAAGAGGAGAGAAGGGGGTACAGGGGAAGAACCCTCCTCCAGAGGAGGGAATTTCATTCCTACATTATTGTTTACTTACTTTGCTATATATTTCTGCATATATATTTTAAATACTGTACATTGTGTATATATATCCTGTATTCCCCAAAATTGCTTGTAAATATAGCATTTTTTTTCCCTTTTGCTTCTCTGGCTGGCTAGCTGTGGTTTCTTTCTTCCTCTTTGTGGGGGGGAGAAGGCTGAGCCCTTCTCTCAAACCCACCACATTTCCTTTTGGCGCCCAACATGGGACTTGAACCCACGAGCTTGAGATTAAGAGTCTCATGCTCTACCGACTGAGCTATTTATTCCCTCAGGAGAATCTGATGAATCTGCAGTTGTGGGACAACACAAGATACAGGACATTAAATTGCCGGTTGCTTCTCAAACTGTGCATCACAGACGATACAGAACCAACCATGACTCTTTGTTGCCCATTCAGAATCTGATTCGTCAGTTGGAGAGTCAGAAAGTCATCAGGAAAAACTCATTCGCCTTTCAACAGTCCAGTGTGGTCTGTGCAAAAGCAGAATGGAGACTGGCGTCTGACAGTCGACTACCAAGCCCTGAATGAAGTAACGCCACCTATGAGTGCAGCAGTACCAGACATGATGGAACTCCAGTATGAGCTGGATTCCAATAAGGCCAAATGGTATGCTACCATAGACATTGCTAATGCCTTTTTCTCTGTTCCCATAACAGAGGAATGCAGGCCTCAGTTTGCTTTCACCTGGAGAGGAATCCAGTACACTTTCAACAGATTGCCAATGGGCTGGATCCACAGCTCATGCATCTGTCATGCAGTAATCCACGATGCCCTGGAGAAAGATGGTGCTCTAGAACACATCCAGTTCATTGATGACATCATTGTCTGGGGTAAAACTGCTGAGGAAGTCTTCGAGAAAGGTAACAAAATCATTGACATTCTTTTGAATGCAGGTTTTGCCATCAAGCGAGACAAGGTGAAAGGACCTACTACAGAGATTCAGTTTCTGGGTGTGCGGTGGCAGGATGGACGCTGACACATTCCAGAGGATGTGGTAAATAGAGTCTCTACCATGGCAAATCCCACAAACAAGCAAGAAACCCTATGTTTCTTGGGGATAGTGGGATTTTGGAAACTGCACATTCCTGGGTGCAGTCAGATTGTGAAACCTCTGTATGATGTGACTCGAAAGAGAAATCATTTCCACTGGGGACCTGAACAACAAGAAGCTTTTGACCAGATAAAGCAAGAGGTAATTCAAGCATTGGGTCTGGGACATGTCCGAGATGGTCCAGACATTAAGAACATTCTGTATACAGCTGCAAGTGACAATGGTCCAACCTGGTGCTTGAGGCAAAAAGCTCCAGGTGAGACACATGGGTGACTTCTTGGTTTCTGGAGTCGAGGTTGCAGAGGTTCAGAGAGAAATTATACTCCAACAGAGAAAGAGATTCTAGCTGCCTATGAAGGAGTAAAAGCATCTTCTGAAGTAATTGGAACTGAATCACAACTTGTCTTAGCTCCCAGATTACCAGTTTTGAATTGGATGTTCAAAGGCAAAGGTTCCACACCACATCATGCCACAGACTCCACATGGTCTAAGTGGATGGCTCTGATAACACAGAGAGCTCGAATGGGAAATCTTGAAAGGCCTGGTCTAGTGGAGGTGATATCAAGTTGGCCTGAAGGTACCAACTGTGCTAAACCTCCAGAGGAGAAAGCAACTCGTGCTGAGGAAGCTCCTTCTTACAATGACCTTTCTGATGATGAAAAGAAATATGTTTTGTTCACAGACGATTCCTGTCATCTTATTGGAAACAAGCAAAGGTGGAAGTCTGCAGTGTGGAGTCCAACACTGCAAGTTGCAGAGGCGAAGGATGGAGAAGGAGAATCCAGTCAGTTTGCAGAGGTAAAAGCTGTCCAGCTAGCTCTCGACGTAGCTGAACGTGAGAGATGGCCAAAGCTTTGTCTTTACACTGACTCATGGATTGTAGCCTGTGCTCCCAGAGCACTCCTAGAGGAGGGAATTTCATTCCTATATTATTGTTTACTTACTTTGCTATATATTTCTGTGTATATATTGCAAATACTGTAAATTGTGTATATATATCCTGCATTCCCCAAAATTGCTTGTAAATATAGCATTTTTTTTCCCTTTTGCTTCTCTGGCTGGCTAGCTGTGGTTTCTTTCTTCCTCTTTGTGGGGGGGAGAAGGCTGAGCCGTTCTCTCAAACCCAGCACAACCACCCAACGAGGATGAAGAAGCTAATGAATTATTCCATAGCCAGCTAGAGGCTGTCTCAAGACCACCAGACCTTGTTCTCATGGGCAATTTCAACCTGTCTGATATCTGCTGGGAACTCAACACAGCATGGAGGAGGCAGTCTAGGAGGTTCTTAGAGTGTATGGAGTATAGCTTGTTATCTCAGCTGCTGTGTGACAAGGGGAAAGGCTCTGATTGATCACCTTTTCACAAATAGGGAAGGGCTGATGGGTGATGTGGTGGTTGGAGGCTGTCTAGGGTCCAGCGACCACAAAATAATTGAATTTTCAATATCCACTCAATCTAAGAGCGGCAGCAACAAAACCTCCACTCTGGACTTCGGGAGGGCGGACTTCAGGTTACTCAAGGAACTAATTCAGAAGGTTCCTTGGGAAAAACTCTTAAAAACAAAGGGGTCCAGGAGGGCTGGACCTACTTCAAGAACGAACTCTTGAAGGCGCAGGAACAGGCTGTGCCAATGTGCTGGAAGATGAGTTGTCGGGGCAGAAGGCCAGCCTGGTCGGACAATGAGCTTCTAAAGTAATTAAGGGAAAAAAAGAGGATGTATCATCTTTGGAAGAAAGGTGAGGTAACCCACAGTCACTCTCCATCATTTTTCAGCAGTCCTGGCTCACTGGAGACGTCCCAGAAGACTGGAAGCTGGCTACCGTGGTGCCCATCCACAACAAGGGCAGGTTGGATGAGCCAGGGAATTATAGGCCTGTCAGCCTGACCTCAGTGCCAGGCAAGATCATGGAACAGGTCATCTTGAGTGCAGTCACACAGCACTTACAGGATGGCCAAGGGATCAGGCCCAGTCAGCATGGATTTAGGAAGGGCAGTCCTACCTCATCAAGCAGATCTCCTTCTATGATCTATGACCCACCTGGTGGATGTGGGGAGGCCTGTGGATGTAGGTTACCTGGATTTCAGCAAGGCCTTTGACACTGTCCCCCACAGCAAATTCCTGGTCAAGCTGTCAGCCCATGGCCTGGATGGAAGCAAACTGTGATAGATTAGGAACTGGCTGGAGGGCCGAGCCCAGAGAGTGGTGGTGAATGGTGCCACATCCAGATGGCGACCAGTCACTAGTGGTGTGCCCCAAGGATCAGTGCTGGGCCCTGTGCTCTTTAACATCTTTATTGATGATCTGGATGAGGCCATTGAGTCCATCAGCAGTAAATTTGCAGAAGGAACCAATCTGGGGGCAGGAGTTGATCTGCTGGAGTTCAGAGAGGCTTTGCAGAGGGACCTCGACAGGCTGGACAGATGGGCAGAATCCAACGGCATGAGATTGAACACATCCAAGTGCCGGGTTCTGCACATTGGCCACAACAACCCCATGCAGCGCTAGAGGCTGGGGTCAGAGTTGCTGGAGAGCAGCCAGGCAGAGAGGGACCTAGAGGTGCTGGTTGATGGTAGGCTGAACATGAGCCTGCAGTGTGCCCAGGCAGCCAAGAGGGCCAATGGCATCCTGGCCTGCATCAGGAACAGTATGGCCAGCAGGAGCAGGGAGTTCATTCTGCCCCTGTACACTGCACTGGTTAGGCCGCACCTCGAGTACTGTGTTCAGTTCTGGGCCCCTCAGTTTAGGAAGGATGTTGACTTGCTGGAACAAGTCCAGAGAAGAGCAACAAAGTTCGTGAGGGGTTTGGAACACAAGCCCTATGAGGAGAGACTGAGGGAGCTGGGGTTGCTTAGCCTGGAGACGAGGAGACTCAGGGGTGACCTTATTGCTCTTTACAACTACCTTAAGAGAGATTGCAGACAGGAAGAGGTTGGTCTCTTCTCCCAGGCAACCAGCACCAGAACAAGAGGACACAGTCTCAGGCTGCACCAGGGGAGGTTTAGGCTGGAGGTTAAGAGGAAGTTCTACACAGAGAGTGATTTCCTATTGGAATGGGCTGTCTGAGGAGGTGATGGAGTCGCCATCACTGGAGGTGTTCAGTAGGAGACTTGATATGGTGCTTGGTTGCATGGTTTAGTTGATTAGGTGGCGTTGGATGATAGGTTGGACACGATGATCTTGAAGGTCTCTTCCAACCTCGTCTATTCTATTCTTTCTATTCTATTCTATTCTATTCTATTCTATTCTATTCTATTCTATTCTAACATAGAATGTTTAAAGATGTTGCTAAGTCATGTAGAAAAAAAATAGTTAGGCAAAAGGCCATTTAGAACTTAGACTGGTCTCTGCTGTGAAGGACAACAAAAAATCCTTCCATAAATATATTGATTGCAAGAGAAATGGCAAGGACAACCTCCACTCCTTAGTGGACACAGATGGAAACATGGTAGCAAATGATGAAGAAAAGGCAGACATACTTAACACCTTCTTTGCTTCAAATTTTAATAGGAGGATATGTTTCCTTCCAGACAATTATCCTCCTGAACTGGCAGATGGAGGCAGGGAGCAGTATAGTTTCCCTGTGATCCAGGAGGAATTAGGTAGAGATCTTCTTAGCTGCTTGGATCCCCACACGTCTATGGGACTGGATGAGATCCATCCTAGGGTGCTGAGAGAGATGGCAGATGAGATGGCCAAGACACTCTCCATCATTTTTCAACAGTCCTGGTTCACTGGAGAGGTCCCAGAGGACTGGAAGCTGGCCAATGTGATGCCCATTCACAAAAAGGGCCAGAATGAGGAACCAGGGAATTATAGGCCTGTCAGCCTGACCTCAGTGCCAGGCAAGATTATGGAACAGGTCATCTTGAGTGCAATCACACAGCACTTACAGGATGGCCAAGGGATCAGACCCAGCCAGCATGGATTTAGGAAGGGCAGGTTCTGCCTGGCCAACCTGATCTCCATCTATGATCAGGTGACCCACCTGGTGGATGTGGGGAGGCCTGTGGTTGTAGTCTACCTGGACTTCAGTAAGACGTTTGACACCGTCCCCCACATCAAACTCCTAGGAAAGCCATCAACCTGTGGCTTGGACAGGAGAACTCTGTGCTGGGTTAGGAAGTGGCTGGAGGGCCAAGCCCAGAGAGTGGTGGTGAATGGTACCACATCCACGGAGGTTGTAGCGAGGTGGGGGCTGGTCTCTTCTCCCAGGCAACCAGCACCAGAACAAGAGGACACAGTCTCAAGCTGCACCAGGGGAGGTTTAGGCTGGATGTTACCAAGAAGTAATTCACAGAAAGAGTGATTTGCCATTGGAATAGGCTGCTGAGGGAGATGTTGGAGTCACCATCACTGGAGGTGTTTAAGAAGAACCTGGATGGGGCGCTTGGTGACATGGTTTGCTTGATTAGATGGTGTTGGATGATGAGTTGGACACAGTGATCTTGAAGGTCTTTTCCAACCTGGTCCATTCTATTCTATTCTATTCTATTCTATTCTATTCTATTCTATTCTATTCTATTCTATTCTATTCTATTCTATCTTCTTGCAAAAATAAACAGAAGAGTATTTAAAATGCAAAGTGTTAGGAAACACCCAAAATACAGGTGTTTCAACAAACTCTTACTAAAACTCTTTTGCAACTATTTACACTCTACAAAACCATGAACTAGCTGAATGTGCTTCATTTGAATTAACAGGATATAGAATTACATCTATTATCTGATTTGTAGGTTCATAGATTCATATCCTTAAATGCTTGCATAGTCAAGCATATTTTTCATCTCATCATATGGAAAGTAAGTTTTAAATGTTGTATTGTGTTGCTGGCAAACACTAGAAGAACTGACAGCAAAATAGGTGACTGTTTAGCAGCTGAGCAGCAGCTGAGCTAAATCCAGGTGCTCACTCATTCACCTTGCAGTAGGATGGAATAAAGAATTGCAGGGTCAGAGTGACTCTCAACATGATCTGAGTCACAGTTTAATAACTATGGTAAGCACTGATGTTTATGGTCCTTGGAAGTCATCGTGGATACTGAGGTCAGGGTGATCCGGCTTGTATTTATCCTTTTACCTGTCTGACAAATTTTTACTTGGATGCCTTTCACATGCAACTACATCCATCTAGTTTTGCCCCTTTTTTTAATTACAGTTGTGGTGGTAGGGCCAAACAAGCCCAACTAAAACCCATAACAAGTCCTGGTGTGTTCCGGCATGATCCGGCTCTCCCCCTCCCTCCTGCAGGGGTCTGGGGAATGTGGGAAAAAAACAAAGAGCCCAGGCATCAGAGAGTCTGGTAATCAAGGGATATGTCCTTCCTTGGTGATAAACAAGAGTATGCACTGCCCATGCTTCAGTTAGACTAGGCGTATGTCTTTACCTAATATGGTCACAACCTGGTGAAATCCCTTTCTATTGGTTGTCTGTTGGCCAAATTGATTCTCAGGGAAATGATAAAAGCAAAGCCAAATTGTAAGCAAGTGTCTTGCCTCTACTTGCTTTGTCTTGCCTAAGATCCAGAAAAAGAAGCCACAAGCCTTTCAACTCAGAATCTTTGCCTTTACCCTGAAAGATGCAAGCCCTTTTGTGTAAGCTGCACAGAAACCATAGTCAGCCTCTTCATGTTGTAAAAGCCCAAGAGCAGACAGACATGCCTTGCCGGGCAGAAGGGACAAATCCTGGGTAAGTCAAGACCCAAGGAACCATTCCCTTGCAGTGATTAATCGCTTCCAGCTTAAACACCAGCTTCTCAAACCCAGACCTCACAGCAAAACACCAAAACAGGCTATTATCAAGGGCCTGAAACCTTGGGACAGCCTGCAAACCCTGGGAAGTATCAAGAGACACCTGACATTGTGCCACGGTCAACCCAGCCATTGGTACAGTGAGACAACCTCACCAGCAATTCTTTATTCCATCCTACTGCACATAGGCCTAAGAGCAACCCAAAAGCCGTTAATGGATAACGTACTGCAGCAGCAACACCTCCACATGGCTGGAATTCCTGTTGCTCTGTGTAACTTGATCTATACTGCAGCCCTGGAGAAAATTCCAGAGAAATAATATGTTGAGTAATTGGTTATTTTCTATAAAGCCTCTTTGTGAAAGGTTCTATCTGTCTAACTGTTGCCGTTTTGGTAAGGTTCCTGTTGAGTCTCCCCCTCAGATTGTCTTTCCCAGTGCTATTTTACCCGGTTTGCTTAATACTTTTAAAATTGTTAATATTGCCTATATACTTTACATATCCATTGTAAACATACTACAGCTGTACACTGAACCTATTAATAAGTTTTTTTTTCAACATTTCATATTAATAAATAATAATTAATATATTTATTAAGATAATATTTTCCTTATTAATAAATCATAATTTATATTAGTTACAACAGTGCTCACTTCTGTAAAACTCTGTCTGGTTATCCATGTTACCTCAATATTGCAAAATTCTTTTGCAATGCTATTAGCTATACTAAACTAGCATGTTTAGAATATATAAGTTTAAGACAAATTTGCTTTAGTACTTACTGATCTTTGATTTAGAACAACAGTGTACTCTATTTATCAATACGCTTCATCTATCTTTTCTTTATTCCTATCTGAAGATAGGAATAGTTTTAGAATTTTACATACAGAAATCATTCTACATTATTCAACTCTGGGTTTTTTTGCAGGTTTTTTAAATAAATTTATTGAAATCCTTCCTGGGATAGACTTACTGAAAATAAACACATTCCTAAAGAAATAAATACATAAGGAATTTGCATAACAATAAGATACTATCTTTTTCCTTTTCTTAAAAATTCCTAATATTAGATCTCTCTCATTTAATATCATAGAGTCATAGAATGCTTTAGGTTTTAAAGGACCTTTAAAAGTCCGACCCTTATATAATGAGCAGGATTATCAAATAGACCAAGCTTCTCTGACTGTGAATGTTTCCAAGGAGGGTCTTCTCCCACCATTCGTATTGTAAAAAGATACCTTCCTCATAACTAATTTGAATCTCTCATCTTTTAGTTTAAAATCTTTAACCCTTGCTCTGTTGCAATAAGCCCTCCTAAAATAATGTCCCCACCTTTGTTATAAGCCCCCTTTAAGTATTTAAAAGTCACAGTGAGGTCTCCCCCAAGCCTTCCCTTCTCCAGACTAACTCTCTTGGTCCTTCTTTATAGGACAGGTTTTCCATCCATCTGATCATTTTTGGTGGCCCTCTTCTGGATCTCCTCCAACAGGTTCTTGTCTTTCCTGAGCTGAGGACTCCAGAGATGGATGAAATACTCCAGGTGGGGTCTCATGAGAATGTAAC
>WWNC01000161.1:512500-772588 GCA_011125475.1 Melanerpes aurifrons | reverse complement strand
AATCTCCCTTGACACCTCCAGGGTCGATGACTCAACCACCTCCTGGGCAGCCCGTTCCAATGCGAATGACTCGCTCGGTGAAGAACTTCCTCCTCACCTCGAGTCTGAACTTCCCCTGGTGCAGCTTGAGACTGTGTCCCCTCGTTCTGGTGCTGGCTGCCTGGGAGAAGAGGCCAGCCCCTTCCTGGCTGCAACCACCTTCAGGTAGCTGTAGGGCAATCAGGTCACCCCTGAGCCTCCTCTTCTCCAGGCTAAACAATCCCAGCTCCCTCAGCCTCTCCTCATGGGCTTGTGTTCAAGGCCTCTCCCCAACTTGCCCTTCTCTGGACACGCTCAAGTGTTTCGATGTCCTTCTTAAATTGAGGGCCCAGAACTGGACACAGGACTCAAAGGTGCGGCCTAACCAAAGCAGAGTCCAGGGGCACTGTGACCTCCTGCTCCTGCTGGCCCACACTATTCCTAATGCAGGCCAGGATGCCCTTGGCCTCCTGGCCACCTGGGCACACTGCTGGCTCATATTCAGGTGGCTGTCAATCAGCACCCCCAGGTCCCTCTCTGTTTGGGAGCTCTCCAGCCTCCGACCCAGCCTATAGCTCTGCATGGGATTGCCGTAGCCAAAGTGCAGCACTCGGCACTTGGACTTGTTGAATGCCATCCCATTGGACTCTGCCCATCTGTCCAGTCGGTCAGGGTCCCTCTGCAGAGCCTTTCTGCCCTCTAACTGACTAACATCTGCCCCTAACTTTGTGTCATCTGCAAACTTGCTGATGACTGACTCTACCCTTCATCCAGATCATCAACGAATATGTTGAAGAGGACAGGGCCAGCACTGATCCTGGGGGACACCACTGGTGACTGGCCTCCAGCTGGATGTGGCACACCGTTCACTACCACTCTCTGGGCCCGGCCCTCCAGCCAGTTCCTAACCCAGCACAGAGTGTAATGGTCCAATCCACGGGCTGACAGCTTAGTCAGCAGTTTGCTGTGGGGACGGTGTCAAAGGCCTTGCTGAAGTCTAGGTAGACCACGTCCACAGGCTTCCCCACATCCACCAGACGGGTCACCTGATCATAGAAAGAGATCAGGTTGGAGAGGCAGGATCTGCCTTCCTGAATCCATGTTGGCTGGACCTGAGCCCTTGGCCATCCTTCAGGTGCGCAGTTAATTCTCCTCTTGCATCGTTTTTAGTGCTGTGGGTTTTTGATAACACAGCAGTGTTTGGCTGCGGCATCTGGGTCGAGGCAATCCCAGGCACAAATCCAGGCTGGGCAGGGACTGGCTGGAAAGTAGCCCTGAGGAGAGAGACTTGGGGGTGCTGGGGGACAAAAAGCTCAACATGAGCTCTCAATGTGCGCTTGCAGCCCGCAAGGCCAATCAGATCCTGGGCTGCAGCAGGAGAAGTGCGGCCAGCAGGTCGAGGGAGGTGATCCTCCCCCTCTACTCAGCCCTGGTGAGACCCTGCCTGGAGTACTGTGTCCAGTTCTGGAGTCCCTATTACAAGAGGGATGTGGAGGTGCTGGAAGGTGTCCAGAGAAGGGCCACGAGGATGAGCAGAGGGCTGGAGCACCTCTCCTGTGAGGACAGACTGAAGGAGTTGGGGCTGTTCAGTCTGCAGAAGAGAAGGCATGGCAGGGGGGTTGGAACTAGCTGATCCTTGTGGTCCCTTCCAACCCTGAATGAAACTATGAAACTATGAATTCGGTATCCGAGCTGTGTCCCTTCAACATCTCCCTGCCCCAGGAGTACATTGAGGGGTGGGCAGGAGCTTGGGAGGGGACACGACTGAGCCAGCTGCCTCAGGCTGGCCAAAGGGGGATTCCATGCCGTACGGCGCCAGCTCAGGTATAAGAAGGACGGGAAAGAAGGAAGCGGTGGGGGATTCGTCCGCGGCGTTTATCCTCCCAAGGGGCCACCAAGCTTAGAGAGCCCTGCTGCCCGAGACCGACCCCCGTGCTGCTGATGGGCAGTAGAGACTAACGTCTCCCTCTCTGCTCTCTTTGCTTCCTATTGCTATCTATTCGCTGCCTGCTTATCAGTGTGGTTAAATTGCTCCTATCTCATCCCCGGCTTCTGTCGTATTTGCTTTCCCTCCTTCCCCTGTTCGCTTAAGAGGGGGAGTGATAGAGCGGCTTGGGGGCTACCTGGCCTCCAGGCCAGAGCCAAACCACCACACCTCTCCCTTCCCTTCCCTCTCCCTCTCCCTCTCCCTTCCCTCTCCCTTCCTTCCCTTCCCTTCCCCTTCCTTCCTTCCCTTCCCTTCCCTTCCCTTCCCTTCCTTCCTTCCTTCCTTCCTTCCTTCCCTTCCTTCCCTTCCCTTCCCTTCCCCTTCCCTCTCCCTCTCCCTTCCCTCTCCCTCTCCCTTCCCTCTCCATCTCCCTTCCCTTCCCTTCCCTTCCCGCTCCCTTCCTTTCCCTCTCCCTTCCCTCTCCCTTCCCTTCCCCTTCCCTCTCCCTTCCTCTCCCTCTCCCTTCCCTCTCCCCTTCCTTCCCTTCCCTCTCCCATCCCTTTCCCTCTCCTTCCTTCCCCTTCCCTCTCCCTCTCCCTCTCCCTCTCCCCTCTCCCTCTCCCTTCCCTTCCTTCCCTCTCCCTTCCCTTTCCCTCTCCCTTCCCTTCCCTCTCCCTCTCCCTTCCCTCTCCCTCTCCCTTCCTTCCTTCCTTCTCCCTCTCCTTCCCTCTCCCTTCCCTTCCCTCTCCCTTTCCCTTCCTTCCCTCTCCCTTCCCTCTCCCTTCCCTTCCCTCTCCTTCCCCTTCCTTCCCTCCTCTCCCTCACTCCTCGCTCTCCCTCCCTCCCTCTGTCCCTCCACTCCTCCCTTCCCTCCTTCCTCCCTCCCTCTCTCTGTTCCTGCCCTCCCTCCTCCCTTCCTCCCTCCCATCCTCCCTCTCTCCCTTCCCTCTCTCCCTCCCTTCCCTCCCTCCTTCCTCTCGCTCTCCCTTCCTCTCCCTCCCTCCCATCCTTCCTCCCTCCTTCCATTCCTCCCTCTCTCCTTCCCTCCCTCTTTCCCTTCCTCTCCTTCCCTCTCTCCTTCTCCCTCCCATCCTTCCTTCCTCCCTCCCTTCCTCTCTCCCTCCCTCCCCTCCCTCTCCCCTTCCTTCCCTCTCTCCTTCCCTCCCTCCCCTCCTTCCTCCCTCCCCTCCCTCCCTCCCCCTAACCTCCCTCTCTCCCTCCCCCTCCTCCCTCTCCCCTCCTTCCTTCCTCCCTTCCTCTCCCTCCCTCCTCTCCCCCTCCCTCCCTCCCCTCCCCTCCCTCTCCCTCTCTCTCTCTTCCAGGCACCACTAAACCATCTCCCCACCCTCCCTCCCACCCCTCCTTGTGCCCTCCCTCCTCTTCCTCCCCTCCTCCTCCTCCTCCTCCACCTCCACCACCACCCCCTCCAGCGCCCCCTGCCCCCGGAGGAGGTCCCCAGCCGAGTATCCCCACGGCCTGTGTCCCCCACCCACCCCCTGTGGAGTTTCACCGCCCCCTCCTCCCCCCCCCTGGGGGCCTGCTGGCCGAGCCCAAGCTGCCCTACCCCTCCCCCCTGCTGGCAGGTAAGGGGGGGGGTCTCCCCTTCCTCATCCTCCTCAGTGGGAGGAGGAGAAGAGGGAGAAGGAGAGAGGGAGGGAGAGGGAGGAAGGGAGAGGGAGGAAAGGAGAGGGAAGAGGGAGAGGAGGGAGGGAGGGAGGGAGGAGGGAGGGAGGGAGGAGGGAGGGAGGGGAGGAGCAGTTGGATCTGAGCTCTTCAAGGCTTTGAGGTTCTGCTCCTTTGTCCTTCTCCCTCTCTTCCTCCTCCTCCTTCTCCCTCTCCTCCTCTTCTCCTCTCCTCCTCCCTCTTCTTCTCCCTCCTCCTCCCTCCCTCTCCTCCTCCTCCTTCTTTCTCCTCCTCCCTCTCCTCCTCCTCCCTCTCCTCCTCCTTTCTCCTCCCTCTCCTCCTCCTTTCTCCTCCCTCTCCTCCTCCTTTCTCCTCCCTCTCCCTCTCCTCTTCCTCCACCTCCTTCCTCTCCTCCTCCTTCTCTCCTTTCTTCCTCCCTCTCCTCCTCTTTCCTCCTTCTTCTCCTCCTCCCGTCCTCCTCTCCCTCCTCCTCCTTCACCTCCTCCTCTCCCTCTCCTCCTCCCTCTCTGCTCCTCCTTTCTCCTCCTTCTCCTCCTCCTTTTCTCCCTCTCCTTTCTTCCTCCTTCTCCCACTCCCCTTTCCCTCTCCTCCTCCTCTCTTCTCCTCCCTCTCCTCCTCTTCCTCCTCCTTCTCCCTCTCCTCCTCCTTTTCTGCTCCTTTCTCCCTCTCCCTCTCCTCTTCCTCCCTCTCCCTCTCCTCCTCCTCTCCTCCTTCTCCTCTCTCCTCCTCCCTTCTCCCCATCCTCCTCCTCCCTCTCCTCCTCTCTGCTCCTTTCTCCTCCCCCTCCACCTCCTCCTTCTCTCTCTTCCTCCTCCTCCTTTCTCCTCCGTCTCCTCCTCTTCCTTCCTCCTCCTCTCATCTCCTCCCTCTCCTCTCCTCCTCCTCCACCTCCTCCCTCCTCCTCCCTCCTCTTCCTCCCTCTCCCTCTTTCTTCCTCCTCCCTCTCCTCCTCTTCTCTCCTCTTCCTCCTCCTCCCTCTCCCTCTCCTCCTTCTTCACCTCCTCCCTCTCTTCCTCTTCTCTTCCTCCTCTCCCCTCCTCCTTCCTCCTCCCTCTCCCTCTCCTCTTCCTCCTTTCTCCTCCCTCTCCTTTCTCCTCCTTCCTCCTCCTTCTCCTCCCTCCCTCTCCCCTCTTTCTTCCTCCTCCCTCTCCTCCTCCCCTTCCCTCTCCTCCTCCTCTCTTTCTCCTCCCTCTCCTCCTCATTCTCTTTCCTCTTCCTCCTCCTCCCTCTCCCTCTCCTCCTTCTTCTCCTCTTTCCTCCTGACTCTCCTTCTCCTCCTCCCTCTCCTCCTCCTCTCTTTTCTCTCTCCCTCCTCCTCTCTCCCTCCCCCTCCTTCTTTCTCCTCCCTCTCCTCCTCCTCCTCCTTTCTTCCTCCTCCCTCTTCTCCCTTTCCCCCTCCTCCTTCTCCCTCTCCTTTCCTCCCTCTCCTCCTCCTTCTTCTCCTCTCCTCCCTCTCTCTTCTCCCTCCCTCCTCTCTCCTCCTCTTCCTCCACCTTCTCCTCCTCCCTCTCCTCCTCCTCCTCCTCCCTCTCTCCCCCAGCCCCCTCTCCCCAAGGCCCCCTCAAGACGGCCTCCTGGGCCTCCTCCAAGGCCCGCTCCCCCCTGCTGCCCGTCTGTGTCCCCACCGCCCCCCAGGGCCCCGAGGAGGAGGAAGGCTCCAAGCCCATGGAGACCACACCCAACGTGGGGGAGGAAGGCCCCAGGGAGACTTTGGGGGGGGAGGAGGTCGAAGGGAGACTTCCTGGAGGGGGAGGAAGGCCTCTGGGAGACTACTTGGAGGGGGAGGAGGATCTGGGGGGGACCTGGGGAGACCTCTTGCTAATCCTCCTCCTTCCTCCTCCCTCTCTCTTCTCCTCCTCCTTCCTCTCTTCCTCCTCCTTTCTCCTCTTCCTCTCTTCCTCCTTCTCCTCCTTTCTCCTCCCTCTCCCTCTCTCCCTCTCCTCCTCCCTCTCTCCATCTCCTCCTCCTCCTTCTCCCTCTCCTCCTCCCTCCTCCCTCTCTCTCCCTCTCTCCCTCCCTCTCCTCCTCCCTCTCCTCCTCCCTCCCTCTCCTCTCCTCCCTCCTCTCTCCTTCTCCTCCTCCTCCCTCTCCTCCTCCCTCTCTCCTCCTCCCCCTCTCCCTCTCCTCTTCCTCCACCTCCTTCCTCTCCTCCTCCTTTCCTTTCTTCCTCCCTCTCCTCCTCTTTCCTCCTTCTTCTCCTCCTCCCGTCCTCCTCTCCCTCCTCCTCCTTCACCTCCTCCCTCTCCCTCTCCTCCTCCCTCTCTGCTCCTCCTTTCTCCTCCTTCTCCTCCTCCTTTTTCTCCCTCTCCTTTCTTCCTCCTTCTCCCACTCCCTTTCCCTCTCCTCCTCCTCTCTTCTCCTCCCTCTCCTCCTCTTCCTCCTCCTTCTCCCTCTCCTCCTCCTTTTCTGCTCCTTTCTCCCTCTCCCTCTCCTCTTCCTCCCTCTCCCTCTCCTCCTCCTCTCCTCCTTCTCCTCTCTCCTCCTCCCTTCTCCCCATCCTCCTCCTCCCTCTCCTCCTCTCTGCTCCTTTCTCCTCCCCCTCCACCTCCTCCTTCTCTCTCTTCCTCCTCCTCCTTTCTCCTCCGTCTCCTCCTCTTCCTTCCTCCTCCTTCTCATCTCCTCCCTCTCCCTCTCCTCCTCCTCCACCTCCTCCCTCCCCTCCTCCCTCCTCTTCCTCCCTCTCCCTCTTTCTTCCTCCTCCCTCTCCTCCTCATTCTCTTTCCTCTTCCTCCTCCTCCCTCTCCCTCTCCTCCTTCTTCACCTCCTCCCTCTCTTCCTCTTCTCTTCCTCCTCTCCCCTCCTCCTTCCTCCTCCCTCTCCCTCTCCTCTTCCTCCTTTCTCCTCCCTCTCCTTTCTCCTCCTTCCTCCTCCTTCTCCTCCCTCCCTCTCCCTCTTTCTTCCTCCTCCCTCCCTCCTCCCCTTCCCTCTCCTCCTCCTCTCTTTCTCCTCCTCTCCTCCTCATTCTCTTTCCTTCCTCCTCCTCCTCCCTCTCCTCTCCTCCTTCTTCTCCTCTTTCCTCCTGACTCTCCTTCCTCCTCCTCCCTCCTCCTCCTCTCTCTTTCTCTCTCTCCCTCCTCCTCTCTCCTCCCCCTCCTTCTTTCTCCTCCCTCCTCCTCCTCCTCCTCCTTTCTTCCTCCTCCCTCTTCTCCCTTTCCCCCTCCTCCTTCTCCCTCTCCTTTCCTCCCTCTCCTCCTCCTTCTTCTCCCTCTCCTCCTCTCTCTTCTCCCTCCCCTCCTCTCTCCTCCTCTTCCTCCACCTTCTCCTCCTCCCTCTCCTCCTCCTCCTCCCTCTCTCCCCCAGCCCCCCCTCTCCCCAAGGCCCCCCTCAAGACGGCCTCCCTGGGCCTCCCCTCCAAGGCCCGCTCCCCCCTGCTGCCCGTCTGTGTCCCCACCGCCCCCCAGGGCCCCGAGGAGGAGGAAGGCTCCAAGCCCATGGAGACCACACCCAACGTGGGGGAGGAAGGCCCCAGGGAGACTTTGGGGGGGGAGGAGGTCGAAGGGAGACTTCCTGGAGGGGGAGGAAGGCCTCTGGGAGACTACTTGGAGGGGGAGGAGGATCTGGGGGGGACCTGGGGAGACCTCTTGCTAATCCTCCTCCTTCCTCCTCCCTCTCTCTTCTCCTCCTCCTTCCCTCTCTTCCTCCTCCTTTCTCCTCTTCCTCTCTTCCTCCTTCTCCTCCTTTCTCCTCCCTCTCCCTCTCTCCCTCTCCTCCTCCCTCTCTCCATCTCCTCCTCCTCCTCCTCCCTCCTCCTCCTCCTCCCTCCTCCCTCCCCCTCTCCCTCTCTCCCTCCCTCTCCTCCTCCCTCTCCTCCTCCCTCCCTCTCCTCCTCTCTCTCTCCTTCTCCTCCTCCTCCCTCTCCTCCTCCCTCTCTCCTCCTCCTCCCTCCCTCTCCTCCTCCTCCTCTCTCCTTCTCCTCCTCCCTCCCTCTCCTCCTCCCTCTCTCCTCCTCCCTCTCCCTCTCTTCCTCCTTCCTCTCTTCCTCCTCCTCCTCCTCCTTCTCCTCCTCCTCCTCCTCCTTCCTCCTCCTCCTCCTCTCTTCTCCTCCTCCTCCCTCTCCTTCTCCTCCTCCTCCCTCTCCTCCCTCCTCTCTCCTCCTCCCTCCTTTCCCTCCCTTTTCCTCTCCTCCTCCCTCTCCTCCTCCATTGGCCCTCCTGGCCGCCTGGGCACACTGCAGGCTCATGTTCATCCTACCATCAACCAGCACCCCCAGGTCCCTCTCTGCCTGGCTGCTCTCCAGCCACTCTGACCCCAGCCTGTAGCACTGCCTGGGGTTGTTGTGGCCAATGTGCAGCACCTGGCACTTGGATGTGTTCAATCTCCTGCCCTTGGCCTCTGCCCATCTGTCCAGCCTGTCCAGGTCTCTCTGCAGATCCTCTCTACCCTCCAGCAGATCAACTCCTGCCCCCAGCTTGGTGTCATCAGCAAATTTACTGATGATAGACTCAATGCCCTCATCCAGATCATCAATCAAGATGTTAAAGAGCACAGGGCCCAGCACTGATCCCTGGGGGACTCCACTACTGACTGGCTGCCAGCTGGCTGTGGCACCATTCACCACCACTCTCTGGGCTCGGCCCTCCAGCCAGTTCCTAACCCATGGCAGTGTGCTCCCGGCCAAGCCAGGGGCTGACAGCTTGGCCAGCAGTTTGCTCTGGGGGACGGTGGCAAAGGCCTTGCTGAGGTCCAGGTAAACTAGTGAAGAGGTGAAGAGGTGATTGGGAACAGTCAGCATGGCTTTGCCAAGGGCAAATCCTGCCTGACCAACCTGGTGGCCTTCTATGAGCAGGTGACAAAATTAGTAGATGAGAGGAGAGCAACTGCTGTCATTTGCCTGGAGCTGAGCAAAGCCTTCCACACTGCCCTGCCCCACATCCTGGTCTCCAAACTGGTGACACATGGGTGTGATGGGTGGACCACTAGATGGATAAGGAACTGGCTTGATGGCCGCACCCAAAGAGTGGCTGTCCATGGGTCCACGTCCCAGGGGAGGCCAGGGACAAGTGGAGTCCCTCAGGGATCAGTTCTAGGACCAGGCTTGTTCAACATCTCTGTGGGTGCCATGGACAGTGGCACTGAGTGCACCCTCAGCAGGGTTGCTGATGACACCAAGCTGTGTGGTGCAGCAGACACGCTGGAGGGAAGGGAGGCCATCCAGAGGGAGCTGGACAGGCTGGAGAGGTGGGCACAAGCCAACCTCAGGAAGTTCAATAAGAGCAAGGGCAGGGTCCTGCAGCTGGGTTGAGGCAATCCCAGGCACAAATCCAGGCTGGGCAGGGACTGGCTGGAAAGTAGCCCTGAGGAGAGAGACTTGGGGGTGCTGGGGGACAAAAAGCTCACCAGGAGCTCTCAATGTGCACTTGCAGCCTGCAAGGCCAATCAGATCCTGGGCTGCAGCAGGAGAAGTGTGGCTAGCAGGTCGAGGGAGGTGATCCTCCCCCTCTCCTCAGCCCTGGTGAGACCCTGCCTGGAGTACTGTGTCCAGTTCTGGAGCCCCTATTCCAAGAGGGATGTGGAGGTGCTCGAAAGTGTCCAGAGAAGGGCCACGAGGATGAGCAGAGGGCTGGAGCTGCTCTGCTGTGAGGACAGACTGAAGGAGTTGGGGCTGTTCAGTCTGCAGAAGAGAAGGCTCCGAGGTGACCTCATTGTGGCCTTCCAGGATCTGAAGGGGGCCTACAGGAAGGCTGGGGAGGGACTGCTCAGGATCTCAGGGAGTGACAGGACTAGGGGGAATGGAATGAAGCTGGAGGTGGGGAGATGCAGGCTGGATGTGAGGAGGAGGTTCTTCAGCAGGAGAGTGGTGAGACCCTGGAATGGGTTGTCCAGGGAGGTGGTTGAGGCCCTGTCCCTGGGGGTGTTTAAGCCCAGGCTGGCTGAGGCTGTGGCCAGGCTGATGTAGTGTGGGGTGTCCCTGCCCATGGCAGGGGAGTTGGAACTAGCTGATCCTTGTGGTCCCTTCCAACCCTGAATGAAACTATGAAACTATGAAACTATGAAATGAAATTAAATGAAATGAAATGGTGAGGTGGAAAATTAAATTAAACAAAACAAAATAAAACAAAACAAAACAAAACAAAACGAAATGAAACGAAATGAAACGAAATGAAATGAAATGAAATGAAATGAAATTGTGAGGTGGGAAAAGAAAAGAAATTAAATTAAATTAATTGAAATGAAGTGAAATGAAATGAAATGAAATGATGAAACATAATAATATGAAATGAAATGAAATGAGATGCAATGAAATTAACTGAGATGAAAGAAATGAAATTGTGTAGTGGAAAACGAAATGAAACTAAACGAAACGAAATGAGATGAAATGAAATGAAATTGTGTGGTGGAAAATGAAATAGTATCACAGTATCGCTCAGGTTGGAAAGGACCTCGAGGATCATCGAGTCCAACCTATCAACACAGACCCCATGCCTAGACCATGGCACCAAGTGCCACGTCCAATCTCCCCTTGAACGCCTCCAGGGTCGATGACTCAACCACCTCCCTGGGCAACCCGTTCCAATGCCGAATGACTCGCTCGGTGAAGAACTTCCTCCTCACCTCGAGTCTGAACCTCCCCTGGCGCAGCTTGAGACTGTGTCCTCTCATTCTGGTGCTAGTTGCCTGGGAGAAGAGGCCAACCCCTTCCTGGCTACAGCCACCCTTCAGGTAGTTGTAGAGGGCAATCAGGTCACCCCTGAGCCTCCTCTTCTCCAGGCTAACCAATCCCAGCTCCCTCAGCCTCTCCTCATAGGGCTTGTGTTCAAGGCCTCTCCCCAGCCTTGTTGCCCTTCTCTGGACACCTTCAAGTGTTTCGATGTCCTTCTTAAATTGAGGGGCCCAGAACTGGACATAGGACTCAAGGTGCGGCCTAACCAAAGCAGAGTCCAGGGGCACCATGACCTCCCTGCTCCTGCTGGCCACACTATTCCTAATGCAGGCCAGGATGCCATTGGCCCTCCTGGCCACCTGGGCACACTGCTGGCTCATATTCAGGTGGCTGTCAATCAGCACCCCCAGGTCCCTCTCTGTTTGGGAGCTCTCAGCCACTCTCACCCCAGCCTAGAGCTCTGCATGGGATTGCCGTAGCCAAAGTGCAGCACTCGGCACTTGGACTTGTTGAATGCCATCCCATTGGCCTCTGCCCATCTGTCCAGTCGGTCGAGGTCCCTCTGCAGAGCCTTTCTACCCTCTAACTGACTAACATCGGCCCCTAACTTGGTGTCATCTGCAAACTTGCTGATGACTGACTCTACCCCTTCATCCAGATCATCAACGAATATGTTGAAGAGGACAGGGCCCAGCACTGATCCCTGGGGGACACCACTGGTGACTGAAACGAAATGAAATGAAATGAAATGAAATGTAAAGAAATGAAATTAAATTGTGGGGTGGAAAATAAAACAAAACAAAATTGAATGAAAAGAAATGAATTGAAATGAAATGAAATGAAATGAAATGAAATGAAATGAAATTAAATGAGATGAAGTGAAATTAAATTGTGTGGTGGAAAATGAAATGAAATGAAATGAAATGAAATGAAATGAAATGAAATGGTGAGGTGAAAAACGAGATGAAACAAAAAGTAATAAAACAAAGTGAAATTATAAGAAATGCAATGAAATTAAATGAAATGAAGCGAAATGAAATGAAATTTTGCGGTGGAAAATGAAACAAATCAAAAAGTAACGAAACTAAATGAAACTAAATGAAATGAAACTAAATGAAATGACATGAAATGAAATGAAAGGAGACAAAGTGAAATAAAATTGTGTGGTGGAAAACAAAGCGAAAGGAAATGAAACTACACAAAATGAAATGAAATGAAATGAAACTAAATGAAATTATGTGGTGGATAACAAAACGAAATGAAATGAAATGAAATAAATGAAATGAAATGAAATGAAATGAAATTTAAAGAATGAAATTAAATTGTGTGGTGGAAAATGAAACAAAATGAAATTAAATAAACCAAAATGAAAATAAATGAAACTAAATGAAATGAAACAAACGAAATGAAATGAAATGAAATGAAATGGAATGGAATAAAATTAAATGAAAAGAAATTGTGTGGTGGAAATCGAAACAAAATGAAACTAAAAGAAATGAAACGAAATGAAACGACACGAAATGAAATGAAATGAAATGAAATGAAATTCTGTGGTGGAAAACAAAACGAAAGGAAACGAAACGAAACGAAGTGAAATGAAGCGTAGCAAAGTGAAATGAAATGAAATGAAATGAAATGAAATGAAATGAAATGAAATGAAATGAAATGAAATGAAATGAAATTGTGTGGCGGAAAATAAAGAAAGGAAAGGGAAAGGAAAGGGAAGGAAAGGGAAGGGAAGGTTTGGGAAGGTTTGGGAAGGGAAGGTTTGGGAAGGGAAGGTTTGGGAAGGGAAGGTTTGGGAAGGGAAGGTTTGGGAAGGGAAGGGAAGGTTTGGGAAGGGAAGGGAAGGGAAGGTTTGGGAAGGGAAGGTTTGGGAAGGTTTGGGAAGGGAAGGGAAGGTTTGGGAAGGGAAGGGAAGGAAGGGAAGGAAGGGAAGGAAGGGAAGGTTTGGGAAGGGAAGGAAGGTTTGGGAAGGAAGGTTTGGGAAGGAAGGTTTGGGAAGGAAGGGAAGGTTTGGGAAGGAAGGGAAGGTTTGGGAAGGGAAGGTTTGGGAAGGGAAGGTTTGGGAAGGGAAGGTTTGGGAAGGGAAGGGAAGGTTTGGGAAGGGAAGGTTAGGGAAGGAAGGAAGGAAGGGAAGGGAAGGAAGGAAGGGAAGGGAAGGGAAGGAAGGAAGGAAGGAAGGGAAGGGAAGGGAAGGGAAGGGAAGGAAGGGAAGGAAGGGAAGGGAAGGGAAGGGAAGGAAAGGAAGGGAAGGAAAGGAAAGGAAGGAAAGGAAAGGAAAGGAAAGGAAAGGAAAGGAAAGGAAAGGAAAGGAAAGGAAAGGAAAGGAAAGGAAAGGAAAGGAAAGGAAAGGAAAGGAAAGGAAAGGAAAGGAAAGAAAGGAAAGGAAAGGAAAGGAAAGGAAAGGAAAGGAAAGGAAAGGAAAGGAAAGGAAAGGAAAGGAAAGGAAAGGAAAGGAAAGGAAAGGAAAGGAAAGGAAAGGAAAGGAAAGGAAAGGAAAGGAAAGGAAAGGAAAGGAAAGGAAATTGTGTGGCGGAAAATGAAACAAATCATAAAGAAATGAAACGAAACGAAATGAAACTAAACGAAATGAAATGCAATTAAATGAAAGGAGACAAAGTGAAATAAAATTGTGTGGTGGAAAACGAAGCAAAAAGAAATGAAATGAAATGAAGTGAAATGAAATGAAATGAAATGAAATGAAATGAAATGAAATGAAATTAATTGTGTGGTGGAAAATGAAATGAAATTAAACTAAAGGAAATGAAAAGAAATTAAATGAAATGGTGTGGTGGAAATCGAAACAAAATGAAACGAAACAAAACGAAACAAAATGAAATGAAATGAAATGAAACGAAACGAAATGAAACTAAAAGAAACGAAACAAAATGAAGTGAAATGAAATGAAATTCTGTGGTGGAAAACAAAACTAAATGAAACGAAGTGAAACGAAGAGTATCCAAGCGAAATGAAATGAAATGAAATGAAATGAAATGAAATTGTGTAGTGGAAATCGAAACAAAATGAAACTGAATGAAATGAAATCAAATGAAACTAAACGAAACAAAATTAAACTAAACGAAATGAAATGAAATGAAATTCTGTGGTGGAAAACAAAACTAAAGGAAACGAAACGAAACGAAATGAAACGAAGCATAGCCAAGCGAAATGAAGTGAAGTGAAGTGAAATGAAATGAAATGAAATGAAATGAAATGAAATGAAATGAAATGAAATGAAATGAAATGAAATTGTGTGGTGGAAAATGAAAGGAAATTAAATGAAACGAAACGAAACGAAACGGAACGAAATGAAATGGAAATGAAATGAAATGAAATAAAATTCATGGGTCCTTCAAGTGGCTCAGTTGGTAGTGCATCAGACCCTTAATGGGAAGGTTGTGAGTTCAAAGCCTGCAGTGGGCAGTAGTGTCCTCCCTACTCTAGTCATTAGGTCTGGGGTGACAGGTTGGACTTGATGATCTTTGAGGTCCCTTCCAACCTTAGCAATACTGAATACTGAATACTGAAAATGTAATGTAATGTAATGAAATGAAATGAAATGAAATGAAATGAAATGAAATGAAATGATGAAACATAATAATATGAAATGAAATAAAATGAGATGCAATGAAATGCGATGAAAGAAATGAAATTTTGTGGTGGAAAACGAAATGAAACTGAACGAAACAAAATGAGATGAAATGAAATGAAATGAAATGAAATGAAATGAAATGAAATGAAATTGTGTAGTGGAAATCGAAACAAAATGAAACTGAACGAAATGAAATCAAATGAAACTAAACGAAACGAAATGAAACAAAATTAAACGAAACGAAATGAAATGAAATGAAATTCTGTGGTGGAAAACAAAACTAAAGGAAACGAAACGAAACGAAGTGAAACGAAGAGTATCCAAGCGAAATGAAATGAAATGAAACGAAACGAAATGAAACGAAACGAAACGAAACGAAATGACTTCTCAGGATGTCAGGTAGTGCTAGGACTAGGGGGAATGGAATGAAGCTGGAGATGGGGAGATGCAGGCTAGATGTGAGGAGGAGGTTCTTCACCATGAGAGTGGTGAGACCCTGGAATGTGTTGTCCAGGGAGGTGGTTGGGGCCCCGTCCCTGAGGGTGTTTAAGAGCAGGGTGGATGAGGCTCTGTCCAGCCTGATGTAGTGTGGGGTGTCCCTGCCCATGGCAGGGGGGTTGGAACTAGCTGATCCTTGTGGTCCCTTCCAACCCTGACTGAAACTATGAAACTATGAAATGAAATGAAATTTTGTGGTGGAAAATGAAATAAATCAAAAATAAATGAAACAAAACGAAACGAAACGAAGCGAAATGGAATTAAATTGTGTGAAAGGCAAGGCAAGGCAAGGCAAGGCAAGGCAAGGCAAGGCAAGGCAAGGCAAGGCAAGGCAAGGCAAGGCAAGGAAAGGAAAGGAAAGGCAAGGAAAGGCAAGGCAAGGCAAGGCAAGGCAAGGCAAGGCAAGGCAAGGCAAGGCAAGGCAAGGCAAGGCAAGGAAAGGAAAGGAAAGGAAAGGAAAGGAAAGGAAAGGAAAGGAAAGGAAAGGAAAGGAAAGGAAAGGAAAGGAAAGGAAAGGAAAGGAAAGGAAAGGAAAGGAAAGGAAAGGAAAGGAAAGGAAAGGCAAGGAAAGGAAAGGCAAGGCAAGGCAAGGAAAGGCAAGGCAAGGCAAGGCAAGGAAAGGAAAGGCAAGGAAAGGCAAGGAAAGGCAAGGAAAGGCAAGGAAAGGCAAGGCAAGGCAAGGCAAGGCAAGGCAAGGCAAGGCAAGGAAAGGAAAGGAAAGGAAAGGAAAGGAAAGGAAAGGAAAGGAAAGGAAAGGAAAGGAAAGGAAAGGAAAGGAAAGGAAAGGAAAGGAAAGGAAAGGAAAGGAAAGGAAAGGAAAGGAAAGGAAAGGAAAGGAAAGGAAAGGAAAGGAAAGGAAAGGAAAGGAAAGGAAAGGAAAGGAAATTCTGTGGTGGAAAACAAAACGAAAGGAAACGAAACGAAACGAAGTGAAACGAAGCATAGCCAAGCGAAATGAAGTGAAGTGAAATGAAATTAAATGAAATGAAATGAAACGATGAAACATAATAATATGAAATGAAATAAAATGAGATGCAATGAAATGCAATGAGATGAAAGAAATGAAATTGTGTGGTGGAAAACGAAATGAAACTGAACGAAACAAAATGAGATGAAATGAAATGAAATGAAATGAAATGAAATTTTGTGGTGGAAAATGATACAAAACGAAAAGAAACTAAAAGAAATGAAAAGAAATGAAACGAAATGAAATGCAATGAAATTAAATTAAATTAAATGAAACTGTGGTGGATAACGAAATGAACTGAACTGAACTGAACTGAATTGAAATTAAATTAAATTAAATGAAACTAAATTGAATTCTGTGGTGGATAACGAAATGAAATGAAATGAAATGAAATGAAATGAAATGAAATGAAATGAAATGAAATGAAATGAAATGAAATGAAACGAAATTGTGTGGTGGAAAATGAAAGGAAATTAAATGAATCTAAATGAAACAAAATGAAATTCAATGAAACGACATGAAATGAAATTGTGTGGCGGAAAATGGAAGGAAATGAAATGAAATGAATTTTAAAGTAATGAAATGAAATAGTGTGGTGGAAAACGACACAAAATGAAATTAAACAAAACAAAACAAAATTAAATTGAAATAAATGAAATGAAATGAAATGAAATGAAATGAAATTGAATTAAGTGAGATGAAGTCAAATGAAATTGTGTGGGGGAAAATGCAACAAAACGAAATGAAACATAACAAAACAAAATGAAACTAAATTAAATGAAATAAAATGGCATTGTGAGGTGGAAAACGAACTGAAAAGAAATGAATTTAAATGAAATGTAAAGAAATGAAATGAAATGAAATCGTGTGGTGGAAAACGAAATGAAATGAAATGAAATAATGAAATGAAATAATGAAATGAAATGAAATGAAAGGAAAGGAAATGAAAGGAAAGGAAATTCTGTGGTGGAAAACAAAACGAAAGGAAACGAAACGAAACGAAGTGAAATGAAACGAAGCGAAACGAAGCGAAGCGAAATGAAATGAAATGAAATGGAATTGTGTGGTGGAAAATGAAATGGAAAGGCAAGGCAAGGCAAGGCAAGGCAAGGCAAGGGAAGGCAAGGGAAGGGAAGGGAAGGGAAGGGAAGGGAAGGGAAGGGAAGGGAAGGGAAGGCAGGGCAAGGCAAGGCAAGGCAAGGCAAGGCAAGGCAAGGCAAGGCAAGGCAAGGCAAGGCAAGGCAAGGCAAGGCAAGGCAAGGCAAGGCAAGGCAAGGAAAGGAAAGGAAAGGAAAGGAAAGGAAAGGAAAGGAAAGGAAAGGAAAGGAAAGGAAAGGAAAGGAAAGGAAAGGAAAGGAAAGGAAAGGAAAGGAAAGGAAAGGAAAGGAAAGGAAAGGAAAGGAAAGGAAGGAAATTCTGTGGAGGAAAAAACGAAAGGAAACTAAACGAAACAAAGTGAAACGAAGCATAGCGAAGCGAAGTGAAATGAAATGAAATGGAATGAAATGAAATTAAATCAAATTAAATTAAATTAAATTAAATTAAATTCTCTGGTGGAAAACAAAACGAAAGGAAACGAAACGAAACAAAATGAAACGAAGTGAAACGAAGCGTAGCGAAGTGAAATGAAATGAAATGAAATGAAATGGAATGGAATGGAATGAAATGAAATGAAATTCTGTGGTGGAAGTCGAAAGAAAATGAAAGTAAAAGAAATGAAATGAAATGAAATGAAATGAAATGAAATGAAATGAAATGAAATGAAATGAAATGAAATGAAATTCTGTGGTGGAAAACAAAACGAAAGGAAACGAAACAAAAAGAGGTGAAACGAAGCGTAGCGAAGCGAAATGTAATGAAATGAAATGAAATGGAATTAAATGAAATGGAATGAAATGAAATGAAATGAAATGGAATGAAATGAAACAGAATGGAATGGAATGGAATGGAATGGAATGAAATGAAATGAAATGAAATGAAATGAAATGAAATGAAATGAAATGGAATGGAATGGAATGGAATGGAATGGAATGAAATGAAATGAAATGAGACAAAGTGAAATAAAATTGTGTGGTGGAAAACGAAGCGAAAGGAAATGAAAGAACAGAAAATGAAATGAAATTAAATTAAATGAAACTAAATGAAACTAAATGAAATTATGTGGTGGATAACGAAATGAAATAACATGAAATAAAATGAAATTAAATGAAATGAAATTTAAAGAATGAAATTAAATTGTGTGGTGGAAAACGAAGCGAAAGGAAATGAAATTAAACAAAAAGAAATGAAACAAAATTAAACGATATGAAACGAAACAAAATGAAATTAAATGAAAGGAAATGAAATTAAATGAAACAAAATTAAATGAAATGAAACTACATTAAATTAAATTAAATTAAATTAAATTTTGGGGTGGAAAACAAAACAAAACGAAAAGAAACAAAACTAAACTAAATGAAATTAAATGAAATGTAATGAAATGAAATTGTGTGGTGGAAAACGAAACAAAATGAAATGAAATGACATGAAATGAAATTATGTAGTGGAAATCGAAACAAAATGAAACAAAACAAAATGAAACAAAACTAAATGAAATGAAATGAAGTGAAATGAAATGAAATGAAATTAAATGAAAGGAGACAAAGTGAAATAAAACTGTGTGGTGGAAAACAAAGCGAAAGGAAATGAAAGAACAGAAAATGAAATGAAATTAAATGAAATGAAACTAAATGAAATTATGTGGTGGATAACAAAATGAAATGACATGAAATAAAATGAAATGAAATGAAATGAAATTTAAAGAATGAAATTAAATTGTGTGGTGGAAAATGAAACAAAATGAAATTAAACAAACCAAAACGAAAATAAATGAAACTAAATGAAATGAAACAAAACGAAACAAAACGAAACGAAACAAAACGAAACTAAATGAAATGAAATGAAATGAAATGAAATGAAATGAAATTTTGTGGTGGAAAACGAAACAAATCAAAAAGAAATGAAACGAAACAAAATGAAACTAAATGAAATGAAAAGAAATTGTGAGGTGGGAAATGAAAATAAATGAAATGAAATGAAATGAAATGGAAGGAAGGAAGGAAGGGAAGGGAAGGGAAGGGAAGGGAAGGGAAGGGAAGGGAAGGGAAGGGAAGGAAGGGAAGGGAAGGGAAGGGAAGGGAATAAAATTGTGTGGGGGAAAATGCAACAAAACGAAATGAAACATAACAAAACAAAATGAAACTAAATTAAATGAAATAAAATGGCATTGTGAGGTGGAAAACGAACTGAAAGGAAATGAATTTAAATGAAATGTAAAGAAATGAAATGAAATGAAATCGTGTGGTGGAAAACGAAATGAAATGAAATGAAATAATGAAATGAAATAATGAAATGAAATGAAATGAAATGAAATGAAAGGAAAGGAAAGGAAATGAAAGGAAAGGAAATTCTGTGGTGGAAAACAAAACGAAAGGAAACGAAACGAAACGAAACGAAAGGAAAGGAAATGAAAGGAAAGGAAATTCTGTGGTGGAAAACAAAACGAAAGGAAACGAAACGAAACGAAGTGAAATGAAACGAAGCGAAACGAAGCGAAGCGAAATGAAATGAAATGAAATGGAATTGTGTGGTGGAAAATGAAATGGAAAGGCAAGGAAAGGGAAGGAAAGGCAAGGGAAGGGAAGGGAAGGGAAGGGAAGGGAAGGGAAGGGAAGGGAAGGGAAGGGAAGGGAAGGGAAGGGAAGGGAAGGGAAGGGAAGGGCAAGGCAAGGCAAGGCAAGGCAAGGCAAGGCAAGGCAAGGCAAGGCAAGGCAAGGCAAGGAAAGGAAAGGCAAGGCAAGGCAAGGCAAGGCAAGGCAAGGCAAGGAAAGGAAAGGCAAGGAAAGGAAAGGAAAGGCAAGGAAAGGAAAGGAAAGGCAAGGAAAGGAAAGGAAAGGAAAGGAAAGGAAAGGAAAGGAAAGGCAAGGAAAGGAAAGGCAAGGAAAGGAAAGGCAAGGAAAGGCAAGGAAAGGAAAGGCAAGGAAAGGAAAGGCAAGGAAAGGAAAGGAAAGGAAAGGAAAGGAAAGGAAAGGCAAGGAAAGGAAAGGCAAGGAAAGGAAAGGCAAGGAAAGGAAAGGAAAGGAAAGGCAAGGAAAGGCAAGGAAAGGCAAGGAAAGGCAAGGCAAGGAAAGGCAAGGCAAGGCAAGGAAAGGAAAGGAAAGGCAAGGAAAGGAAAGGCAAGGCAAGGAAAGGAAAGGCAAGGCAAGGAAAGGAAAGGCAAGGAAAGACAAGGAAAGGAAAGGAAAGGCAAGGAAAGGAAAGGAAAGGAAAGGAAAGGAAAGGAAAGGAAAGGAAAGGAAAGGAAAGGAAAGGAAAGGAAAGGAAAGGAAAGGAAAGGAAAGGAAAGGAAAGGCAAGGAAAGGCAAGGAAAGGCAAGGAAAGGCAAGGAAAGGCAAGGAAAGGCAAGGAAAGGAAAGGAAAGGAAAGGAAAGGAAAGGAAAGGAAAGGAAAGGAAAGGAAAGGCAAGGAAAGGAAAGGCAAGGAAAGGAAAGGAAAGGCAAGGAAAGGAAAGGAAAGGAAAGGAAAGGAAAGGAAAGGAAAGGAAAGGAAAGGAAAGGAAAGGAAAGGAAAGGAAAGGAAAGGAAAGGAAAGGCAAGGAAAGGCAAGGAAAGGCAAGGAAAGGCAAAGGCAAGGAAAGGCAAGGAAAGGCAAGGAAAGGCAAGGAAAGGCAAGGAAAGGCAAGGAAAGGCAAGGAAAGGAAAGGAAAGGAAAGGAAAGGAAAGGAAAGGAAAGGAAAGGAAAGGAAATTAAACTAAACGAAATTTTGGGGTGGAAAACGAAACAAAAAGAAAAGAAACTAAACTAAACTAAACGAAATTAAATAAAATGTAATGAAATGAAATTGTGTGGTGGAAAACGAAACAAAATGAAATGAAACAAAATGAAATGAAATGACATGAAATGAAATTATGCAGTGGAAATCAAAACAAAATGAAACAAAACAAAATGAAACTAAACTAAATGAAATGAAGTGAAATTAAATGAAATTAAATGAAATGAAATTGTGTGGCGGAAAATGAAATGAAATGAAATGAAATGAAATGAAATGAAATGAAATGAAATGAAATGAAATTGTGTGGCGGAAAATGAAATGAAATGAAATGAAATGAAATTGTGTGGCAGAAAACAAAATGAAACGAAACAAAATGAAACGAAACGAAACAAAACGAAATGAAATGAATCGAAATGAATCGAAATGAAACGAAACAAAACTAAATGAAACAAATGAAACGAAACGAAACTAAATGAAACGAAACGAAACGAAACGAAATGAAATGAAATTCTGTGGTGGAAAACAAAACAAAAGGAAACAAAATGAAACGAGGTGAAACGAAACGTAGCGAAGCGAAATGGAATGAAATGAAATGAAATGGAATGAAATTAAATGAAATTGTGTAGTGGAAGTCAAAAGAAAATGAAAGTAAAAGAAATGAAATGAAATGAAACAAAACAAAACAAAATGAAACGAAACGAAACGAAACGAAATGAAACTAAATGAAATGAAATGAAATTCTGTGGTGGAAAACAAAACGAAAGGAATGGAAACTAAACGAGGTGAAACGAAACATAGCGAAGCGAAATGAAATGAAATGAAATGAAATGAAATGAAATGAAATGAAATGAAATGAAATGAAATTCTGTGGTGGAAAAGGAAACAAAACCAAAAGAAACTAAAAGAACGAAACGAAACAAAACTAAATGAAATGAAATTAAATGCAATGAAATTAAATTAAATGAAATGAAATTAAATTAAATGAAATGAAACGGTGTGGTGGATAACGAAATGAACTGAACTGAACTGAAATTAAATGAAATTAAATGAAACTAAATTGAATTCTGTGGTGGATAACGAAATGGAATGGAATGGAATGGAATGGAATGGAATGGAATGGAATGAAATTGTGTGGTGGAAGACGAAACAAATCAAAAAGAAACTAAACTAAATGAAATTAAATGAAACTAAATGAAATGAAATTAAATGAAAGGAAAGGAGACAAAGTGAAATAAAATTGTGTGGTGGAAAACGAAACGAAAGGAAATGAAATGAAACGAAACAAAACAAAACAAAACGAAACGAAACGAAACTAAACGAAACGAAACGAAATGAAATGAAATGAAATGAAATGAAATGAAATTGTGTGGTGGAAAACGCAACACAATGAAACTAAATGAAACGCAGCAAAATGAAACGAATCAAAATGAAATGAAATGAAATGAAATGAAATGAAATGAAATGAAATGAAATGAAATTGTGTGGTGGAAAATGATACGAAACGAAACAAAATTAAATGAAACGAAACGAAACGAAACGAATCTAAATGAAATAATGAAATGAAATGAAATGAAATGAAATGAAATGAAATGAAATGAATTATAATTAACTGAAATGAAATGAAATAAAATGGAATGCAATGAAATGAAATGAAATGAAATGAAATGAAATTAAAAAAATTAAATTAAATGAAATGATGAAATGAAATGAAATGAAATGAAATGAAATGAAATGAAAAGAAAGGAAATTCTGTGGTGGAAAACAAAACGAAAGGAAATGAAACTAAATGAAGTGAAACGAAGCGTAGCGAAGCGAAATGTAATGAAATGAAATGAAATTAAATGAAATGGAATGGAATGAAATTAAATGAAATGAAATTGTGTGGTGGAAATCGAAAGAAAGTGAAACTAAAAGAAATGAAACGAAATGAAATGAAACGAAACGAAATGAAACGAAATGAAATGAAATTTTGTGGTGGAAAACGAAACAAATCAAAAAGAAATTAAACTAAACGAAATGAAACTAAATGAAATGAAATGAAATTAAATGAAAGGAGACAAAGTGAAATAAAATTGTGTGGTGGAAAACGAAGCAAAAAGAAATGAAACTAAATGAAGTGAAATGAAATGAAATGAAATTGTGAGGTGGGAAATGAAATGGAATGAAATGGAATGAAATGAAATGAAATGAAATGAAATGGAATGGAATGGAATGGAATGGAATGGAATGGAATGGAATGGAATGGAATTGTGTGGCGGAAAATGAAATGAAATGAAATATAATGAAATGAAAGGAAACGAAAAGAAACGAAACGAAACGAAACAAAACGAAACGAAACGAAATGAAACTAAATGAAACTAAACGAAACAAAATGAAACTAATGGAAATTAAATGAAAGGAGACAAAGTGAAATAAAATTGTGTGGTGGAAAAAGAAGCGAAAAGAAATGAAATGAAATGAAACGAAACGAAACGAAACGAAACGAAACGAAACGAAACGAAACGAAACTAAATGAAATTAAGTGAAATGAAATGAAATCAAATGAAATCAAATTGTGAGGTGGGAAATGAAAAATGAAATGAAATGAAATGAAATGAAATTAAATGAAATGAAATGAAATGAAATGAAATGAAATTGTGTGGTGGAAAATGAAACAAAATGAAACGAAACAAAACAAAACTAAATGAAAAGAAATTAATTGAAATGAAATGAAATGAAATTGTGTGGTGGAAAATGAAACGAAACTAAACAAAACAAAACAAAACAAAACAAAACGAAATTAAATGAAATTAAATGAAATGAAATGCAATGAAATGAAATGAAATGAAATGAAATTGTGTGGTGGAAAACGAAATGAAACGAAACGAAACGAAATTAAATGAAATGAAACAAAACAAAATCAAACTGTAAATGAAAAGAAATGAAATTAAATTCTGTGAAATGGAATGAAATGAAATGAAATGAAATGGAATGGAATGGAATTGTGAGGTGGAAAATGAAACAGTGTCACAGTATCACAGTATCGCTCAGGTTGGAAAGGACCTTGAGGATCATTGAGTCCAACCTATCAACACAGACCCCATGCCTAGACCATGGCACCAAGTGCCATGTCCAATCTCCCCTTGAACGCCTCCAGGGTCGATGACTCAACCACCTCCCTGGGCAGCACATTCCAATGCCGAATGACTCGCTCGGTGAAGAACTTCCTCCTCACCTCGAGTCTAAACCTCCCCTGGCGCAGCTTGAGACTGTGTCCCCTCGTTCTGGTGCTGGTTGCCTGGGAGAAGAGGCCAACCCCCTCCTGGCCACAACCACCCTTCAGGTAGTTGTAGAGGGCAATGAGGTCACCCCTGAGCCTCCTCTTCTCCAGGCTAAACAATCCCAGCTCCCTCAGCCTCTCCTCACAGGGCTGTGCTCAAGGCCTCTCCCCAGCCTTGTTGCCCTTCTCTGGACACCTTCAAGTGTTTTGATGTCTTTCTTGAACTGAGGGGCCCAGAACTGGACACAGGACTCAAGGCGCGGCCTAACCAAAGCAGAGTACAGGGGCACTATGACCTCCCTGCTCCTGCTGGCCACACTATTCCTAATGCAGGCCAGGATGCACTTGGCCCTCCTGGCCACCTGGGCACACTGTTGGCTCATATTCAGGTGGCTGTCGATCAGCACCCCCAGGTCCCTCTCTGCCTGGCTGCTCTCCAGCCACTCCGACCCCAGCCTGTAGCTCTGCATGGGATTGCCGTAGCCAAAGTGCAGCACTTGGCACTTGGACTTGTTGAATGCCATCCCATTGGCCTCTGCCCATCTGTCCAGTCGGTCGAGGTCCCTCTGCAGAGCCTTTCTACCCTCTAACTGACTAACATCTGCCCCTAACTTTGTGTCATCTGCAAACTTGCTGATGACTGACTCTACTCCTTCATCCAGATCATCGATGAAGATGTTGAAGAGGACAGGGCCCAGCACTGATCCCTGGGGCACACCACTGGTGACTGGCCACCAGCTGGATGTGGCACCGTTCATTCAGCCCCTCACGGGCCGTGGGACCTGGAGCCAGCGCCGCTGCCCTTGCAGGGTGCCAAAGTTTTGGCTGCATCCCTGCATGCCCACAGCAGCTTCGGGCTCCAGGCAGGGAGCAGGAGAGGAGCCGAGCTCATTGCGCAGCATCTCCAGGAGCCCTTTGTTAGCAAGCACTCGCAGCCTGTCTGACCCGGGGACCGTGCCCAGGCACAGCCTGCTGCCCGCACCTCCTGCCCGCAACTCCTGCCCGCACCTCCTGCCCATGGCACGGAAAGTGGGGGCGCCACGGGGGGGGAGGGAGAAGAGGCCCAGAAGGGGCAAGGGTCTGCTTTAATTCCCCTTCGGTCGGATGAGCCGGGATGGCGACGGGGGACGCCTGGGAAAGCACAAACTCGGCGACAGCCCCCGGGGCCACGACCCCGGGAAAACTTTGCCCATTTTGAGAGGCGGTGAAGAGGCAGCGCCGGGAGCCGGCTGCGAGGCGAAGATGCCACCTTCAGAACCACATCACCCGTGTCGTAGACGGGGGTGTGAAGCACACGAACAAGGCGAGCAGCTGGGGAAGCAGCCTGCTTCTCCCCGGCCCCGCTAAACAATGCCGATGCGGTGGGAGCCAGGGGCTTGTGGCGGGTTTGGCCCCCGACACAGCGCTCGGCTTCCTTCCAGGCACCAGAGGGTCTGGCTCCGTCCCCTCCTCCAGTAGCAAGCCGATCGCCTCTCGCCGCGGGGGACCGCTGCCCCGTCCCCCCAGCCGTGCAGCAGGAAAGGCGAGAGAGTCACCTCTCTATCCGCCACCCCTCTCCCACCGCCTGGCTCCCACCTTCCCGGCGAGAGGACAATGCTGGGGATGGGCAGGCATCCAGAGGGGCAGGCACGCACACACGCAGGGCTCAAATGAACCTGCCCCACTCCAGCAGAGAAGCATCTCCCAGTTTCCTCGCTAAACTCCCCTCCTCTTCCCCTCTCAACACCCCCATGGCCCCACAAAAAATATCCCCCCTTCGAGCCCCCGAAAACCGGGACGATCCGAACCACGCCGGGGTGGTGGGGAAGGAAGCACCACCTCCAGGGGCTGGCGAGCTGAGAGCTCTCTCTCTGTCTCTGTCTCTCTCTCTCTACCAGAAGAACCTGAGCAAGCTGCATGGCCAAACCGCTTCGTCGTCTGCAGCACTTTGCCCCACCACCAAACCCTGCCTCGGTGCCTTGCTGATGACACCAAGCTGGGGGCAGGAGTTGATCTGCTAGACGATGGAGAGGCTCTGCAGAGGGACCTCGACCGACTGGACAGATGGGCAGAGTCCAATGGGATGGCATTCAACAAGTCCAAGTGCCGAGTGCTGCACTTTGGCTACGGCAATCCCATGCAGAGCTACAGGCTGGGGTCGGAGTGGCTGGAGAGCTCCCAAACAGAGAGGGACCTGGGGGTGCTGATCGACAGCCACCTGAATATGAGCCAGCAGTGTGCCCAGGTGGCCAGGAGGGCCAATGGCATCCTGGCCTGCATTAGGAATAGTGTGGCCAGCAGGAGCAGGGAGGTCATAGTGCCCCTGTACTCTGCTTTGGTTAGGCCGCACTTTGAGTACTGTGTCCAGTTCTGGGCCCCTCAATTTAAGGACATCGAAACACTTGAGCGTGTCCAGAGAAGGGCAACAAGGCTGGGGAGAGGCCTTGAACACAAGCCCTATGAGGAGAGGCTGAGGGAGCTGGGATTGTTTAGCCTGGAGAAGAGGAGGCTCAGGGGTGACCTCATTGCCCTCTACAACTACCTGAAAGGTGATTGTAGCCAGGAAGGGGTTGGCCTCTTCTCCCAGGCAACCAGCACCAGAACAAGAGGACACAGACTCAAGCTGCGCCAGGGGAGGTTTAGACTCGAGGCGAGGAGGAAGTTCTTCACCGAGCGAGTCATTCGGCATTGGAACGGGTTGCCCAGGGAGGTGGTTGAGTCATCGACCCTGGAGGCGTTCAAGGGGAGATTGGACGTGGCACTTGGTGCCATGGTCTAGTCATAGGGTCTGTGTTGATAGGTTGGACTCGATGATCCTCGAGGTCCTTTCCAACCTGAGTGACACTGTGATACCCCCGGGAGCCTCCCGCAAATCAAAGCTGCACTTTCTTAGCTCTCCCCAACACCTCCGGGCTCACGTTCCGCGTTTCCCTTCCCTGCCTTTTCTCCCTTCTGAAGGGATTTGTCACATTTCTTTTCATTCACAGAGGCGATCAGGGGAGCACCCAAAGAGTGGCTGTCAATGGGTCCATGTCCCAGGGGAGGCCAGGGACAAGCGGAGTCCCTCAGGGATCAGTCCTGGGACCTGTCTTGTTCAACATCTTTGTGGGTGACATGGACAGTGGTATTGAGTGCACCCTCAGCAAGTTTGCTGATGACACCAAGCTGTGTGGTGCAGCAGACACGCTGGAGGGAAGGGAGGCCATCCAGAGGGACCTTGACAGGCTGGAGAGGTGGGCACAAGCCAACCTCAGGAAGTTCAATAAGAGCAAGGGCAGGGTCCTGCAGCTGGGTCGAGGCAATCCCAGGCACAAATCCAGGCTGGGCAGGGACTGGCTGGAAAGCAGCCCTGAGGAGACAGACTTGGGGGTGCTGGGGGACAAAAAGCTCAACAGGAGCTCTCAGTGTGCACTTGCAGCCCGCAAAGCCAATCAGATCCTGGGCTGCAGCAGGAGAAGTGTGGCCAGCAGGTGGAGGGAGGTGATCCTCCCCCTCTCCTCAGCCCTGGTGAGACCCCACCTGGAGTACTGTGTCCAGTTCTGGAGCCCCTATTCCAGGAGGGATGTGGAGGTGCTGGAAGGTGTCCCGAGCAGGGCCAGGAGGATGAGCAGAGGGCTGGAGCACCTCTCCTATGAGGACAGACTGAAAGTGTTGGGGCTGTTCAGTCTGCAGAAGAGAAGACTCCCAGGTGACCTCATTGTGGCCTTCCAGGATCTGAAGGGGGCTACAGGAAGGCTGGGGAGGAACTGCTCAGGATCTCAGGTAGTGATAGGACTAGGGGGAATGGAATGAAGCTGGAGGTGGGGAGATTCAGGCTGGATGTGAGGAAGAAGTTCTTCCCCATGAGAGTGGTGAGACCCTGGAATGGGTTGTTGTCACCGGTTGGGGCTGTCCCCTTAAGAAAGGGAATATGGTGGACAGAAATTGGTAAACAGAAAGAATAATCTAAACTCATTTCATTGGTGAAGTGGGAGGAAGCACCTTCTGAACTGGGAGTGCAGGAGAAAGCATCCTGGGCACTCCGGCACTTTTATCTTCAGTCTTGCTTCCACCTCTCCACAGTGCAGCAGCTCTCTCTGTGCTGGGCTTTCTGCCAAGGCTTCGGCCTTGAAACCGATCAGCCATAAGGCCTGTATTAACTGCTTTCCAATTAACACTGCTTCTAATGTTTTTTCTCTTTCTCTCTCTCTCCTAACCTGCTCTGGGGAATAGGCGGAGAGAGGGGGAGAGCGGAGGTGGGGAACCCCCTCAGCAAGGGGGGGGAACTCTCATTTCTGTGTTACTTTATTGTATATCTTTGTATATATTGTAAATATTGTACATTTGTATATATTTCCCCTGCATATCCTGCATTGCTTTCTAAATATACAGCTCCACTGCTTTGCTAATCCAGCTGTGAGTTTTTTTCCCTTTCCCTGCAATTTTCTTTCCCTTTACCTTACAAGGGGGAAGGGAGGAGGCTTCTTGGCCTTACCCTTCCAACCCTCGACAATTAATTTAATTTAATTTCATTTAATTTCATTTCATTTACTTTTGTTTCGTTTCATTGCGTTTTCCACCGCACAATTTCATTTCATTACTTCACATTTCATTTCATTTCATTTCATTTCATCTCATTTTATTTCATTTAATATTATTGTTTCATCATTTCATTTCATTTCATTTTGTTTCATTTCGTTTCACTTCCTACCATAGAATTTAATTTAATTCCATTTCATTTCATTTAGTTTCATTTCGTTTTGTTGCATTTTCCACCGCACAATTTCATTTCATTTCATTTCATTTCATTTCATTTCATTTCATTTCATTTCATTTCATTTCCTTTTGTTTCGTTTCATTTAGTTTTGTTTCGCCGTTTTCCACCACACAGTTTAATTTAATTTAATTTAATTTCATTTCATTTATTTCATTTAATTTCATTTCATTACATTTCATTTTGTTTCATTTGTTTCATTTCATTTCATTTTGTTTTGTTTCGTTTTGTTTCATTTTCCACCACACAATTTAATTTCATTAATTTAATTTAATTTAATTTCATTTCATTTCATTTCATTTTGTTTCGTTTCGTTTCGTTTCATTTCATTTCGTTTCATTTCGTTTTGTTTCATTTCGTTTTCCACCACACGATTTGATTTGATTTAATTTCATTTCATTTTGTTTTGTTTCATTTCGCTTTGCTACGATTTCCACCACACAATTTCATTTCATTTCATATAATTTCATTTTGTTTTGTTTTGTTTTGTTTCTTTTCGTTTTCCACCTCACAAATTCATTTCATTTCATTTCATTTAATTTCATTTCATTTCGTTTCGTTTCGTTTCGTTTTGTTTCATTTTGTTTCATTTCATTTTCCACCTCACAATCTCATTTCATTTCATTTAATTTCATTTCATAGTTTCATAGTTTCATTGAGGGTTGGAAGGGATCAGAAGGATCATCTAGTTCCAACCCCCCTGCCATGGGCAGGGACACCCCACACTACATCAGGCTGGACAGAGCCTCATCCAGCCTGCTCTTAAACACCCCCAGGGACGGGGCCTCGACCACCTCCCTGGACAACACATTCCAGGGTCTCACCACTCTCATGCTGAAGAACCTCCTCCCCACATCCAGCCTGCATCTCCCCACCTCCAGCTTCATTCCATTCCCCCTAGTCCTATCACTACCTGAGAGCCTGAGAAGTCCTTCCCCAGCCTTCCTGTAGGCCCCCTTCAGATACTGGAAGGCCACAATGAGGTCACCTGGGAGCCTTCTCTTCTCCAGACTGAACAGCCCCAACTCCTTCAGTCTGTCCTCACAGGAGAGGTGCTCCAGCCCTCTGATCATCCTCGTGGCCCTTCTCTGGACACCTTCCAGCACCTCCACATCCCTCTTGTCATAGGGACTCCAGAACTGGACACAGTACTCCAGATGGGGTCTCACCAGGGCTGAGGAGAGGGGGAGGATCACCTCCCTCCACTCCACCTGCTAGCCACACTTCTCCTGCTGCAGCCCAGGAGCTGATTGGCTATGCGGGCTGCAAGAGCACATTGAGAGCTCCTGTTAAGCTTTTTGTCCCCCAGCACCCCTAAGTCTCTCTCCTCAGGGCTACTTTCCAGCCAGTCCCTGCCCAGCCTGGATTTGTGCCTGGCATTGCCTCCACCCAGCTGCAGGACCCTGCCCTTGCTCTTATTGAACTTCCTGAGGTTGGCTTGTGCCCAACTCTCCAGCCTCTCAAGGCCTGTCAGTGCCAGCCTAGCCCCCCGCCCCGCCGAACATTCGCTGCAGCCGAGGGCTTGCCGCTCGACGCCTACCCCACCCGCCCCGCCCGGCCCCCCGCTGCCGCCCGGCGCTGTCCCGGCCGCTGCGCCCCCGCCTCTCCTCGCTCCCCCACCCGGCAACCGGCCGCCGGGCACGGCAAGTCCCAGGGCAGGGAACAGGTGGTGCCGGGACCCCGTGCTGCCTGCCGGCTTCCCGGGGCTGCCCCGGGCACGGGCAGGTCGCCCCCCCGCCCCGGGGAATGTTCACCGAACCGGCTGCCGGCTGCCTTCCACCCCCCCCCGCCCCGCGCCACTATCGTCGCCCCCGCCCCCCGGCTCCGCTGCCGCTTCTCGACGGACCCCCCATTAACTGCCTCCCCCCGCCACCGGCGGACGAGTCGCCGGATCCGTAGGGTAGCGGGAGCCCGAGGCGGCGAGAGGCTCCGGATGATGCCGGGGCCGCCGGGCTTCGAGCCGGTCCGGCCGCGGCTGGAACCGCAAGGTAGACGTGGTCCCCGGGACGAGGGCCGCCTGGTATCGCCCGCCCGGGCCCCCCCCCCCCCCACACCGCCGCGGCGTAAATGAAGAGAGGCAGTCGGCACGAAACCTTCTTTTATTAAGTGTTGTTTTCTTCAAGCGTCTCTCATGAAAGGTTGTGTTATGAAGGACGGGGGGCTGTAGGGAGGACGGGGGCTGTAGAGAGGAGGGGGGGCTGGAGGTAGAATGGGGGCTGGAGGGAGGAGGGGGCTGGAGGGAGGAGGGGGTCTGCAGGGAGGAGGGGGCTGTAGGGAGGAGGGGGCTGTAGGGAGGAGGGGGCTGCAGTGAGGAGGGGGGGCTGTAGGGAGGAGGGGGCTGTAGGGAGGAGGGGGGCTATAGGGAGGAGGGGGCTGTAGGGGGTAGGGGGCTGCAGGGAGGAGGGGGCTGCAGGGAGAAGGGGGCTGCAGGGAGAAGGGGGCTGTAGGGAGAAGGGGGCTGTAGGGAGGAGGGGGCTGTAGGGGGTAGGGGGCTGCAGGGAGGAGGGGGCTGCAGGGGAGAAGGGGGCTGCAGGGAAAAGGGGGCTGCAGGGAGGAGGGGAGCTGTAGGGAGAAGGGGGCTGTAGGGAGGAGGGGGCTGTAGGGAGGAAAGGGGCTGTAGGGAGGAGGGGGCTGTAGAGAGGAGGGGGCTGTAAGGAGGGGGCTGCAGGGAGGAGGGGGCTGTAGGGAGGAGGGGGCTGGAGAGAGGAGGGGGGCTGTAAGGAGGGGGCTGCAGGGAGGAGGGGGCTGTAGGGAGGAGGGGGCTGGAGAGAGGAGGGGGGCTGGAGAGAGAATGGGGGACTGGAGGGAGGAGGGGGGCTGCATGGAGGAGGGGGCTGTAGGGAGGAAAGGTGCTGCAGGGAGGAGGGGGCTGTAGGGAGGAGGGGGTCTGGAGGAGGAGGGGGTCTGGAGGGAGGAGGGGGCTGGAGGGAGGAAGGGGGCTGTAGGGAGGAGGGGGCTGTAGGGAGGAGGGGGCTGTAGGGAGGACAGGGGCTGGAGAGAGGAGGGGACTATAGGGACAAGGGGGCTATAGGGACAAGGGGGCTGTAGGGAGGGAGGGGGCTGTAGGGAGGATGGGGGCTGTAGGGAGGAGGGGGACTGGAGAGAGGAGGGGGCTATAGGGACAAGGGGGCTGTAGGGAGGAGGGGGCTGTAGGGAGGGAGGGGGCTGTAGGGAGGATGGGGGCTGTAGGGAGGAGGGGGGCTGTAGGGAGGAGGGGGGCTGCAGGGAGGAGGGGAGCTGTAGGGAGAAGGGGGGCTGCAGGGAGGAGGGGAGCTGTAGGGAGAAGGGGGGCTGCAGGGACTGCAGGGTTATAAGGTGGGGGTAAGTGATTCAGTGGTTCCCACTTTTCAGGTTCTGGCTCTTCCTCTTCCTCTTCCTCCACCTTCAAATCCGTTACTGCCGCTGCTGACCAGACGCTGCCTTGCCAGCAAGCGGCGTATTCCCTCTCCTCCTGATGAAAAGGCTCCTTACTGCTAACATAGGGTTGAGAGCCTGGCAGATCCATCCTTCCGAGGACCCCTATGGGGGCCACAACAACTTGTCTGCTCTGATCTTCTCTCTAGCCCATTTCTCCCTCCAATAATATATCACTGGTCCCTGATCTTTATCCCGCGGATTCGGATTCTCTTCCCACTACGCTAATTGGAACCCCAGAGGGCTGTCCGGGCGTATAGCCCTGGCTACCCTTTCGCTCCCCTTTTTCCCGGGGCTGCTCTGTTTACCCGCCCCCTGCCCCGTTTCCCGAGGTCCGCGCTTTCCGTCCCCAACCGCTTCGTCCCTTCCCTGGCCGAGTCCCTCGCCAGAGCTTGCAAACGCAGTGAGAAGGACTCCACAGTCACTTCGTGAGACCGGACTGTCCAGCTCACGTCTCACGCACACACTCTCACTGACCTCAATCCCCGCCCAACCGGACAATACTTACAGCCCTTTTCTTGCCCGGGTCTTTGTGCACTACAACTACAGGCAGTCGCGACAGTTGGCAGCTCCTTCCCTTGCCTTTACCTTACAACTTTTGGCTGAGTCTCCCCACGTTCCGAGAGGCTTCCGGGATCCTTCTTCCGGGCCGCTGAAATCGGCGGGGGCGCCCCCCCCCCCTCCGATAAGGTCCGTGCGGTCGTCACAGGCAGGGCAATCACGTCGGGGGGCACCAAATCGGGAGAAACAAACTCACTGCTGAAAATTTACGACCAGTTCAGTATCAAATAAAGGCAGCACAGCGCTGGGCGCAGAGCGAGTTTGCCGGAGGCGCGCCCCAACAACACGAGGTGACCTTAAACAGACGGCAAACAGACATATTCATCTATTAAAATAGACAGATTCATATAGTCCCCCACACTCCCCCCGCACCATCAAGACTGAGCCAAAACCCGCACTCTTGACCTGGCCACTCTTCAGACGGGTTGGCACCTCACCTTTTTCCCCGATACCCCAAACAATACAGACCATCAGCCCAACATTCCAGCCCAACGATCGAGCCCCACAGTCCCCAGTAATTCCCCTGGCGAAAGCCAAATATCATAAGCGGTTTATCACACCCTGGCCCCCGTTACCGGTTTGCGCGGAATCTCCCCTCCCGCCGTTGCCTCTTGCCGCTGCTGCCACCCCCGGCCCCCCACACCCCCGGCCCCCGTTACCGGTTTGCGAGGAGCCCCCCCCGCCCGCCGTTGCCTCTTGCCCCTACCACCGTCCCCCCTTCCCGCCGTCGGCTCTTGCCCCTACCCCCGCCCCACCCCCGCTGCCGCTTTCGCGGAGCTCCCCGCCCGCCGTTATCTCTTGCCGCTGCCGCCCACCCCCGCCGCCGCTCCCTGCCCCCCGAAGCCGCTAGCAGCTGGGCACCCCCCGCCAAAGCCGCCGCGGCTTCCCCTTCCCACATTGGCCCCTGCAGGGGGGAGGTCGCGCTCCGCCGCTCCGGATCGCGACGCGGGCTGCCGCTTCCCTCCCGGCCTGCCCGCCTGCTCTCTAAGCCCTGCGACCGAGGCGGCGCTGTTAGGGCTGCCGCGTGCCGCAGCTAGCCTCTCGCCGCTGCCCCTCCCGTCCGTCGTCCCCCGTCTCCAAAAACTTGCTGCTCTCCCCGTTGGAGCCTGCAGTGGGGAGGTTGCGCTCCGCTCCTCCGGCCCTAAAGCCGCCCTCGCCCGCGCCCCGGCTTGCCGCTTGTCTCGGCTGCCCGCCCGCCCGCTAATCCCCCCAACGCCCCCACCCCAAAACCCCCCCAACCCTACCGCATGCCGCTCGCCCTCTCTCCCTAGCCTGCTCCCCCCGCCGTCGCTTGCTGCCGCCGCCGGGACCGTCCGTCAGTCCCTCCCGCCCCGCCCCGCCCCGGGGCAGTCCATTCCAATGGGCAATCACTCTCTCTGTGTAAAACTTCCTCCTGACCTCCAGCCTCAACTTCCCCTGGCGCAGCCTGAGACTGTGTCCTCTTGTTCTGGTGCTGGCTGCCTGGGAGAAGAGACCAACCTCTGCCTGTTTACAATTCCCCTTCAGGTAGTTGGAGAGAGCAAGAAGGTCACCCTGAGTCTCCTCTTCTCCAGGCTAAGCAACCCCAGCTCCCTCAGTCTCTCCTCACAGGGCTGTGTTCCAAGCCCCTCACTAAATTTGTTACCCTTCTCTGGACTCGTTCCAGCAAGTCAACCTCCTTCCTAAACTGAGGGGCCCAGAACTGGACACAGGACTCGAGGTATGGCCTAACCAGTGCAGTGTCCAGGGGCAGAATGACCTCCCTGCTCCTGCTGCCCACACTGTTCTTAATGCAGGCCAGGATGCTATTGGCCCTCTTGGCTGCCTGGGCACACTGCCGGCTCATGTTCATCCTACCATCAACCAGCACCCCCAGGTCCCTCTCTGCCTGGCTGCTCTCCAGCCACTCTGACCCCAGCCTGTAGCTCTGCCTGGGGTTGTTGTGGCCAATGTGCAGAACCCGGCACTTGGATGTGTTAAATTTCATGCCGTTGGACTCTGCCCATCTGTCCAGCCTGTCGAGGTCTCTCTGCAAAGCCTCTCTACCCTCTAGCAGATCAACTCCTGCCCCCAGCTTGGTGTCATCAGCAAATTTACTGATGATAGACTCAATGCCCTCATCCAGATCATCAACAAAGATGTTAAAGAGGATGGGGCCCAGCACTGATCCCTGGGGGACTCCACTACTGACTGGCCGCCAGCCGGATGGGACACCATTCACCACCACTCTCTGGGTTCGGCCATCCAGCCAGTTCCTAACCCAGCTCAGAGTGCTGCTGTCCAAGCCATGGGCTGACAGCTTGGCCAGCAGTTTGCTCTGGGGGACGGTGTCCAAGGCCTTGCTGAAGTCCAGGGAGACTACATCCACAGGCCTCCCCACATCCACCAGGCGGGTCACCTGATCATAGAAGGAGATCAGGTTGGTCAGGCAGGACCTGCCCTTCCTAAATCCATGTTGGCTGAGCCTGATCCCTTGGCCATCCTCTAAGTGCTGTGTTAATGCACTCAGGATGACCTGTTCCATGATCTTGCCTGGCACTGAGGTCAGGCTGACAGGCCTGTAATTCCCTGGCTCATCCAACCGGCACTTCTTATGGATGGGCACCACGTTGGCCAGCTTCCAGTCCTCTGGGACCTCGCCAGTGAGCCAGGACTGCTGAAAAATGATGCAGAGCGGCTTGGCCAGCTCCCCTGACAGCTCCCTCAGCACCCTAGGATGGATCCCATCTGGTCCCATGGACTTGTGGGGATCCAGGCGGCTAAGCAGATCACCAACTACCCCATATTGGAACAGTGGAAAACTATGCTGCTCCCTGGCTCCTTCTGCCAGCTCTGGAGGCCAGCTGTCTGGAAGACATTCTGTCCTGCTAGTAAAAATTGAGGCAAAGAAGGTGTTAAGTATCTCTGCCTTTTCCTCATCCCTTATCACAACGTTCCCCTCCGTGTCCACCAAGGAGTGGAGGTTGTCTCTGCCCTTCCTCTTGCTATTAATGTATTTATAGAAGGACTTTTTGTTGTCCTTCACAGCAGAGGCCAGACTAAGCTCCAAATGCGCTTTTGCCTCCCTAATTTTCTTCCTGCAAGACCTAGCAACATCCTTAAATTTGTCACGGGTTGCCTCCCCTCTCTTCCAAAGGTGACACACCCTCTTTTTTTTCCCTTAGTTCCATTAAAAGTTCTTTAACCATCCAGGCTGGCCGTCTGCCCCGGCGGCTCATCTTCTGGCACATTGGCACAGCCTGTCCCTGAGCCTTCAACAGTTCTTCCTTGAAGTAGGACCAGCTCTCCTGGACCCCTTTGTTTTTAAGGGCTTTATCCCAAGGAACCCTCTGAATTAGTTCCTTGAGTAGCCTGAAGTCTGCCCTCCGGCAGTCCAGAGTGGAGGTCTTCTTGCTAACCCTCTTAGCTTGACCAAATAATGAGAATTCAATTATCTCGTGGTCACTGGCCCCTAAGCACCTCCGACCACCACATCACCCACCAACCCTTCCCTATTGGTGAAGAGGAGGTCAAGCATAGCCTTGCCCCTGGTAGGCTCTCGCAGCACCTGGGATAAGAAGCTGTCCTCCATGCATTCTAAGAACCTCCTAGATTGCCACTTCTCTGCTATGTTAAGATCCCAGCAGATATCAGGCAAGTTGAAGTCACCCATGAGAACAAGGTCAGCTTCAAAAAGGGTAAGAAGGAGGAACCAGGGAACTCCAGGCCAGTCAGTCTCACCTCTGTGCCTGGAAAGATCATGGAGCAGATCCTCCTGGAGTCGCTACTGGCTCAGAAGAATAGTGAAGAGGTGACTGGGGGCAGTCAGCATGGCTTTGCCAAGGGCAAATCCTGCCTGACCAACCTGGTGGCCTTCTATGAGCAGGTGACAAAATGAATAGATGAGGGGAGAGCAACTGATGTCATTTACCTGGAGCTGAGCAAAGCCTTCGACACTGTCCCGCACCACAGCCTGGTCTCCAAACTGGTGACACATGGGTGTGATGGGTGACCACTAGATGGATAAGGAACTGGCTTGATGGCCGCACCCAAAGAGTGGCTGTCAATGGCTCCATGGCCCAGGGGAGGCCAGGGACAAGCAGAGTCCCTCAGGGATCAGTCCTGGGACCTGTCTTGTTCAACATCTTTGTGGGTGCCATGGACAGTGGCATTGAGTGCACCCTCAGCAAGTTTGCTGATGACACCAAGCTGTGTGGTGCAGCAGACAGCTGGAGGGAAGGGAGGTCATCCAGAGGGACCTTGACAGGCTGGAGAGGTGGGCACAAGCCAACCTCAGGAAGTTCAACAAGAGCAAGGGCAGGGTCCTGCAGCTGGGTGGAGGCAATGCCAGGCACAAATGCAGGCTGGGCAGTGACTGGCTGGAAAGTAACCCTGAGGAGAGAGCCTTGGGGTGCTGGGGACAAAAAGCTCACCAGGAGCTCTCAATGTGCACTTGCAGCCCACAAAGCCAATCAGATCCTGGGCTGCATCAGGAGAAGTGTGGCCAGCAGGTGGAGGGAGGTGATCCTCCCCCTCTCCTCAGCCCTGGTGAGACCCTGCCTGGAGTACTATGTCCAGTTCTGGAGCCCCTATTCCAAGAGGGATGTGGAGGTGCTGGAAGGTGTCCAGAGCAGGGCCAGGAGGATGAGCAGAGGGCTGGAGCTGCTCTGCTGTGAGGACAGACTGAAGGAGTTGGGGCTGTTGAGTCTGGAGAGAAGGCTCCCAGGTGACCTGATTGTGGCCTTCCAGGATCTGAAGGGGGCTACAGGAAGGCTGGGGAGGGACTGCTCAGGCTCTCAGGGAGTGATAGGACTAGGGGGAATGGAATGAAGCTGGAGGTGGGGAGATGCAGGCTGGATGTGAGGAGGAGGTTCTTCAGCATGAGAGTGGTGAAACCTTGGAATGTGTTGTCCAGGGAGGTGGTCGAGGCCCCGTCCCTGGGGGTGTTTAAGAGCAGGCTGGATGAGGCTCTGTCCAGCCTGATGTAGTGTGGGGTGTCCCTGCCCATGGCAAGGGGGGTTGGAACTAGCTGATCCTTGTGGTCCCTTCCAACCCTGAATGAAACTATGAAACTATGAAGCCTGTAAATGGTTGGGCGGGGGCCTCTGGTGGGGCCTGGGGTGTCTCAGAAGCCTGCAGAGCATGCGGGGGATTGTACAATCAGGTGACTGCCTGGTGGATGTGGGGAGGCCTCTTGATGTAGTCTACCTGGACCTCAGCAAGGCCTTTGCCACCGTCCCCCAGAGCAAACTGCTGGCCAAGCTGTCAGCCCATGGCTTGGCCGGGAGCACACTGCGATGGGTTAGGAACTGGCTGGAGGGCCGAGCCCAGAGAGTGGTGGTGAATGGTGCCACAGCCAGCTGGCAGCCAGGCACTAGTGGTGTGCCCCAAGGATCAGTGCTGGGCCCTGTGCTCTTTAACATCTTGATTGATGATCTGGATGAGGGCATTGAGTCCAGCAGCAGTAAATTTGTTGATGACACCAAGCTGGGGGCAGGAGTTGATCTGCTGGAGGGTAGAGAAGCTCTGCAGAGGGACCTGGCCAGGCTGGGCAGATGGGCAGAGTCCAAGGGCAGGAGATTGAACACATCCAAGTGCCGGGGGCTGCACATTGGCCACAACAACCCCAGGCAGTGCTACAGGCTGGGGTCAGAGTGGCTGGAGAGCAGCCAGGCAGAGAGGGACCTGGGGGTGCTGGTCGATGGTGGGCTGAACATGAGCCTGCAGTGTGCCCAGGCAGCCAAGAGGGCCAATGGCATCCTGGCCTGCATCAGGAACAGTGTGGGCAGCAGGAGCAGGGAGGTCATTCTGCCCCTGGACACTGCACTGGTTAGGCCACACCTCGAGTCCTGTGTCCAGTTCTGGGCCCCTCAGTTTAGGAAGGAGGTTGACTTGCTGGAACGAGTCCAGAGAAGGGCAACGAAGTTAGTGAGGGGCTTGGAACACAGCCCTGTGAGGAGAGACTGAGGGAGCTGGGGTTGCTTAGCCTGGAGAGGAGGAGACTCAGGGGTGACCTTCTTGCTCTCTCCAACTACCTGAAGGGGGAATTGTAAACAGGCAGAGGTTGGTCTCTTCTCCCAGGCAGCCAGCACCAGAACAAGAGGACACAGTCTCAGGCTGCACCAGGGGAAGTTGAGGCTGGAGGTCAGGAGGAAGTTTTACACGGAGAGAGTGATTGCCCATTGGAATGGGCTGCCTGGGGAGGTGGTGGAGTCGCCATCACTGGAGGTGTTCAGGAGGAGACTTGCTGGGGTGCTTGGTGCCATGGGTTAGTTGATTGGGTGGTGTTGGATGATAGGTTGGACACGATGATCTTGAAGGTCTCTTCCAACCTGGTCTATTCTATTCTATTCTATTCTATTCTATTCTATTCTATTCTATTCTATTCTATTCCCTTCCCTCTCCCTTCCCCTCTCCCTTCACCTCTCCCTTCCCTCCTCCTTCCCCTCCTCCTTCCCCCCTTCCCCTCTTCCTTCCCTCCTCCTTCCCCTCCTCCTTCCCCTCCTCCTTCCCTCCTCCTTCCCTCCTCCTTCCCCTCCCCCTTCTCTCCCCCTTCCCTCTCCCTTCCCCTCTCCCTCCCCTCCCCTCTCTAACCCTCTCTCCCCTCTCTTCCAGGTACTTCCCTCCCTCTCCACACCACCTCCAGGGGAGACCTCCCACCCTCTCCCGCCTCAGGCCTGCAGCAGCACTTTCTTGAACCACCCTTGGACCTTCCTCTTCCGCTTCTTCCTCCTCCCCTCAGCAGAAGACCATCCAGGAGCTGCCTGAGGGTGGGAGGCCAACTTCCTCCCTCCCTCTCTCCTTCCCTCTCTCCCTCCCTCCCTCCTCCAAGAGGAGGAAGAAGCAACCCAGGAGGGGAGAGAGGAACTCCCTGGACTCTCAGCTCCCCTTGGGGCCTTCAGAAGGGATGCTCGTGGGGAGGCAGGGACGGGTTGGGTGCTCCCTGATCGCCTCTGCGAATGAAAAGCAATGTGACAAACCCCTTCAGAAGGGAGAAAAGGCAGGGAAGGGAAACGCGGAACCTGAGCCCAGAAGTGTTGGGGAGAGCTGAGAAAGCACAGCTTTCATTTGCGGGAGCTCCCGGGGTGAGGCAGCTGCCTGCGAGGAACGGCGCTCTCCATTTCATTTCATAGTTTCATAGTTTCATTCAGGGTTGGAAGGGACCACAAGGATCAGCTAGTTCCAACCCCCCTGCCATAGGCAGGGACACCCCACGCTACATCAGCCTGGCCACAGCCTCATCCAGCCTGGGCTTAAACACCCCCAGGGACGGGGCCTCAACCACCTCCCTGGACAACCCATTCCAGGGTCTCACCACTCTCATGCTGAAGAACTTCCTCCTCATCTCCAGCCTGAATCTCCCCATCTCCAGCTTCATTCCATTCCCCCTAGTCCTATCACTACCTGAGATCCTGAGAAGTCCTTCCCCAGCCTTCCTGTAGGCCCCCTTCAGATCCTGGAAGGCCACAATGAGGTCACCTGGGAGCCTTCTCTTCTGCAGACTGAACAGCCCCAACTCCTTCAGTCTGTCCTCACAGCAGAGCAGCTCCAGCCCTCTGCTCATCCTCCTGGCCCTGCTCTGGACACCTTCCAGCACCTCCATATCCCTCTTGGAATAGGGGCTCCAGAACTGGACACGGTACTCCAGGTGGGGTCTCACCAGGGCTGAGCAGAGGGGAAGGATCACCTCCCTCCACCTGCTGGCCACACTTCTGCTGCAGCCCAGGATCTGATTGGCTTTGTGGGCTGCAAGTGCACATTGAGAGCTTCTGTTGAGCTTTTTGTCCCCCAGCACCCCCAAGGCTCTCTCCTCAGGGCTGCTTTCCAGCCAGTCCCTGCCCGGCCTGGATTTGTGCCTGGGATTGCCTCGACCCAGATGCAGGACCCTGCCCTTGCTCTTATTGAACTTCCTGAGGTTGGCTTGTGCCCAGCTCTCCAGCCTGTCAAGGTCCCTCTGGATGGCCTCCCTTCCCTCCAGCATGTCTGCTGCACCACACAGCTTGGTGTCATCAGCAAACTTGCTGAGGGTGCACTCAATGCCACTGTCCATGTCCCCCACAAAGATGTTGAACAAGACAGGTCCCAGGACTGATCCCTGAGGGACTCTGCTTGTCCCTGGCCTCCACTGGGACATGGACCGATGGACAGCCACTCTTTGGGTGCTCCCCTGATCGCCTCTGTGAATGAAAAGAAATGTGACAAATCCCTTCAGAAGGGAGAAAAGGCAGGGAAGGGAAACGCGGGACGGGAGCCCAGAGGTGTTGGGGAGAGCTAAGAAAGTGCAGCTTTGATTTGCGGGAGGCTCCCGGGGGTATCACAGTATCACTCAAGTTGGAAAGGACCTCGAGGATCATCGAGTCCAACCCATCAACACAGACCCTATGACTAGACCATGGCACCAAGTGCCACGTCCAATCTCCCCTTGAACGCCTCCAGGGTCGATGACTCAACCACCTCCCTGGGCAACCCGTTCCAATGCCGAATGACTCGCTCGGTGAAGAACTTCCTCCTCACCTCGAGTCTGAACCTCCCCTGGCACAGCTTGAGACTGTGTCCTCTTGTTCTGGTGCTGGTTGCCTGGGAGAAGAGGCCAAACCCTTCCTGGCTACAACCACCTTTCAGGTAGTTGTAGAGGGCAATGAGGTCACCCCTGAGCCTCCTCTTCTCCAGGCTAAACAATCCCAGCTCCCTCAGCCTCTCCTCACAGGGCTTGTGTTCAAGGCCTCTCCCCAGCCTTGTTGCCCTTCTCTGGACACGCTCAAGTGTTTCAATGTCTTTCTTAAACTGAGGGGCCCAGAACTGGACACAGGACTCAAGGTGCGGCCTAACCAAAGCAGAGTCCAGGGGCACCATGACCTCCCTGCTCCTGCTGGCCACACTATTCCTAATGCAGGCCAGGATGCCCTTGGCCCTCCTGGACACCTGGGCACACTGCTAGCTCATATTCAGGTGGCTGTCGATCAGCACCCCCAGGTCCCTCTGTCTGGGAGCTCTCCAGTCACTCTGAGCCCAGCCTGTGGCACTGCATGGGGTTGTTGTGGCCAATGTGCAGAACCCGGCACTTGGATGTGTTCAATCTCCTGCCCTTGGCCTCTGCCCATCTGTCCAGTCGGTCGAGGTCCCTCTGCAGAGCCTCTCCATCCTCTAGCAGATCAACTCTTGCCCCCAGCTTGGTGTCATCAGCAAGGCACCGAGGCAGGGTTTGGTGGTGGGGCAAAGTGCTGCAGACGACGACGCAGTTTGGCCATGCAGCTTGCTCAGGTTCTTCTGGTAGAGAGAGAGAGACAGAGACAGAGAGAGAGCTCTCAGCTCGCCAGCCCCTGGAGGTGGTGCTTCCTTCCCCACCACCCCGGCGTGGTTCGGTTCGTCCCGGTTTTCGGGGGCTCGAAGGGGGGATATTTTTTGTGGGGCCATGGGGGGTTGAGAGGGGAAGAGGAGGGGAGTTTAGCGAGGAAACTGGGAGATGCTTCTCTGCTGGAGTGGGGCAGGTTCATTTGAGCCCTGCGTGTGTGCGTGCCTGCCCCTCTGGATGCCTGCCCATCCCCAGCATTGTCCTCTCGCCGGGAAGGTGGGAGCCAGGCAGTGGGAGAGGGGTGGCGGATAGAGAGGTGACTCTCTCGCCTTTCCTGCTGCACGGCTGGGGGATGGGGCAGCGGTCCCCGCGGTGAGAGGCGATCGGCTTGCTGCTGGAGGAGGGGACGGAGCCAGACCCTCTGGTGCCTGGAAGGAAGCCGAGCGCTGTGTCGGGGGCCAAACCCGCCACAAGCCCCTGGCTCCCACCGCATCGGCATTGTTTAGCGGGGCCGGGGAGAAGCAGGCTGCTTCCCCAGCTGCTCGCCTTGCTCGTGTGCTTCACACCCCCGTCTACGACACAGGTGATGTGGTTCTGAAGGTGGCATCTTCGCCTCGCAGCCGGCTCCCGGCGCTGCCTCTTCACCGCCTCTCAAAATGGGCAAAGTTTTCCCGGTGTCGTGGCCCCGGGGGCTGTCGCCGAGTTTGTGCTTTCCCAGGCGTCCCCCGTCGGCATCCCGCTCATCCGACCGAAGGGAATTAAAGCAGACCCTTGCCCCTTCTGGGCCTCTTCTCCCTCCCCCGTGGCGCCCCCACTTTCCGTGCCATGGGCAGGAGGTGCGGGCAGGAGGTGCGGGCAGCAGGCTGTGCCTGGGCACGGTCCCAGGCCAGGCAGGCTGCAGTGCTTGCTAACAAAGGGCTCCTGGAGATGCTGCGCAATGAGCTCGGCTCCTCTCCTGCTCCCTGCCTGGGCCCGAAGCTGCTGTGGGCATGCAGGGATGCAGCCAAAACTTTGGCACCCTGCAAGGGCAGCAGCGCCCGGCTCCAGGTCCCGCGGCCTGTGAGGGGCTGAATGAACGGTGCCACATCCAGCTGGTGGCCAGTCACCAGTGGTGTCCCCAGGGATCAGTGCTGGGCCCTGTCCTCTTCAACATATTCGTTGATGATCTGGATGAAGGAGTAGAGTCAGGCATCAGCAAGTTTGCAGATGACACAAAGTTAGGGGCAGATGTTAGTCAGTTAGAGGTAGAAAGGCTCTGCAGAGGGACCTCGACCGACTGGACAGATGGGCAGAGTCAATGGGATGGCATTCAACAAGTCCAAGTGCCGAGTGCTGCACTTTGGCTCACGGCAATCCCATGCAGAGCTACAGGCTGGGGTCGGAGTGGCTGGAGAGCTCCCAAACAGAGAGGGACCTGGGGGTGCTGATCGACAGCCACCTGAATATGAGCCAGCAGTGTGCCCAGGTGTCCAGGAGGGCCAATTGCATCCTGGCCTGCATTAGGAATAGTGTGGCCAGCAGGAGCAGGGAGGTCATAGTGCCCCTGGACTCTGCTTTGGTTAGGCCGCACCTTGAGTCCTGTGTCCAGTTCTGGGCCCCTCAGTTTAAGGACATTGAAACACTTGAGTGTGTCCAGAGAAGGGCAACAAGGCTGGGGAGAGGCCTTGAACACAAGCCCTGTGAGGAGAGGCTGAGGGAGCTGGGATTATTTAGCCTGGAGAAGAGGAGGCTCAGGGTGACCTCATTGCCCTCTACAGCTACCTGAAGGGTGGTTGTAGCCAGGAGGGGGTTGGCCTCTTCTCCCAGGCAACCAGCACCAGAACGAGGGGACACAGTCTCAAGCTGCGCCAGGGAAGTTCAGACTCGAGGTGAGGAGGAAGTTCTTCACCGAGCGAAGTCATTCGGCATTGGAACAGGTTGCCCAGGGAGGTGGTTGAGTCATCGACCCTGGAGGCGTTCAAGGGGAGATTGGACGTGGCACATGGTGCCATGGTCTAGGCATGGGATCTGTGTTGATAGGTTGGACTCGATGATCCTCGAGGTCCTTTCCAACCTAAGTGATACTGTGAGACTGTGAACTCCACCTCAGTTCAACCCAATACAATCTCCACCCCTTATTCCATACCATTTGCATCAAGCTCAGGTTCGACACATTTCAATGCATTTAACCATCTCATTTGATTCTCACACAAAATCACAAAAGAGCCCAAAAAGAACTTCTTGCTGACCTTCACAACCTGATCTACATACTTAAACTATCTCAATGCTTCAACATACAGAGACTTATGTCAATGTCTCAGTCCTCTCTTCAAGTTTCCTTTCTCCTCCTGTAGATGTCATTTGGGAACATTCAAGACAGGAGAAGCAGGATATTCTGTTCTTGGGCACCAACTCCAGATGGTCTCCACCACTGCGTCATTCTTGATCCTTGGAAAACTTCATCAGATGGGACCAGATGGGATCCATCCTAGGGTGCTGAGGGAGCTGGCAGAGGAGCTGGCCAAGCCGCTCTCCATCATTTTCCAGCAGTCCTGGCTCACTGGCGAGGTCCCAGAGGACTGGAAGCTGGCCAACGTGGTGCCCATCCACAAGAAGGGCCGGCTGGATGAGCCAGGGAATTACAGGCCTGTCAGCCTGACCTCAGTGCCAGGCAAGATCATGGAACAGGTCATCCTGAGTGCAATCACACAGCACTTAGAGGATGGCCAAGGGATCAGGCTCAGCCAACATGGATTTAGGAAGGGCAGGTCGTGCCTGGCCAACCTGATCTCCTTCTATGAGCAGGTGACTGCCTGGTGGATGTGGGGAGGCCTGTGGATGTAGTTTACCTGGACCTCAGCAAGGCCTTTGACACCGTCCCCATAGCAAACTGCTGGCCAAGCTGTCAGCCCCTGGCTTGGACAGCAGCACTCTGAGCTGGGTTAGGAACTGGCTGGATGGCCGAACCCAGAGAGTGGTGGTGAATGGTGCCACAGCCAGCCAGCGGCCAGTCAGTAGTGGTGTGCCCCAAGGGTCAGTGCTGGGCCCGTCCTCTTTAACATCTTTGTTGATGATCTGGAGGAGGGCATTGAGTCTATCATCAGTAAGTTTGCTGATGACACCAAGCTGGGAACAGGAGTTGATCTGCTAGAGGTAGAGAGGATCTGCAGAGAGACCTCGACAGGCTGGACAGATGGGCAGAATCCAAGGGCATGAGACTGAACACATCCAAGTGCCGGGTTCTGCACATTGGTTACAACAACCCCATGCAGAGCTACAGGTTGGGGTCAGAGTGGCTGGAGAGCAGCCAGGCAGAGAGGGACCTGGGGGTGCTGGTTGATGGTAGGATGAACATGAGCCTGCAGTGTGCCCAGGCAGCCAGGAGGGCCAATAGCATCTGGCCTGCATCAGGAACAGTGTGGGCAGCAGGAGCAGGGAGGTCATTCTGCCCCTGGACACTGCACTGGTTAGGCCACACCTCGAGTCCTGTGTCCAGTTCTGGGCCCCTCAATTTAGGAAGGAGGTTGACTTGCTGGAACGAGTCCAGAGGAGGGCAACAAAGTTAGTGAGGGCTTGGAACACAAGCCCTGTGAGGAGAGACTGAGGGAGCTGGGGCTGCTTAGCCTGGAGGAGGAGACTCAGGGTGACCTTCTTGCTCTCTCCAACTACCTGAAGGGGGGTTGTAAACAGGCAGAGGTTGGTCTCTTCTCCCAGGCAGCCAGCAACAGAACAAGAGGACACAGTCTCAGGCTGCGCCAGGGGAAGTTCAGGCTGGAGGTCAGGAGGAAGTTTTACACGGAGAGAGTGATTGCCCATTGGAATGGACTGCCTGGGGAGGTGGTGGAGTCGCCGTCACTGGAGGTGTTCAGGAGGAGACTTGACAGGGTGCTTGGTGCCATGGGTTAGTTGATTAGGTGGTGTTGGGTGATAGGTTGGATGTGATGATCTTGAAGGTCTCTTCCAACCTGGTCTATTCTGTTCTATTCTATTCAGTTGTGGTGGGTTGGAAGGCTAAGGCCAAGAAACCTCTTCCCTCCCCCCCTGTAAAGTAAAGGGAAAGAAAATTGAAGGGAAAGGAAAAAAAACCTTGGGTGATAGCTGAGGGGGATTTCCCACCTCCGCTCTCCCCTCTCTCCCCCTTTCCCCAGAGTGGGAAAGAAAGAGGAAGAAAAGAGAGAAAAAAAATGTTAGAAGCAGTTCGTGTTAATTGGAAGGGAGTTAATACCGGCCTTTATCTGGCATTCAAGGCCGAGGCCTTGGCAGAAAGCCCAGCACAGAGAGAGAGCTGCTGCACCGTGGAGAGGCGGAAGCAAGACTGAAGATAAGGTTCCCAGAGTGCCCAGTTCACTCCCAGTTCACTCCCAGTTCAGAAGGTGCTTCCTCCTACTCTTCCAATGAAATTAGTTCAGATTATTCTTTCCGTTTACCAACTTCCGTCCACCATATTCCCTTTCTGAAGGGGGCAACGTTGTAGTGGTTTGAGCCTTAACTGAGAGTTAAAGGCTGAAATGGGGAAAAGGCTGAGAATCTCTTCCCCACTCCCCCCCCCACCTCCTCCCTCCAAACAGGGAGAGGAGGAAAAAAAAAAGGGGTAAGGAGCAAATCCACGAAGCAGCAATCTGGAGTCAGCTTGGAAGTAGAGAGGCAAATAATTTTTTCTTCAAATATACCAATAACAGGGACAAAAAGTTCACAAGGGCGAGGAACAAAAATGGATGGGAGGGGGACAGAAAAGAATTATACAAACCAGTCTTTCTCTGAGGAGGCGCAGAGGCAGCAGGGAGAAGGATCAGATCCGGCCACGTGGCTGAGGAGCAGGAGGGCAGCTGCAGTAGCTCTCATCCAGCAGAGGCAGGAGCCAAAAAGGAGATCCACCAGCTCTGATGTCCTGCTTTTTATACCCTAGCTGGGCAGGGAGGGGGAAGTGGAACAGACTCAGCTTTCCCAGGGGGGAGACGCCCTTCAGGGAGTGTAAAGTACCCGCAAGCCCTCCCCCCTGCTTTCTTCTTTTGTTTTCAGAAAGAGGCGTTAACCCACCACAATCCACCCCTCTGTTCCACTTCTTTCCTGCCACAGCCCCTTCATGTGATTTTGACACGTGGTATTTGAAGCCTTGGTGCAAGTCTCTTGCTATCCCGGCTCGCTCTCGTCCAGGGCAGTCTCTCTCTCTCTCTGGTGATGGTCACTGTAGGTGGTGCTTGAATTGGGCAGGCATGTGGAGAAGAATCAGGAATCAGGAACAGTCCATTGCTGTAGGGACATTGGGAACAGTCCGTTGCTGTAGGGACATCAGGAACGGGTACAGGTGAGATGATGCTCTTTGAGTTGGTGTGCAGTGGGTACGTTGGGTCCTGGATGCTGGGCTGGTATTAAGCTGGGATGGAGAAACTTAGAACAACTTATAACTATTCACATAATTACATTGATGAGTGTTGCCTCCTCTGAGTTCATCCTCTCTCAACCAGAGTCACATTCTGCTGTGGGATACACTGAATGTTTGAAAGGGTTTGAGGTGTGCAAGAAGTGTCCTTAGTAATCCCTAGGGCTTCATCTGGGGGTGTCAGGGGTTTTGGGGGGGGTCGTGAAGGTCGTGCAATCGAATTGTGGTCTTCAAAAGGTCGAGCTGGGAGCTGGGCTTTGAGGGTGAGGGCATAGGTAAGGATAGCTCTAGGGTTTGACTGGGAGGTGCAGGCAGGTTATAGAGGTTTGAGGGCGTGCAGAAGTGTCATTAGTAATCCCCTAGGGCTTCATCTGGGGGTGTCAGGGTTTTGGGGGTCGTGAAGGTCGTGCAATCCAGATGTGGTGTGCCAAAAGGTCAGAGCTGGGAGCTGGGCTTTGAGGTGAGGGCATGGTAAGGATAGCTCTAGGGTTTGACTGGGAGGTGCAGGCAGGTTATAGAGGAGTTTGAGGGGCGTACAGAAGTGTCCTTAGTAATCCCTAGGGCTTCATCTGGGGATATGTCAGGGTTTTGAGGTCGTGAAGGGTCAATGCAATCAGGTGTGGTGTACCAAAAAGGGTCGAGCTGGGAGCTGGGCTTTGAGGCGAGGGCATAGGTAAGGATAGCTCTAGGGTTTGACTGGGAGGTGCAGGCAGGTTATAGAGGGTTTGAGGCGTGTTAGAAGTGTCCTTAGTAATCCATAGGGCGTCATCTGGGGTGTCAGGAGTTTTAGGAGTCGTGAAGGTCATAGAATCAAATGTAGTGTGCCAAAAGGACAAGGTGGGAGCTGGGTGTGGTGGGGGGGTGGAGCATGGGTACGGGGGCTCTGGGGGCTGACTGGGGAGGTGCAGAGCAGGCTAGGAAGTGTTCAGGGGAGTGCAGAGGTTCTTAGTACTGCGTAGAGCTTCATTTAGAGTGTCAGGGATTAGGGAGGGTCGTGAAGGGCGTAGAAGTAGTTCTGGTGTGCCAAAGGCAGAGCTAGGAACTGGTTTAGTGGAGGGCATGGGTACGGGGGCTCTAGGGCTGACTGGGAGGTGCAGGCAGGTTAAAGAGGTTTGAGGGCGTGCAGAAGTGTCCTTAGTAATCCATAGGGCTTCATCTGGGGGTGTCAGGGATTTGGTCGTGAAGGGTCGTGAGATCGAATTGGTGTACCAAAGGAGGTCAGCTGGGAGCTGGGCTTTGAGAGCGAGGGGCATGGGGTAAGGATAGCTCTAGGGTTTGACTGGGAGGTGCAGGCAGGTTAAAGAGGTTTGAGGGCGTGCAAGTGTCATTAGTAATCCATAGGGCTTCATCTGGAAGTGTCAGGGTTCTGGGAGTCGTGAAAAGGTCATAGAATCAAATGTAGTGTGCCAAAAGGACGAGTGGGAGGCTGGGTTTGGTGGGGGTGGAGCATGGGTACGGGGGGCTCTGGGGGCTGCCTGGGAGGTGCAGGCAGGTTATAGAGTTTGAGGGCGTGCAAAGTGTCATAGTAATCATAGGGCTTCATCTGGGGTGTCAGGATTTAGAAGTCGTGAAGGTCAGCCAGAATCAAATGAAGTGTCCCAAAAGATGAGGTGGGAGCTAAGGTTTGGTGGAAGTGGAGCATGGAGTGGGGGCTCTGGGGGCTGCCTGGGAGGTGCAGCAGGTTTGAAAGAGTTTGAGGCGTGCAAAGTGTCATAAGCTAATCCTAGAGGCTTCATCTGGGGGGTGTCAGGGTTTGGGGGTCGTGAAGGGTCGTGCAATCCGAATTGTGGTGTGCCAAAGTCGAGCTGGGAGCTGGGCTTTGAGGGCGAGGGCATGGAGTAGGATAGCTCTAGGGTTTGACTGGAGGGTGCAGGCAGGGTTATAGAGAGGTTTGAGGGTGTGCAGAAGTGTAGTTAGTATTCCAGCAGGGCTTCGTCTGGGGTGTGCAGGGTTTTGGGGATCGTGAAGGGTCGTAGAAGTGAATTGTTGTGAGCCACAAGGGATGAGGTGGGAGCTGGCTTTGGGGTGGGGGGGCATGGGTACAGGGGGCTCTGGGGGCTGACTGGGAGGTGCAGGCAGGTTAAAGAGGGTTTGAGGGCGTGCAGAAGTGTCCTTAGTAATCCATAGGGCTTCATCTGGGAGGTGTCAGGGTTTGGGGGTCGTGAAGGGTCGTGCAATCGAATTGTGGTGTGCCAAAAGGGACAAAGTGGGAGCTGGCTTTGGAGGGAGGGCGCATGGGTACGGGGGGCTCTGGGGCCTGACTGGGAGGTGCAGGCAGGCTAGAAAGTGTTTGAGGGGGTGCAGAGGGTTCTTAGTACTGCGTAGGGCTTCATCTGAAATTGTCAGGGTTTAGGGGGTCGTGAAGGGTCATAGAATCAAATTGTATTGTGCCAAAGGGACAGGTGGGAGCTATGAGTTTGGGGGGTGGAACTAGGTATGGGGGCTCTGGGGGCTGCCTGGGAGGTGCAGGCAGGTTAAAGAGGATTTGAGGCGTGCAGAGATTGTCCTTAGTATTCTGTAGGAGCTTCGTCTGGGGTGTCAGGGTTTGGAAGTCGTGAAGGGTCATAGAATCAAATGTAGTGTCAAAGGGACAGTGGGCTGGGTTGGTGGGGTGGAGCATGGGGTACAGGGGGCTCTGGGGCCTGGCTAGGAGAATGCAGGCAGGTTTAAGAAAGGTTTGAGGTGTGCAAAGTGTCCTTAGTAATCCCTAGGGCTTCATCTGGGGGTGTCAGGGTTTTAGAGGGTCGTGAAGGTCGTAGAATCAGATTGTTGCGTGCAAAAGGGACAAAGTGGGAGCTGGCTTTGGAGGAGGCGCATGGAGTGCAGAGGGCTCTGGGGCCTGACTAGGAGGAGTCAAACAGGCTAGAAAAGTGTTTGAGGGGTGCAAGGAGTTCTTAGTACTGCGTAGGGCTTCATCTGGGAGTGTCAGGAGTTTTAGAGAAGTCGTGAAGGGGTCAATAGAAGTGAATTGTTGTGTGCCACAAGGGATGAGGTGGGAGCTGGCTTTGGGGTGGGGGCATGGGTATGGGGGGCTCTGAGGCTGACTGGGAGGTGCAGGCAGGCTAGGAAGTGTTTCAGGGGGTGCAGAGGGGTTCTTAGTACTGCGTAGGGCTTCATCTGGGGGTGTCAGGGTTTTGGGGGGGTGAAGGGCGTAGATCAGATTGTTGTGTGCCAAAAGGACAAAGTAGGAGCTGGCTTTGGAGGAGCGCATGGAGTACGAGGCTCTGGGGGCTGAATGGGAGGAGTCCAGGCAGGCTAGGAAGTGTTTGAGGGGAGTGCAGAAGGGGTTCTTAGTACTGCGTAGGGCTTCATCTGGGGGTGTCAGGAGTTTAGAGTCGTGAAGAGGTCGTAAGTGAATGTTGTGCCACAAAGGATAAAGTGGGAAACTGGCTTTGGGGTCGGGGGCATGGGCATGGGGGCTCTGGGGGCTGACTGGGAGGTGCAGGCAGGCTAGAAAGTGTTTGAGGGAGTGCAGAGGGTCATAGTACTGCGTAAGAGCTTCATCTGGGGCTGTCAGGAGTTTTGGGGGTCGTGAAGGGCGTAGCAGATCAGGTTATGAGTGTGCCACAGGGATAAACTAGAATTGGTTGGGGGGGCGGGGTATGGGTATGGGGGCTCTGAGGGCTGACTGGGAGGGTGCTTAAAGAGGTTGAGGAGCCTGTCCTTTAATCCCTAGAGGCTTCATCTGGGGGTGTCTTTAGAGGGGGTCGTGAAGGGTCTAAATGTAGTGTGCTCTGGAGTTTGGTGGGGGTGGAGCTCCTCTGGGGGCCTCCTCAAGCCCTGGAGACCACCCCCAACGTCCCCTCCCTCCACCCTCAGGGAGGAGGCCTCCCCTGGAGGGAGAGGCCCCAGGGAGAGACTTTAGAGGAAGGTCCCAGGAGACTTCCTGGAGGAGGAAGGCCTCTCCCTGGGGGCCTCTTGCCTTCTCCCTTCCTCCTCCCTCTCTCTTCTCCTCCTCGCCTCTCTCTTCCTCCTCCTTTCTCCTCTTCCTCTCTTCTCAAGCCTCCTCCTTTCTCCTCCCTCTCCCTCTCTCCCTCTCCTCCTCCCCTCTCTCCCATCTCCTCCTCCTCCTTCTCTCCCTTCTCCTCTCCTCCTCCTCCCTCCTTCCCTCTCCCTCCTCCTCCCTCTCCTCCTCCTCCTCCCCCTCCCCTTTCTCCCTCCTCCTCCCTCCTCCCTCCTCTCCCTCTCCTCCTCCTGTCCTCCCTCCTCTCCTCTTCTCCTCCTCTCCTCCTCTCCTCCTCCCCTCTCCTCTCCTCCTCCTTTCCTCTCTTCCTCCCTCCTCCTCCTCCCTCTCCCCCTCTCCCTCTCTCTCCTCCTCCTCCTCTCCTCCCCTCCCTCTCTCTCCTCCTCCCTCTCCTCCTCCCTCTCTCTCCTCCTCTCCCTCCTCCCTCCTGCTCCATCTCCTCCTCCTCCTCTCCCTCCTCCTCCTCCTCCCTCCTTCTCCTCCTCCTCCCTCTCCCTCCTCCCTCCCTCTCCTCCTCCCTCCTCCTTCTCTTCTCTCCTCCTCCTTCCCTCCATCTTCCCTCTTCCTCCTCCTCCTCCCTCCCTCCTTCTCTTCCTCCCTCCCTCTCCTCCTCCTCCGCTCTTCCCCTCCCCCTCCTCCTTCTCCTCCTTCCTTTCCTCCTCCTCCCTCCTCCTCTTCCCTCCTCCTCTCCCTCCCTCCTTCCTCCTCCTCTTCCCTCTCCTCCTCCTCCTCCTCCTCCCTCCTCCTCCCTCCCTCCTCCTTCTTCCTCCTCCTTCCTCTCCTCCTCCTCTCCTCCTCCCTCCTCCTCCTCCTTCTCCTCCTCCTCCTCCCTCCTCCTTCTCCTCCTCCTCCTCCTCCCTCCTTCCTCCTCCTCCTCCTCCTTCTCCTCCTTCCTCCTCCTCCTCTTCCTCCTCCTCCTCTCCTCCTCCCCTCCTCAACCTCCTTCTCCTCCTCCTCCTCCCTCTCCCTCCCAACTCCTCTCCTCCTCTCCTCTCCTCCTTCTCCTTCCTCTCCTCTCCCTCTTCTTCCTTCCTCCCTCTCCTCCTCCACTTCCTCCTCCTTCTCCTCCCTCTCCTCCTTTCCTTCCCCTCCTTCCTCTCCTCCTCCTTCTTCTTCCTCCCCCTCCTCTCCTCCTCCTCTCCTCCTCCTTCTCCTCCTCTCCTTCTCCCTCCCTCCTCTCCTCTCCTCTCCTCCTCTTCTCCTTCTCCTCCTCTCCTCCTCTCTTCCTCCTCCCTCCACCTCCTTCTTTCTCCTCCCTCTCCTCCTCCTCCTCCATCTCCCTCTCCCTCTCCTCCTTCTCCCTCTCCCCCTCCTCAGATCGACGAGCAGGACGAAGAGGGCCACAAGGAGCTCAAGTGGCTACCAAGGCTCCAAAGTGGCTACCAGGAGGCCCCAAGTGGCTCCCAGGAGCTGAAGAGGGCCACAAGGAGCTCAAGTGGCTACCAAGGCTCCAAAGTGGCTACCAAGGCTCCAAAGTGGCTACCAGGAGGCCCCAAGTGGCTACCAGGAGGCCCCAAGTGGCTACCAGGAGGCCCCAAGTGGCTCCCAGGAGCTGAAGAGGGCCACAGGGAGCTCAAGTGGCTCCCAAGGCTCCAAAGTGGCTACCAGGAGGCCTCAAGTGGCTCCCAGGAGGCCCCAAGTGGCTCCCAGGAGCTGAAGAGGGCCACAAGGAGCTCAAGTGGCTACCAAGGCTCCAAAGTGGCTACCAGCAGGCCCCAAGTGGCTACCAGGAGGCCCCAAGTGGCTCCCAGGAGCTGAAGAGGGCCACAAGGAGCTCAAGTGGCTACCAAGGCTCCAAAGTGGCTACCAAGGCTCCAAAGTGGCTACCAGGAGGCCCCAAGTGGCTCCCAGGAGCTGAAGAGGGCCACAAGGAGCTCAAGTGGCTACCAAGGCTCCAAAGTGGCTACCAGGAGGCCCCAAGTGGCTCCCAGGAGCTGAAGAGGGCCACAAGGAGCTCAAGTGGCTACCAAGGCTCCAAAGGGCTACAGGAGGACCCAAGTGGCTACCAGGAGGTCCAAAGTGGCTACTAGGAGCTGAAGAGGGCCACAAGGAGCTCAAGTGGCTACCAAGGCTCCAAAGTGGCTACCAGGAGGCCTCAAGTGGCTCCCAGGAGGCCCCAAGTGGCTCCCAGGAGCTGAAGAGGGCCACAAGGAGCTCAAGTGGCTACCAAGGCTCCAAAGTGGCTACCAGGAGGCCCCAAGTGGCTCCCAGGAGCTGAAGAGGGCCACAAGGAGCTCAAGTGGCTACCATGGCTCCAAAGTGGCCACCAAGACCTCAAAGTGGCTCCCAGGAGGCCTAAAGTGGCCACCAGCAGGCTCAGATGTGGCCAGCAGGCCCTCAAAGTGGCTCCCCAAGACCTTCAAAGTGGCTACCAGGGCTGAAGAGGGCCACAAGATAGTGGCTACCAAGGCTCAAAGTGGCTACCAGGGAGCTCAAGGGGGAACCAAGAGCTGGGTGGCTTCAGGTCCAAAGGGGGTGCTAGGGAAGGAGGAGGTGGGGGGGAGGGAGGAGAGGAGAAGGAGGAGAGGGATAGAAAGGAATAGGAGAGGAGGAGGTGAGGGAGAAGGAGAGGGAGGGGGGAAAGGGAGGAGGAGAGGGAGGAGGAGGAGAGGGAGGAGGAGGAGAGGGAGAAAGGAGGAGGAGAGGAGGAGGTGAGGGAGAAGGAGAGGGAGGAGGAAAGGGAGGAGGAGAGGGAGGAGGAGAGGGAGAGGAGAGAGGAGAGGAAAGGAATAGAGGGAGGAGGGAGGGAGAAGGAGAGGGAGGAGGAAAGGGAGGAGGGAGAGGAGGAGGAGAGGGAGGAGGAGGAGAGGAGAAAGGAATAGGAGAGGAGGAGGTGAGGGAGAAGGAGAGGGAGGAGGAAAGGGAGGGAGGAGGGGAGGAGGAGAGGGAGGAGGAGGAGAGGGATAGGAAAGGAATAGGAGAGGAGGAGGAGAGGGAGAAGGAGAGGGAGGAGGAGGGAGGAGGAGGAGGAGAGGGATGAGGAGGGGGAGAGAGAAGAGGAGAAACCAGGAGAGGGAGAAGTCTTGAGAGGAAGGAGGAGGAGAGAGAGAAGGGGAGAGGAGAAGGAGGAGGATTAGAAGGAGAGGGAGGAGGAGAAGGAGAAGGAGAAGGGAGGAGGAGGAGAAGGAGGAGGAGAAGGAAGAGGAGGAGAGGAGGAGGAGGAGAGGGAGAGGAGGAGGAGAGAGGAAGGAGAACTCAAGAGGAGGTCTTGGAGGTGGAGGAGGAGGAGGAGAAGGAGAAGGAGAAGGAGAAAGAGAAAGAGAGGGAGGAGGAAAGGGAGGAGGAGGAGGAGAGGGATGAGGAGGGGGAGAGAGAGGAAGAGGAGAAGCAGGAGAGGGAGAAGGAGAGGAAGGAAGAGGAGGAGAAGAAGGAGGAGGAGAAGGAGGAGGAGAAGGAGGAGGAGGAGAAGAAGGAGGAGGAGAAGGAGGAGGAGAAGGAGGAGGAGGAGAAGGAGGAGGAGGAGAAGGAGGAGGAGAAGGAGAAGGAGGAGGAGAGAGAGGAGGAGGAGAGGGAGAGGAGGAGGAGAGAGTGAAGGAGAACTCCCAAGAGGAGGTCTGGGAGGTGGAGGAGGAGGAGGAGATGGAGAAGGAGAAAGAGAAGGAGGAGGAGGAGAGGAGGAGAAGGAGGAGGAGGAGAAGGAGAAGGAGGAGGAGAAGGAGGAGGAGAAGGAGAAGGAGGAGAAGGAGAAGGAGGAGGAGAAGGAGAAGGAGAAGGAGAAGGAGAAGGAGAAGGAGAAGGAGAAGGAGAAGGAGAAGGAGAAGGAGAAGGAGAAGGAGAAGGAAGAGGAGGAGAAGGAGGAGGAGGAGAGGGAGAGGAGGAGGAGAGAGTGAAGGAGAACTCAAGAGGAGGTCTGGGAGGTGGAGGAGGTGCTGAGGATTGTTTTGAGCAAGAGGGGCCTTGGGTCCCCGGAACGCCTGTGCAATTCAGGCCTCGAAGCATTCTCTGGTGCTAATATAGCGGCGGAGTAGGAGCCGTGAGGAAGTGCTGATTGCTTGGGAAGCTGAAGTCCAGCTCCCCCTGGTGGACAAAAAGCTCAGCAGCAGCTCTCAGTCTGCACTTGCAGCCCGCAAGGCCAATCAGCTCCTGGGCTGCAGCAGGAGAAGTGTGGCCAGCAGGGCAAGGGAGGTGATCCTCCCCCTCTGCTCAGCCCTGGGGAGACCCCACCTGGAGTCCTGCCTCCAGTTCTGGAGCCCCTATGGCAAGAGGGATGTGGAGGGGCTGGAAGGTGTCCAGAGCAGGGCCAGGAGGAGGAGCAGAGGGCTGGAGCTGCTCTGCTGTGAGCACAGACTGGAAGGAGTTGGGGCTGCTGAGTCTGGAGCAGAGAAGGCTCCCAGGTGACCTCACTGTGGCCTTCCAGGATCTGCAGGGGCTCCAGGAAGGCTGGCCTCTCTCTCCTCCTCCTTCCTCCTCTCCTTTCCTCCCTCCCTCCTCCTCTCTCCCTCCTCCTCCTCCTCTCCCTCTTTCTCCTCCCCTCCGCTCCTCCTCCTCCTCCTTCTCCTCCTCCATCTCTCCCTCCTCTCTCCTCCTCCTCCCTCCTCCTTTCTTCCTCCTTCCTCTTCCTCCCTTTCCTCCCTCCTCCTTTCCCCTCCTCCCTCCTCCTCTCCTTTCTTTCCTCCTCCTTCTCCTCCTCCTCCTCCTTCCTCCTCCTTCTCCTCCCCTCCTCTTCTTCTCCTCCTTCCCTCCTCCTCCTCCCTCCCCTCTCCTCCTCCTCCCTCCCCTCCTCCCTCCTCCTCCTCCTCCTTCCTCCTCCTCCTCCCTCCTCCTCCCTCCTCCTCCTCCTCCCTCCTCCTCCCTCCTCCCCTCCCTCACTCTCCTCCTCCTTCCCTCCTCCCTCCTTCCTCCCTCCTCTCCCTCCTCCTCCTCCTCCTCCTCTCCTCCTCCTCCTCCTCCTCCTCTCCTCCCTCCTCCTCCTCCTCCCTCCTCCTCCTCCTCCTCCTCCCCTCTTCCTCCTCCTCCCTCCTCCTCCTCCCTCTCTCCTCCTCCCTTCCTCCTCCCTTCCTCCTCCTCCTCTCCTCCTCCTCCTCCTCCTCCCTCCTCCTCCTCCTCCTCCTTCCTTCCTCCTCCCTCCTCCTCCTCCTCCTCCTCCTCCTCCTCCTCTCCTTCCTCCTCCCTTCCTCCTCCTCTCCCTCCTCCTCCTCCTCCTCCCTCCTCTTCCTCCTCCTCCTCCTCCTCCTTCCTCCTCCTTCCCTCCTCCTCCTCCTCCCCTCCTCCTCCCTCCTCCTCCCTCCTCCTCCTCCTCTCCTCCTCCCTCCTCCTCCTCCCTCCTCCTCCTCCTCCTCCTCCTCCTCCTCCCTCCTCCTCCTCCTCCTCTCTCCCTCCTCCTCCTCCTTTCTCCCTCCTCCTCCCTCCTTCCCTCCTCCTCCTCCTCCTCCTCCCTCCTCCTCCTCCTCCTCCTCCCCTCCTCCTCCTCCTCCCTCCTCCCTCCTCCCTCCTCCCTTCCTCCTCCCTCCTCCTCCTCCCTCCTCCCAAGGCTTCCTCCTTCCTTCCTTCCTCCTCCTCCCTTTCTCCTCCCTCTTCTCACCTTCCTCCTCCCTCCTCCTCCTCCTCCCTCTCCCTCTCCCCCTCCTCCTCCTTGAGCTTTGAGGGCCACAAGGAGCTCAAGTGGCTACCAAGGCTCCAAAGTGGCTACCAGCAGGCCCCAAGTGGCTACCAGGAGGCTCCAAGTGGCTCCCAGGAGCTGAAGAGGGCCACAAGGAGCTCAAGTGGCTACCAAGGCTCCAAAGTGGCTACCAAGGCTCCAAAGTGGCTCCCAGGAGGCCCCAAGTGGCTCCCAGCAGCTGAAGAGGGCCACAAGGAGCTCAAGTGGCTACCAAGGCTCCAAAGTGGCTACCAGGAGGCCCCAAGTGGCTCCCAGGAGGCCCCAGGTGGCTCCCAGGAGCTGAAGAGGGCCACAAGGAGCTCAAGTGGCTACCAAGGCTCCAAAGTGGCTACCAGGAGGCCCCAAGTGGCTACCAAGGCTCCAAAGTGGCTACCAGGAGGCCCCAAGTGGCTCCCTGGAGCTGAAGAGGGCCACAAGGAGCTCAAGTGGCTACCAAGGCTCCAAAGTGGCCACCAAGACCTCAAAGTGGCTCCCAGGACCTCTAAGTGGCCACCAGCAGCTCAGATGTGGCCAGCAGGCCCTCAAAGTGGCCACCAAGACCTTCAAAGTGGCTACCAGGGGCTGAAAGTGGCTTCTAGCAGCTCCAAAGTGGTCACCAGGAGCTAGGGGAACCCGGGGTGGAGGTGAGGGGGAGGTAAGGAGGAGGATGGAGGGAGGGAGGAGAGGGAGAAGGAGGAGAGGGATAGAAAGGAATAGGAGAGGAGGAGGTGAGGGAGAAGGAGAGGGAGGAGGAAAGGGAGGAGGAGAGGGAGGAGGAGGAGAGGGAGGAGGAGGAGAGGGAGGAGGAGGAGGAGGAGAGGGAGGAGGAGGAGAGGGAGAAGGAGGAGAGGGATAGAAAGGAATAGGAGAGGAGGAGGTGAGGGAGAAGGAGAGGGAGGAGGAAAGGGAGGAGGAGAGGGAGGAGGAGAGGGAGGAGGAGGAGAGGGATAGAAAGGAATAGGAGAGGAGGAGGTGAGGGAGAAGGAGAGGGAGGAGGAAAGGGAGGAGGAGAGGGAGGAGGAGAGGGAGGAGGAGGAGAGGGATAGAAAGGAATAGGAGAGGAGGAGGTGAGGGAGAAGGAGAGGGAGGAGGAAAGGGAGGAGGAGAGGGAGGAGGAGAGGGAGGAGGAGGAGAGGGATAGAAAGGAATAGGAGAGGAGGAGGTGAGGGAGAAGGAGAGGGAGGAGGAAAGGGAGGGGAGAGGGAGGAGGAGAGGGAGGAGGAGGAGAGGGATAGAAAGGAATAGGAGAGGAGGAGGTGAGGGAGAAGGAGAGGGAGGAGGAAAGGGAGGAGGAGGAGGAGAGGGATGAGGAGGGGGAGAGAGAGGAAGAGGAGAAGCAGGAGAGGGAGAAGGAGAGGAAGGAGGAGGAGAGAGAGAAGGAGGGAGAGGAGAAGGAGGAGGATTAGGAAGAGGAGAGGGAGGAGGAGAAGGAGGAGGAGGAGAAGGAGGAGGAGGAGAAGGAGGAGGAGAAGGAAGAGGAGGAGAGGAGGAGGAGGAGAGGGAGAGGAGGAGGAGAGAGTGAAGGAGAACTCAAGAGGAGGTCTTGGAGGTGGAGGAGGAGGAGGAGAAGGAGAAGGAGAAGGAGAAGGAGAAAGAGAGGGAGGAGGAAAGGGATGAGGAGGGGGAGAGAGAGGAAGAGGAGAAGCAGGAGAGGGAGAAGGAGAGGAAGGAGGAGGAGGAGAAGAAGGAGGAGGAGAAGGAGGAGGAGAAGGAGGAGGAGGAGAAGGAGGAGGAGAAGGAGAAGGAGGAGGAGGAGGAGAAGGAGAAGGAGGAGAAGGAGGAGGAGAAGGAGAAGGAGGAGGAGGAGAGGAGGAGGAGGAGAGGGAGAGGAGGAGGAGAGAGTGAAGGAGAACTCAAGAGGAGGTCTGGGAGGTGGAGGAGGAGGAGGAGAAGGAGAAGGAGAAAGAGAAGGAGGAGGAGGAGGAGGAGGAGAAGGAGGAGGAGGAGAAGGAGAAGGAGGAGGAGAAGGAGGAGGAGAAGGAGAAGGAGGAGAAGGAGAAGGAGAAGGAGAAGGAGAAGGAGAAGGAGAAGGAGAAGGAGAAGGAGAAGGAGGAGGAGAAGGAGAAGGAGGAGGAGAAGGAGAAGGAGGAGAGGAGGAGGAGAAGGAGGAGGAGGAGAGGGAGAGGAGGAGGAGAGAGTGAAGGAGAACTCAAGAGGAGGTCTGGGAGGTGGAGGAGGTGCTGAGGATTGTTTTGAGCAAGAGGGGCCTTGGGTCCCCGGAACGCCTGTGCAATTCAGGCCTCGAAGCATTCTCTGGTGCTAATATAGCGGCGGAGTAGGAGCCGTGAGGAAGTGCTGATTGCTTGGGAAGCTGAAGTCCAGCTCCCCCTGGTGGACAAAAAGCTCAGCAGCAGCTCTCAGTCTGCACTTGCAGCCCGCAAGGCCAATCAGCTCCTGGGCTGCAGCAGGAGAAGTGTGGCCAGCAGGGCAAGGGAGGTGATCCTCCCCCTCTGCTCAGCCCTGGGGAGACCCCACCTGGAGTCCTGCCTCCAGTTCTGGAGCCCCTATGGCAAGAGGGATGTGGAGGGGCTGGAAGGTGTCCAGAGCAGGGCCAGGAGGAGGAGCAGAGGGCTGGAGCTGCTCTGCTGTGAGCACAGACTGAAGGAGTTGGGGCTGTTGAGTCTGGAGCAGAGAAGGCTCCCAGGTGACCTCATTGTGGCCTTCCAGGATCTGCAGGGGCTCCAGGAAGGCTGGCTCTCCCTCCTCCTCCTTCTCCTTCCTTTCCTCCCTCCTCCTCCTCCTCTTCTCCCTCCTCCTCTCTCTCCTTTCTCCCTCCTCCTCCGCCTCCTCCTCCTTTCTTCCTCCTCCTTCTCCTCCTCCATCTCCCTCCTCCTCCTCCCTCCTCCTCCTCCTCCTCCTCCTCCTCCCTCCTCCTTTTTCCTCCTCCTCCTCCTCCTCCTCCTCCTCCTCCTCCCTCCTCCTCCTCCTCCTCCTCCTCCTCCTCCTCCCTCCTCCTCCCCTCCTTTCCTCCTCCTCCTCCTCTCCTCCTCCTCCTCCTCCTCCTCCTCCTCCTCCTCCTCCTCCTCCTCCTCCTCCTCCCTCCCTCCTCCTCCTCTCCTCCTCCCCTCCCTCCTCCCTCCTTCCTCCTCCTCCTCCCTCTCCTCCTCCTCCTCCCTCTCCCTCCTCCCTCCTCTCCTCCTCCTCTCCTCCTCCCTCCTCCTTCCTCCTCCTTCCTCCTCCTCCTCCTCCTTCCTCCTCCTCCTCTCTTCCTCCTCCTCCTCTCCTCCTCTCCTCCTCCTTCCTCCTCCCTTTCTCCCTCCTCCTCCTCCTCACTCCTCCTCCTCCCTCCTCCTCCTCCTTCCTCCTCCTCCTCCTCCTCCTCCCTCCCCTTTCCTCCTCTCTCCTTTCCTCCCTCCTCCTCCTCCTTTTCTCCTCCTTTCTCCTCCCTTCTTCTCCCTTCCTCCTCCTTCCCTCCTCCTCCTCCCCTTCTCTCCCTCCCCCCTCCTCCTTGAGCTTTGAGGGCCACAAGGAGCTCAAGTGGCTACCAAGGCTCCAAAGTGGCTACCAGGAGGCCCCAAGTGGCTACCAGGAGGCCCCAAGTGGCTACCAGGAGCTGAAGAGGGCCACAAGGAGCTCAAGTGGCTACCAAGGCCCCAAAGTGGCTACCAGGAGGCCCCAAGTGGCTCCCAGGAGCTGAAGAGGGCCACGAGGAGCTCAAGTGGCTACCAAGGCTCCAAAGTGGCTACCAGGAGGCCCCAAGTGGCTCCCAGGAGCTGAAGAGGGCCACAAGGAGCTCAAGTGGCTACCAAGGCTCCAAAGTGGCTACCAGCAGGCCCCAAGTGGCTACCAGGGGGCCCCAGGTGGCTCCCAGCAGCTGAAGAGGGCCACGAGGAGCTCAAGTGGCTACCAAGGCTCCAAAGTGGCTACCAGGAGGCCCCAAGTGGCTCCCAGGAGCTGAAGAGGGCCACAAGGAGCTCAAGTGGCCACCAAGGCTCCAAAGTGGCTACCAGGAGGCCCCAAGTGGCTCCCAGGAGGCCCCAAGTGGCTACCAGGAGGCCCCAAGTGGCTACCAAGGCTCCAAAGTGGCTACCAGGAGGTCCCAAGTGGCTCCCAGGAGCTGAAGAGGGCCACAAGGAGCTCAAGTGGCTACCAAGGCTCCAAAGGGGCTACCAGGAGGCCCCAAGTGGCTACCAGGAGGTCCAAAGTGGCTACTAGGAGCTGAAGAGGGCCACAAGGAGCTCAAGTGGCTACCAAGGCTCCAAAGTGGCTTCCAGGAGGCCCCAAGTGGCTACCAGGAGGTCCAAAGTGGCTACTAGGAGCTGAAGAGTGCCACAAGGAGCTCAAGTGGCTACCAAGGCTCCAAAGTGGCTACCAGGTGGCCCCAAGTGGCTACCAAGGCTCCAAAGTGGCTACCAGGAGGCCCCAAGTGGCTCCCAGGAGCTGAAGAGGGCCACAAGGAGCTCAAGTGGCTACCAAGGCTCCAAAGTGGCTACCAGGAGGCCCCAAGTGGCTACCAGGAGGCCCCAAGTGGCTACCAGGAGCTGAAGAGGGCCACAAGGAGCTCAAGTGGCTACCAAGGCTCCAAAGTGGCTACCAGGAGGCCCCAAGTGGCTACCAGGAGGCCCCAAGTGGCTCCCAGGAGCTGAAGAGGGCCACAAGGAGCTCAAGTGGCTACCAAGGCCCCAAAGTGGCTACCAGGAGGCCTCAAGTGGCTACCAGGAGGCCCCAAGTGGCTCCCAGGAGCTGAAGAGGGCCACAAGGAGCTCAAGTGGCCACCAAGGCTCCAAAGTGGCTACCAGGAGGCCCCAAGTGGCTACTAGGAGGCCCCAAGTGGCTCCCATGAGCTGAAGAGAGCCACAAGGAGCTGAAGAGGTCATTCAGGGCTTGAAGTGTCTACCAAGGGCCCCAAAGTGGCCACCAGGACCTCAAAATGGCCACCAAGACCTCCAAAGTGGCCACCAGGACCTGAAAGTGGCTACCAGGGGCTCAAAGTGGCCACCAAGGGCTCAGATATGGCTTCTAGCAGCTCCAAAGATGTCACCAGGTGCTAGGGGACCGCGGGGTCGGGGTGGAGGGAAGGAGATGGAGGGAGGGAGGGAGGGAGGGAGGAGAGGGAGAAGGAGGAGAAGGAGGAGAGAAAGGAGGAGAGGGAGGAGGAGAGGGAGGAGGAGGAGAGGGAGAAGGAGAGGAGGAGGAGGAGAGGGAGGAGGAGGAGAGGGATAGAAAGGAATAGGAGAGGAGGAGGAGAGGGAGAAGGAGGGGAGAGGGAGGAGAGGGAGGAGGAGAGGGAGGAGGAGGAGGAAGAGGATAGGGAGGAGGAGAAGGAGAAGGAGAGGAGGAGAAGAGGAGGAGGAGGAGAGGGAGAGGAGGAGGAGAAGGAGGAGGAGAGGAAGAGAAGGAGAAGGAGGAGAGGGGAGAGGAGGAGGAGAGGGAGAGGAGGAGGATGAGAGAGAGAAGGAGACCTCAAGAGGAGGTCTTGGAGGTGGAGGAGGAGGAGGAGAGGAGAGAGAGGAGAAGGAGAAGGAGAAGGAGGAGGAGGAGGAGGAGGAGAGGGAGAGGAGGAGGATAGGGAGAGGAGGAGAAGACTCAAGAGAACCTCAAGAGGAATTCTTGAGGTGGAGGAGGAGAGGGAGAAGGAGAGGGAGAAGAGGAGGGAGAAGGAGGAGGAGAAGGAGGAGAAGAGGGAGAGGGAGGGAGAAGACTCCAGAGAACCTCAAGAGGAGGTCTTGGAGGAGGAGGAGGAGCAGAGGGAGAAGGAGGAGGAGAAGGAGAAGGAGAAGGAGGAGGAGGAGGAGGAGGAGGAGGAGGAGGAGGAGGAGGAGGAAGAGCCCTCCAGGGGCAGCCCCAGGCTCTGAGCCCCTCTCCCGGGGAGGGAGGAGGGAGGGAGGAGGCCCAAGGGGAGGGGAGAGGGAGGGGAGAGGTCCTCCTGAGGTCCTTCCAGGTCCTCCTTGAGCTCTTGAGGTCCTTCCAGGTCCTCCTGAGCTCTTGAGGTCCTCCTTGAGCTCCTGAGGTCCTTCCAGGTCCTCCTTGAGCTCTTGAGGTCCTCCTTGAGCTCTTGAGGTCCTCCTTGAGCTCCTGAGGTCCTTCCAGGTCCTCCTTGAGCTCTTGAGGTCCTCCTGGAGCTCCTGAGGTCCTTCCAGGTCCTCCTTGAGCTCCTGAGGTCCTCCTGACCTCCTGAGGTCCTTCCAGGTCCTCCTGGACCTCCTGAGGTCCTCCTTGAGCTCCTGAGGTCCTTCCAGGTCCTCCTTGAGCTCCTGAGGTCCTCCTTGAGCTCCTGAGGTCCTTCCAGGTCCTCCTTGAGCTCTTGAGGTCCTCCTTGAGCTCCTGAGCTCCTTCCAGGTCCTCCTTGAGCCCTGAGGTCCTCCTTGAGCTCCTGAGGTCCTTCCAGGTCCTCCTTGGAGCTCTTGAGGTCCTCCTTGGAGCTCCTGAGGTCCTTCCAGGTCCTCCTTGGACCTCTTGAGGTCCTCCTTGGAGCTCCTGAGGTCCTTCCAGGTCCTCCTTGGAGCTCCTGAGGTCCTTCCATGTCCTCCTTGGAGCTCCTGAGGTCCTCCTTGGAGCTCTTGAGGTCCTTCCAGGCCCTCCTTGGAGCTCTTGAGGTCCTCCTTGGAGCTCCTGAGGTCCTTCCATGTCCTCCTTGGAGCTCCTGAGGTCCTCCTTGGAGCTCTTGAGGTCCTTCCAGGCCCTCCTTGGAGCTCTTGAGGTCCTCCTTGAGCTCCTGAGGTCCTTCCAGGTCCTCCTTGAGCTCTTGAGGTCCTCCTTGGAGCTCCTGAGGTCCTTCCAGGTCCTCCTTGGAGCTCCTGAGGTCCTTCCAGGTCCTCCTTGGACCTCTTGAAGTCCTCCTGGAGCTCCTGAGGTCCTTCCAGGTCCTCCTGGACCTCTTGAGGTCCTCCTTGAGCTCCTGAGGTCCTTCCAGGTCCTCCTTGAGCTCTTGAGGTCCTCCTTGGAGCTCCTGAGGTCCTTCCAGGTCCTCCTTGACCTCTTGAGGTCCTCTTGGTGGCCACCCCCTGAAGAAGACAACCTGGGAGGAAGGCCTTGGGAGGTTCTTTACTTCTCCTTGTGTAGTGCTGCTCCTCCTGCTTCGGGGGGAGGGAGAGGGAGGAGGAGGAGGGAGAGGGAGAGGGAAGGAGGGAGAGGGAGGAGGGAGAGGGAGGAGGGAGAGGGAAGGAGGGAGAGGGAGGAGGGAGAGGGAAGGAGGGAGAGGGAGGAGGGAGAGGGAGGAGGGAGAGGGAAGGAGGGAGAGGGAGGAGGGAGAGGGAGGAGGGAGAGGGAAGGAGGGAGAGGGAAGAGGGAGAGGGAGGAGGGAGAGGGAGGAGGGAGAGGGAAGGAGGGAGAGGGAGGAGGGAGAGGAAGGAGGGAGAGGGAAGGAGGGAGAGGGAAGAGGGAGAGGGAGGAGGGAGAGGAAGGAGGGAGAGGGAGGAGGGAGAGGGAGGAGGGAGAGGGAGGAGGGAGAGGGAAGGCAGGGAGAGGGAGGAGGGAGAGGGAGGAGGGAGAGGGAGGAGGGAGAGGGAGGAGGGAGAGGGAGGAAGGGAGAGGGAGGAGGAAGAGGAAGGAGGGAGAGGAAAGAAGAGAGAGGGAAGGAGGGAGAGGGAGGAGGGAGAGGAAGGAGGGAGAGGGAGGAAGGGAGAGGGAGGAAGGGAGAGGGAGGAAGGGAGAGGGAAGGAAGGAGAGGGCAAAGCCCAAAGCCCCAAGCAGGAGAAGCTTCCAAAGCCTCCCTGGAGGAGCCCAAGAGGTCCCTGGGTCCCTCCTCTGCCTCCTCCCCTCCTCCCCTCCCTCTCCCTCTCCCTCCCCCCTCAAAGTGAAGTCCAAGGCCCCAGGCCTGAGGCCTCTGAAGGCCCCAAGGGGAGCTGAGAGTCCAGGGAGTTCCTCTCCCCCTCCTGGGTTGCTGCTTCCTCCTCTTGGAGGAGGGAGGGAGGGAGGGAGGGAGGGAGGAAGTTGGTCTCCCCAAGGCAGCTCCTGGATGGTCTTCTGCTGAGGGGAGGAAGAGGAGGAGGAGGAGGAAGGTCCAAGGGCGGTGGAAGAAAGTGCTGCTGGAGGCCTGAGGGGGAGAGGGGTGGGAGGTCTCCCCTGGAGGTGGTGTGGAGAGGGAGGGAAGTACCTGGAAGAGAGGGGAGAGAGGGTTAGGGAGGGGGAGGGGAGGGAGAGGGGAAGGGAGAGGGAAGGGGGAGAGAAGGGGGAGGGGAAGGAGGAGGGAAGGGGAGGGTAAGGGAGAGGGGAGGGAGAGGGAAGGGGGAGGGAAGGGAGAGGGGAAGGGGGAGGGAAAGGAGGAAGGGAGAGGGAAGGGGGAGGGGAAGGGGGAGGGAAGGAGGAGGGGAAGGAGGAGGGAAGGAGGAGGGGAAGGAGAGGGAGAGGGAGGGGAAGGGAAGGGGGAAGGAGGAGGGGAAGGGGAGGGGAAGGAGTAGGGAAGGGAGAGGGAAGGGAGAGGGAAGGGGAGGGAAGGGAGAGGGAAGGGGGAGGGAAGGGGGAGGGAAGGAGGAAGGGAAGGAGAGGGAAGGGGGAGGGAAGGGGGAGGGAAGGGGGAGGGAAGGGGGAGGGAAGGGAGAGGAAATGGAGAGGGAAGGAGGAGGGGAAGGGAGAGGGAAGGGGAGAGGGAAGGGAGAGGGAAGGGAGAGGGAAGGAGGAGGGGAAGGGGGAGGGAAGGAGGAGGGAAGGAGGAGGGAAGGGGGAGGGAAGGGGGAGGGAAGGGAGAGGAAATGGAGAGGGAAGGAGGAGGGAAGGGGAGAGGGAAGGGAGAGGGAAGGAGAGGGAAGGAGAGGGAAGGAGGAGGGGAAGGTGGAGGGAAGGGGGAGGGAAGGAGGAGGGAAGGGGGAGGGAAGGGAGAGGGAAGGAGGAGGGAAGGGAGAAGGAAGGAGGAGGGAAGGGGGAGGGAAGGAGGAGGGGAAGGGGGAGGGAAAGGGGGAGGGGAGGGGGAGGGGAAGGGGGAGGGAAGGAGGGAGGGAAGGAGAGGGAAGGGAAGGAGGAGGGGAAGGGAGAGGGAAGGAGGAGGAGAAGAAGGAGGAAAGGGGGAGGGAAGGAGGGAGGGAAGGGAGAGGGAAGGAGGGAGGGAAGGGGGAGGGAAGGGAGGGAAGGGAAGGGAAGGGAAGGGAAGGGAAGGGAAGGGAAGGGAAGGGAAGGGAAGGGAAGGGAAGGGAAGGGAAGGGAAGGGAAGGGGAAGGGAAGGGAAGGAAGGGAAGGGAAGGGAAGGGAGAGGGAAGGAGGAGGGGAAGGGGGAGGGAAGGAGGAGGGAAGGAGGAGGGAAGGAGGAGGAAAGGGGGAGGGAAGGAGGGAGGGAAGGGAGAGGGAAGGAGGGAGGGAAGGGGGAGGGAAGGGGAGGGAAGGGAGAGGGAAGGGAGAGGGAAGGGAGAGGGAAGGGAAGGAGAGATGGAAGGGGAGATGGAAGGGGAGAGAGAAGGGGAGAGGGGAAGGGAGAGGGAAGGGAGAGGGAAGGGAGAGGGGAGGGAGAGGGGAGAGGGAGGGGATGGGAAGGGGGAAGGAGGAGGGAAGGGGGAGGGAAGGGGGAGGGAAGGAGGAGGGAAGGAGGAAGGGAAGGGAGAGGGAAGGGAAGAGGAGGGAAGGGGGAGGGAAGGAGGAGGGGAAGGAGGAGGGGAAGGAGGAGGGAAGAGGAGGGGAAGGGAGAGGGGGAGGGAGAGGGAAGGGGGAGGGAAGGGGGAGGGAAGGGAAGGGAGAGGGAAGGGAAGGGAAGGGAAGGAAGGGAAGGGAAGGGAAGGGAAGGGAAGGAAGGGAAGGGAAGGAAGGGAAGGGAAGGAAGGGAAGGGAAGGGAAGGGAAGGGAAGGTTTGGGAAGGGAAGGGAAGGGAAGGGAAGGAAGGGAAGGGAAGGGAAGGGAAGGGAAGGGAAGGGAAGGAAGGGAAGGGAGAGGGAAGGGAGAGGGAAGGGAGAGGGAAGGGGAGAGGAGGGGGAGGGGGAGAGGGTCTCCTCACCTGCTGGCTGTGCCTTGGGGCTCCCTAAGCCTCCTCTCCGTTGCCCAGGGCCAGCTGCAGCTCCCCCCCGGGGGGGTCGGGGGCCCCCGAGAGGATGTCGGCCATGAGGGCTTCCTCCAGCCTCTTCCTCACCTGCTGCACCCTCTCCTCCTGCTTCCTGGAAGAGGGGGGGAGGAGGGAGGAGGAGGAGGGTGAGGGAGAGGTGGGGGAGGAGGAGGGAGGGAGGAGGAGGAAAGGGAGGAGGAGGGAGGGAGGAGGAGGGAGGGAGGAAAGAGGAAGGGAGGAAAGAGGAAGGGAGGAGGAGGAGAGGGAGGAGGAGGAGGGGAGGAGGGAAGGAGGAGGAGGGAAGGAGGAGGAGGGAAGGAGGAGGAGGGAAGGAGGGAGGAGGAAGGGAGGAGGAGGAAAGGAGGAGAAGGAGGGAGGAGGAGGGAGTGAGGAAAGGGAAGGGAGGAGGAGGAGAGAGAGGAGGAGGAAAGGAGGAGGAGGAGGGAGGAGGAGGGAAGGAGGAGGAGGGAAGGGAGGAGGAGGAAGGGAGGAGGAGGGAGGGAGGAGGAGGAAAAGAGGAGGAAAGGAGGAGGAGGGAGGGAGGAGGAGGAAAGGAGGAGGAGGGAAGGAGGGAGGAGGGAAGGAGGAGGAGGAAAGGAGGAGGAGGGAAGGAGGAGGAAAGGAGGGAGGAGGAGGAAGGGAGGAGGAAGGGGAGGAGGAGGAAAGGAGGAGGAGGAAAGGAGGAGGAGGAAAGGAGGAGGAGGAAGGGAGGAAAGAGGAAGGGAGGAGGAGGGAAGGAGGAGGAGGAAGGGAGGAGGAGGAAGGGAGGAGGAGGGAAGGGAGGAGGAGGAGAGGGAGGAGGAGAGGGAGGAGGAGGAGAGGGAGGAGGAGGGATGGGAGGAGGAGGAAGGAAGGAGGAGGAAAGGAGGAGGAGGAAAGGAGGAGGAGGAAAGGAGGAGGAGGAAGGGAGGAGGAGGAAAGGAGGGAGGAGGAAAGGAGGAGGAGGGAAGGGAGGAGGAGGAAATGGAGGAGGAGGAAAGGGAGGAGGAGGAAAGGGAGGAAGGAGGAAGGGAAGGAGGAGGAAGGGAGGAGGAGGGAAGGAGGAGGAGGAAAGGAGGAGGAGGGAAGGAGGAGGAGGAAAGGAGGAGGAGGAAAGGAGGAGGAGGAAAGGAGGAGGAGGAAAGGGAGGAGGAGGGAAGGAGGGAGGAGGGAAGGAGGAGGAGGAAAGGAGGGAGGAGGGAAGGAGGAGGAGGAGGAGGAAGGGAGGAGGAGGGAAGGAGGAGGAGGGGAAGGAGGGAGGAGGAAGGGAGGAGGAGGGAAGGAGGAGGAGGAAAGGAGGAGGAGGAAGGGAGGAAAGAGGAAGGGAGGAGGAGGGAAGGAGGAGGAAGAAGGGAGGAGGAGGAAGGGAGGAAAGAGGAAGGGAGGAAAGAGGAAGGGAGGAGGAGGAGAGGGAGGAGGAGGAGAGGGAGGAGGAGAGGGAGGAGGAGAGGGAGGAGGAGAGGGAGCAGGAGAGGGAGGAGGAGAAGAGAAGGAGGAGGGAGGGAGGAGGGAGAGAAGGAGGAGGGAGGGAGGAGGAGAGAAGGAGGAGGGAGGGAGGAGGAAGGAGGGAGGAGGAGGAAGGGAGGAAAGAGGAAGGGAGGAAAGAGGAAGGAGGAAAGAGGAAGGGGAGGAAAGAGGAAGGGAGGAAAGAGGAAGGGAGGAGGAGGAAGGGAGGAGGAAAGGAGGAGGAGGAGAGGGAGGAGGAGGGAAGGAGGAGGAGGGAAGGAGGAGGAGGGAAGGGGAGGAGGAGGGAAGGGAGGAGGAGGAAAGGAGGAGGAGGGAAGGAGGAGGAGGGAAGGGAGGAGGAGGGAAGGGAGGAGGAGGGAAGGAGGAGGAGGGAAGGGAGGAGGAGGAAGGGAGGAGGAGGAGGAGGAAGGAGGAGAAGGCAAAGCCGAGCTCAAGTCCTCCCCTGGGCCAGCCGGGCTGCCGCCGCCGAGCTGGGCTTGCAGCAGCCGGGGAGGAAGGGGCAGGGTTAAGCCCGACCTAGGCGGCCCGGGGAGGAGGAGGAGGAGGAGAAGGAGGAGGAGGGAAGGAGGAGGAGGGAAGGAGGAGGAGGGAAGGAGGAGGAAAGGAGGAGGAAAGGAGGAGGAGGAAAGGAGGAGGAGGAAAGGAGGAGGAGGGAAGGAGGAGGAGGGGAAGGAGGAGGAGGAAAGGAGGAGGAGGAAAGGAGGAAGAGGAAAGGAGGAGGAGGGAAGGGAGAAGGAGGGAAGGAGGAGGAGGAAAGGAGAAGGAGGAAAGGAGGAGGAGGGAAGGAGGAGGAGAAAGGGAGGAGGAGGAAAGGAGGGAGGAGGGAAGGAGGGAGGAGGGAAGGGAGAAGGAGGGAAGGGAGGAGGAGGAAAGGAGGGAGGAGGGAAGGAGGAGGAGGAAAGGAGGAGGAGGAAAGGAGGAGGAGGAAAGGAGGAGGAGGAAAGGAGGAGGAGGAAAGGAGGAGGAGGAAAGGAGGGAGGAGGAAAGGGAGGAGGAGGAGGAAAGGAGGAGGAGGAGGAGGAAGGAGGAGAAGGCAAAGCCGAGCTCAAGTCCCTCCCCCTGGGGCCAGCCGGCTGCCGGCCGCCGAGCTGGGCTTGCAGCAGCCGGGGAGGAAGGGGCAGGGTTAAGCCCGACCTAGGCGGGGCTCGCCTGCCCCTGGCCCGGCCCGGGAGGAGGAGGAGGAGGAGGAGGAGGAGGGAGGGGCTGAAGGGCGGACCTGATGTCGCTGTCGGTGACCAGGAAGGCCTTGCAGAGGGGCTGGGAGGTGTTGAGCCAGACGGCGGGGTTCTTCTCGGCGGCGGCCGAGAGCTGGCCGGTGATGGGGCCGGGAGGTGTGGAGGGCGCTGGCCACCGCCGCCAGCAGCGTCCCTCGGCCGCAGCCTGGCCCACCCTGGAGGGGGAGGAGGAGGAGGAGGGAGGAGGAGGGAGGAAGGGGAGGAGGAGGGAGGGGGAAAGGAGGAAAGGAAGGAGGAGGATGGAGGAGAAGGATGGAGGAGAAGGATGGAGGAGGGAGGGAGGGGAAAGGAGGAAGGGGAAAGGAGGGAGGGGAAAGGGGGAAGGGGGAAGGAGGGAGGGGAAAGGGGGAAGGGGAAAGGAGGGAGGGGAAAGGGGGAAGGGGAAAGGAGGGAGGGGAAAGGGGAAGGGGAAAGGAGGAAGGGGAAAGGAGGAAGGGAAGGAGGAGGATGGAGGAGAAGGATGGAGGAGAAGGAGGAGGAGGAGGAGGAGGAGGAGGAGGAGGAGGAGGAGAAGGAGGAGGAGAAGGAGGAGGAGGGAGGAGGAGGAGGAGGAGGAGAAGGAGGAGGAGAAGGAGGAGGAGAAGGAGGAGGAGAAGGAGGGAGGAGGGAGGAGGAGGAGGAAGAAGGGGAAAGGAGGAAAGGAAGGAGAAGGATGGAGGAGGATGGAGGAGAAGGATGGAGGAGAAGGAGGAGGAGGAGGAGAAGGAGGAGGAGGAGGAGGAGGAGGAAGAAGGGGAAAGGAGGAAGGGGGAAGGAGGAAAGGAAGGAGGAGGAGGGAGGAAGGAGGAGGGAGGAAGGGGAGGAGGAGGAAGAAGGGGAAAGGAGGAAGGGGAAAGGAGGAAAGGAAGGAGGAGGATGGAGGAGAAGGAGGAGGAGAAGGAGGAGGAGAAGGAGAAGGGAGGAGGAGGAGGAAGAAGGGGAAAGGAGGAAAGGAAGGAGAAGGATGGAGGAGGATGGAGGAGAAGGATGGAGGAGAAGGAGGAGGAGGAGGAGGAGGAGGAGGAGAAGGAGGAGGAGGAGGAGGAGGAGGAGGAGGAAGAAGGGGAAAAGAGGAAGGGGGAAGGAGGAAAGGAAGGAGGAGGAGGGAGGAAGGAGGAGGGAGGAAGGGGAGGAGGAGGAAGAAGGGGAAAGGAGGAAGGGGAAAGGAGGAAAGGAAGGAGGAGGATGGAGGAGAAGGAGGAGGAGAAGGAGGAGGAGAAGGAGAAGGGAGGAGGAGGAGGAAGAAGGGGAAAGGAGGAAAGGAAGGAGAAGGATGGAGGAGGATGGAGGAGAAGGATGGAGGAGAAGGAGGAGGAGGAGGAGGAGGAGGAGGAGGGAGGAGGAGGGAGGGGAAAGGAGGGAGGGGAAAGGAGGGAGGGGGAAGGAGGGAGGGGGAAGGAGGGAGGGGGAAAGGAGGAAGGGGAAAGGAGGAAGGGGAAAGGAGGAAGGGGAAAGGAGGAAGGGAAGGAGGAGGATGGAGGAGAAGGATGGAGGAGAAGGAGGAGGAGGGAGGAGGAGGAGGAGGAGGAGGAGGAGGAGGAGGAGGAGGGAGGAGGAGGAGGAGAAGGAGGAGGAGGGAGGAGGAGGAGGAGGAGGGAGGAGGAGGGAGGAGGAGGGAGGAGGAGGAAGAAGGGGAAAGGAGGGAGGGGAAAGGAGGGAGGGGAAAGGGGGAAGGGGAAAGGAGGAAAGGAAGGAGGAGGATGGAGGAGAAGGATGGAGGAGGGAGGAGGAGGAGGGAGGAAGGAGGAGGAGGAGGAGGAGGGAGGAAGGAGGAGGGAGGAAGGAAAGGAGGAAGGGGAAAGGAGGAAAGGAAGAAGAAGGATGGAGAAGGATGGGAGGAGAAGGATGGAGGAGAAGGAGGAGGAGGAGGAGGAGGAGGAGGGAAGGAGGAGGGAAGGAGAAGGGAAAAGTTTAAGCTGCTGGTTTCCTCCCTCCCCCCCCTTCCCCTCCCTCCTTCCCCTTCCTCCTCCTCCCCTCCTCCCTTCCTCCCTCCCTCCTCCCCCCTCCTCCTCCTCCTTCTCCCTCTCCCTCTCCCCCCACCCCTCCTCACCTTGCAGGCCCTTAGGCAGCTCCATGGCCCTCAGGACCTCTTCCCCCACGTCCGAGGCGCTGAGGCCCTGCAGCCTCTTCTCCCAGAAGAGCTGAGGAGGACAAGGAGGGGGAGAGAGGGTCAGGGGGAGACCACCAAGGGCTTGGAGGAGCAGAAGGAGCTCAGGGAAGACCTTGAGAGCAGAAGGAGCTCAGAGAGGACCTTGAGGAGCAGAAGGAGCTCAGAGAGGACCTTGAGGAGCAGAAGGAGCTCAGAGAGGACCTTGAGGAGCAGAAGGAGCTCAGGGAGGACCTTGAGGAGCAGAAGGAGCTCAGGGAGGACCTTGAGGAGCAGAAGGAGCTTGGAGGCCCAGAAGGACCTCAGGGAAGACCTTGAGGTGGAGATGAAGCTCAGAGAGGACCTTGAGGAGCAGAAGGAGCTCAGAGAGGACCTTGAGGAGCAGAAGGAGCTCAGAGAGGACCTTGAGGAGCAGAAGGAGCTCAGGGAGGACCTTGAGGAGCAGAAGGAGCTCAGAGAGGAGACCTTGAGGAGCAGAAGGAGCTTGAGGCCCCAGAAGGACCTCAGGGAAGACCTTGAGGTGGAGATGAAGCTCAGAGAGGACCTTGAGGAGCAGGAGGAGCTCAGAGAGGACCTTGAGGAGCAGGAGGAGCTCAAGGAGGACCTTGAGGAGCAGAAGGAGCTCAGAGAGGACCTTGAGGAGCAGAAGGAGCTCAGAGAGGACCTTGAGGAGCAGAAGGAGCTCAGGGAGGACCTTGAGGAGCAGAAGGAGCTCAGAGAGGACCTTGAGGAGCAGAAGGAGCCTCAGAGAGGACCTTGAGGAGCAGAAGGAGCTCAGAGAGGACCTTGAGGAGCAGAAGGAGCTCAGGGAGGACCTTGAGGAGCAGAAGGAGCTCAGGAGGAGACCTGGAGGAGCAGAAGGAGCTTGAGGCCCAGAAGGACCAGGGAGGACCTTGAGGCTCAGAAGGACCTCAGGGAAGACCTTGAGGTGGGAGATGAAGCTCAGGGAGGACCTTTGAGGAGCAGAAGGAGCTTGGAGAAGACTCCAAGAAGGAGATGAAGCTCAGAGAGGACCTTGAGGAGCAGAAGGAGCTCAGGGAGGACCTTGAGGAGCAGAAGGAGCTCAGAGAGGACCTTGAGGAGCAGAAGGAGCTCAGGAGGACCTTGAGGAGCAGAAGGAGCTCAGGGAGGACCTTGAGGAGCAGAAGGAGCTTGGAGGCCCAGAAGGACCTCAGGGAAGACCTTGAGGTGGAGATGAAGCTCAGAGAGGACCTTGAGGAGCAGAAGGAGCTCAGAGAGGACCTTGAGGAGCAGAAGGAGCTCAGAGAGGACCTTGAGGAGCAGAAGGAGCTCAGAGAGGACCTTGAGGAGCAGAAGGAGCTCAGGGAGGACCTTGAGGAGCAGAAGGAGCTCAGAGAGGAGACCTTGAGGAGCAGAAGGAGCTTGGAGGCCCAGAAGGACCTCAGGGAAGACCTTGAGGTGGAGATGAAGCTCAGAGAGGACCTTGAGGAGCAGGAGGAGCTCAGAGAGGACCTTGAGGAGCAGGAGGAGCTCAAGGAGGACCTTGAGGAGCAGAAGGAGCTCAGAGAGGACCTTGAGGAGCAGAAGGAGCTCAGAGAGGACCTTGAGGAGCAGAAGGAGCTCAGGGAGGACCTTGAGGAGCAGAAGGAGCTCAGAGAGGACCTTGAGGAGCAGAAGGAGCTCAGAGAGGACCTTGAGGAGCAGAAGGAGCTCAGAGAGGACCTTGAGGAGCAGAAGGAGCTCAGAGAGGACCTTGAGGAGCAGAAGGAGCTCAGGGAGGACCTTGAGGAGCAGAAGGAGCTCAGGGAGGAGACCTGGAGGAGCAGAAGGAGCTTGGAGGCCCAGAAGGACCTCAGGGAGGACCTTGAGGCCCAGAAGGACCTCAGGGAAGACCTTGAGGTGGAGATGAAGCTCAGGGAGGACCTTGAGGAGCAGAAGGAGCTTGGAGAAGACTCCAAGAAGGAGATGAAGCTCAGAGAGGACCTTGAGGAGCAGAAGGAGCTCAGGGAGGACCTTGAGGAGCAGAAGGAGCTCAGAGAGGACCTTGAGGAGCAGAAGGAGCTCAGAGAGGACCTTGAGGAGCAGAAGGAGCTCAGAGAGGACCTTGAGGAGCAGAAGGAGCTCAGAGAGGACCTTGAGGAGCAGAAGGAGCTCAGGGAGGACCTTGAGGAGCAGAAGGAGCTCAGAGAGGACCTTGAGGAGCAGAAGGAGCTCAGAGAGGACCTTGAGGAGCAGAAGGACCTCAGGGAGGACCTTGAGGAGCAGAAGGAGCTCAGAGAAGACCTTGAGGCCCAGAAGGACCTCAAGGAGGACCTTGAGGAGCAGAAGGAGCTCAGAGAGGAGACCTGGAGGAGCAGAAGGAGCTCAGAGAGGAGACCTGGAGGAGCAGAAGGAGCTTGGAGGCCCAGAAGGACCTCAGGGAAGACCTTGAGGTGGAGATGAAGTTCAGAGAGGACCTTGAGGAGCAGAAGGAGCTCAGAGAAGACCTTGAGGCCCAGAAGGACCTCAAGGAGGACCTTGAGGAGCAGAAGGAGCTCAGAGAGGAGACCTGGAGGAGCAGAAGGAGCTCAGAGAGGAGACCTGGAGGAGCAGAAGGAGCTTGGAGGCCCAGAAGGACCTCAGGGAAGACCTTGAGGTGGAGATGAAGCTCAGAGAGGACCTTGAGGAGCAGAAGGAGCTCAGAGAAGACCTTGAGGCCCAGAAGGACCTCAAGGAGGACCTTGAGGAGCAGAAGGAGCTTGGAGAAGACTCCAAGGAGGAGATGAAGCTCAGAGAGGACCTTGAGGAGCAGAAGGAGCTCAGAGAGGATCTTGAGGAGCAGAAGGAGCTCAGGGAGGACCTTGAGGAGCAGAAGGAGCTCAGAGAGGACCTTGAGGAGCAGAAGGAGCTCAGAGAGGATCTTGAGGAGCAGAAGGAGCTCAGGGAGGACCTTGAGGAGCAGAAGGAGCTCAGAGAGGACCTTGAGGAGCAGAAGGAGCTTGGAGGCCCAGAAGGACCTCAGGGAAGACATTGAGGTGGAGATGAAGTTCAGGGAGGACCTTGAGGAGCAGAAGGAGCTCAGAGAGGACCTTGAGGCCCAGAAGGACCTCAGAGAAGACCTTGAGGTGGAGATGAAGTTCAGGGAGGACCTTGAGGAGCAGAAGGAGCTCAGGGAGGACCTTGAGGAGCAGAAGGAGCTCAGAGAGGACCTTGAGGAGCAGAAGGAGCTCAGAGAGGATCTTGAGGAGCAGAAGGAGCTCAGAGAGGACATTGAGGAGGAGATGAAGCTCAGAGAGGACCTTGAGGAGCAGAAGGAGCTCAGAGAGGAGACCTTGAGGAGCAGAAGGAGCTCAGAGAGGACCTTGAGGAGCAGAAGGAGCTCAGGGAGGACCTTGAGGTGGAGATGAAGTTCAGGGAGGACCTTGAGGAGCAGAAGGAGCTCAGAGAGGACCTTGAGGAGCAGAAGGAGCTCAGGGAGGACTCCAAGAAGGAGATGAAGCTCAGAGAGGACCTTGAGGTGGAGATGAAGCTCAGAGAGGACCTTGAGGAGCAGAAGGAGCTCAGGGAAGACCTTGAGGTGGAGATGAAGCTCAGGGAGGACCTTGAGGCCCAGAAGGAGCTCAGGGAAGACCTTGAGGTGGAGATGAAGTTCAGGGAGGACCTTGAGGAGCAGAAGGAGCTCAGAGAGGACCTTGAGGAGCAGAAGGAGCTTGGAGAAGACTCCAAGAAGGAGATGAAGCTCAGAGAGGACCTTGAGGTGGAGATGAAGCTCAGGGAGGACCTTGAGGAGCAGAAGGAGCTCAGAGAGGATCTTGAGGAGCAGAAGGAGCTCAGGGAGGACCTTGAGGAGCAGAAGGAGCTCAGGGAGGACCTTGAGGTGGAGATGAAGTTCAGGGAGGACCTTGAGGAGCAGAAGGAGCTCAGGGAGGACCTTGAGGAGCAGAAGGAGCTCAGAGAGGACCTTGAGGAGGAGATGAAGCTCAGAGAGGACCTTGAGGAGCAGAAGGAGCTCAGAGAAGACCTTGAGGCCCAGAAGGACCTCAAGGAGGACCTTGAGGAGCAGAAGGAGCTTGGAGAAGACTCCAAGGAGGAGATGAAGCTCAGAGAGGACCTTGAGGAGCAGAAGGAGCTCAGAGAGGATCTTGAGGAGCAGAAGGAGCTCAGGGAGGACCTTGAGGAGCAGAAGGAGCTCAGAGAGGACCTTGAGGAGCAGAAGGAGCTTGGAGGCCCAGAAGGACCTCAGGGAAGACATTGAGGTGGAGATGAAGCTCAGGGAGGACCTTGAGGAGCAGAAGGAGCTCAGAGAGGACCTTGAGGCTCAGAAGGACCTCAGGGAAGACCTTGAGGTGGAGATGAAGCTCAGAGAGGACCTTGAGGAGCAGAAGGAGCCTGGGAGAGGACCTTGAGGAGCAGAAGGAGCTCAAGGAGGACCTTGAGGAGCAGAAGGAGCTCAGGGAAGACTCCAAGGAGGAGATGAAGCTTGGAGAGGACCTTGAGGTGGAGATGAAGCTCAGAGAGGAGACCTTGAGGAGCAGAAGGAGCTTGAGGCCCAGAAGGACCTCAGTGAAGACCTTGAGGCTCAGAAGGACCCTCAGGGAAGACCTTGAGGTGGAGATGAAGCTCAGAGAGGACCTTGAGGAGCAGAAGGAGCCAGAGAGGAGACCTTGAGGAGCAGAAGGAGCTTGAGGCTCAGAAGGACCTCAGGGAAGACCTTGAGGTGGAGATGAAGCTCAGAGAGGACCTTGAGGAGCAGAAGGAGCTCAGAGAGGACCTTGAGGAGCAGAAGGAGCTCAGAGAGGACCTTGAGGAGCAGAAGGAGCCTCAGGAGGACCTTGAGGAGCAGAAGGAGCTCAGAGAGGACCTTGAGGAGCAGAAGGAGCTTCAGAGAAGACCTTGAGGCTCAGGAAGGACCTCAAGGAGGACCTTGAGGTGGAGATGAAGCTCAGAGAGGACCTTGAGGAGCAGAAGGAGCTCAGAGAAGACCTTGAGGCCCAGAAGGACCTCAAGGAGGACCTTGAGGTGGAGATGAAGCTCAGAGAGGACCTTGAGGAGCAGAAGGAGTTCAGAGAGGACCTTGAGGAGCAGAAGGAGCTCAGAGAGGACCTTGAGGAGCAGAAGGAGCTCAGAGAGGACCTTGAGGAGCAGAAGGAGCTCAAGGAGGACCTTGAGGAGCAGAAGGAGCTCAGGGAAGACTCCAAGGAGGAGATGAAGCTTGGAGAGGACCTTGAGGTGGAGATGAAGCTCAGAGAGGAGACCTTGAGGAGCAGAAGGAGCTTGGAGGCCCAGAAGGACCTCAGTGAAGACCTTGAGGCCCAGAAGGACCTCAGGGAAGACCTTGAGGTGGAGATGAAGCTCAGAGAGGACCTTGAGGAGCAGAAGGAGCTCAGAGAGGACCTTGAGGAGCAGAAGGAGCTCAGAGAGGACCTTGAGGAGCAGAAGGAGCTCAGAGAGGACCTTGAGGAGCAGAAGGACCTCAAGGAGGACCTTGAGGAGCAGAAGGAGCTCAGAGAGGACCTTGAGGAGCAGAAGGAGCTCAGAGAAGACCTTGAGGCCCAGAAGGACCTCAAGGAGGACCTTGAGGAGCAGAAGGAGCTCAGAGAAGACCTTGAGGCCCAGAAGGACCTCAAGGAGGACCTTGAGGAGCAGAAGGAGCTCAGAGAGGACCTTGAGGAGCAGAAGGAGCTTGGAGAAGACTCCAAGGAGGAGATGAAGCTCAGAGAGGACCTTGAGGAGCAGAAGGAGCTCAGGGAGGACCTTGAGGAGCAGAAGGAGCTCAGAGAGGACCTTGAGGAGCAGAAGGAGCTCAGAGAGGACCTTGAGGAGCAGAAGGACCTCAGGGAAGACCTTGAGGTGGAGATGAAGCTCAGAGAGGAGACCTGGAGGAGCAGAAGGAGCTTGGAGAAGACTCCAAGGAGGAGATGAAGCTCAGAGAGGACCTTGAGGTGGAGATGAAGCTCAGAGAGGACCTTGAGGAGCAGAAGGAGCTCAGAGAGGACCTTGAGGAGCAGAAGGATCTCAGAGAGGACCTTGAGGAGCAGAAGGAGCTCAGGGAGGACCTTGAGGAGCAGAAGGAGCTCAGAGAGGACCTTGAGGAGCAGAAGGAGCTCAGAGAGGACCTTGAGGAGCAGAAGGAGCTCAGAGAGGACCTTGAGGAGCAGAAGGAGCTCAAGGAGGACCTTGAGGTGGAGATGAAGCTCAGAGAGGACCTTGAGGAGCAGAAGGAGCTCAGAGAGGATCTTGAGGAGCAGAAGGAGCTCAGAGAAGACCTTGAGGAGCAGAAGGAGCTCAGAGAGGACCTTGAGGAGCAGAAGGAGCTCAGGGAAGACCTTGAGGAGCAGAAGGAGCTCAGGGAAGAGACCTTGAGGAGCAGAAGGAGCTTGGAGGCCCAGAAGGACCTCAGGGAAGACCTTGAGGTGGAGATGAAGCTCAGAGAGGACCTTGAGGAGCAGGAGGAGCTCAGAGAGGACCTTGAGGAGCAGAAGGACCTCAAGGAGGACCTTGAGGTGGAGATGAAGCTCAGAGAGGACCTTGAGGAGCAGAAGGAGCTCAGAGAGGACCTTGAGGAGCAGAAGGAGCTCAGAGAGGACCTTGAGGAGCAGAAGGAGCTCAGAGAGGACCTTGAGGAGCAGAAGGACCTCAAGGAGGACCTTGAGGTGGAGATGAAGCTCAGAGAGGACCTTGAGGAGCAGAAGGAGCTCAGAGAGGAGACCTTGAGGAGCAGAAGGAGCTTGAGGCCCAGGAAGGACCTCAAGGAGGACCTTGAGGAGCAGAAGGAGCTCAGGGAGGACCTTGAGGAGCAGAAGGAGCTCAGAGAGGACCTTGAGGAGCAGAAGGAGCACAGGGAGGACCTTGAGGAGCAGAAGGAGCTTGGAGAAGACTCCAAGGAGGAGATGAAGCTCAGAGAAGACCTTGAGGAGCAGAAGGAGCTCAGAGAAGACCTTGAGGCCCAGAAGGACCTCAAGGAGGACCTTGAGGAGCAGAAGGAGCTCAGAGAGGACCTTGAGGAGCAGAAGGAGCTCAGAGAGGACCTTGAGGAGCAGAAGGAGCTCAGAGAGGACCTTGAGGAGCAGAAGGAGCTCAGAGAGGACCTTGAGGAGCAGAAGGAGCTCAGAGAGGACCTTGAGGAGCAGAAGGAGCTCAGGGAGGACCTTGAGGAGCAGAAGGAGCTCAGAGAAGACCTTGAAGCCCAGAAGGACCTCAAGGAGGACCTTGAGGAGCAGAAGGAGCTTGGAGAAGACTCCAAGAAGGAGATGAAGCTCAGAGAGGACCTTGAGGAGCAGAAGGAGCTCAGGGAGGACCTTGAGGAGCAGAAGGAGCTCAGAGAGGACCTTGAGGAGCAGAAGGAGCTCAGGGAGGACCTTGAGGAGCAGAAGGAGCTCAGAGAGGACCTTGAGGAGCAGAAGGAGCTCAGAGAGGACCTTGAGGAGCAGAAGGAGCTCAGAGAGGACCTTGAGGAGCAGAAGGAGCTCAGAGAGGACCTTGAGGAGCAGAAGGAGCTCAGGGAAGACCTTGAGGAGCAGAAGGAGCTTGGAGAAGACTCCAAGAAGGAGATGAAGCTCAGAGAGGACCTTGAGGTGGAGATGAAGCTCAGAGAGGAGACCTTGAGCAGCAGAAGGAGCTTGGAGGCCCAGAAGGACCTCAGCGAAGACCTTGAGGTGGAGATGAAGCTCAGGGAGGACCTTGAGGAGCAGAAGGAGCTCAGAGAAGACCTTGAGGCCCAGAAGGACCTCAAGGAGGACCTTGAGGAGCAGAAGGAGCTCAGAGAGGATCTTGAGGAGCAGAAGGAGCTCAGAGAAGACCTTGAGGTGGAGATGAAGCTCAGAGAGGATCTTGAGGAGCAGAAGGAGCTCAGAGAGGACCTTGAGGGGCAGAAGGAGCTCAGAGAGGACCTTGAGGAGCAGAAGGAGCTCAGAGAGGACCTTGAGGAGCAGAAGGAGCTCAGAGAGGACCTTGAGGAGCAGAAGGAGCTCAGAGAGGACCTTGAGGAGCAGAAGGAGCTCAGGGAGGACCTTGAGGAGCAGAAGGAGCTCAGGGAGGAGACCTTGAGGAGCAGAAGGAGCTTGGAGGCCCAGAAGGACCTCAGGGAAGACCTTGAGGCCCAGAAGGACCTCAGGGAAGACCTTGAGGTGGAGATGAAGTTCAGGGAGGACCTTGAGGAGCAGAAGGAGCTCAGAGAGGAGACCTTGAGGAGCAGAAGGAGCTTGGAGGCCCAGAAGGACCTCAGGGAAGACCTTGAGGTGGAGATGAAGCTCAGAGAGGACCTTGAGGAGCAGAAGGAGCTCAGAGAGGACCTTGAGGAGCAGAAGGACTCTAGGAGGACCTCTAGGCCCAGGAGGAGCTCAGGGAAGACCTTGAGGAGCAGAAGGAGCTTGGAGGCCCAGAAGGACCTCAGGGAAGACCTTGAGGCTCAGAGGACCTCAGGAAGACCTGAGGTGGGAGATGAAGCTCAGGGAGGACCTTGAGGAGCAGAAGGAGCTCAGAGAGGACCTTGAGGAGCAGAAGGAGCTCAGAGAAGACCTTGAGGCCCAGAAGGACCTCAAGGAGGACCTTGAGGAGCAGAAGGAGCTTGGAGAAGACTCCAAGGAGGAGATGAAGCTTGGAGAAGAACCTTGAGGAGCAGAAGGAACTCAGAGAGGATCTTGAGGCCCAGAAGGACCTCAGGGAAGACCTTGAGGAGCAGAAGGAGCTCAGGGAGGACCTTCAGGAGCAGAAGAACCTCAAGGAGGACCTTGAGGTGGAGATGAAGCTCAGAGAGGACCTTGAGGAGCAGAAGGAGCTCAGAGAGGAGACCTTGAAGAGCAGAAGGAGCTTGGAGGCCCAGAAGGACCTCAGGGAAGACCTTGAGGCCCAGAAGGACCTCAGGGAAGACCTTGAGGTGGAGATGAAGCTCGGAGAAGACTCCAAGGAGGAGATGAAGCTCGGAGAAGACCTTGAGGCCCAGCAGGACCTCTTGGAGGCCCTTGAGGCCCAGGAGGACCTCTTGGGGGGGAGGGGGAGGCACCCACCTGGCGGGGCTGCTCGGCCAGGCGCTGGGGGTCGGCGCGCACCTTGTTGGCCGGGTGGTTGGTGACCTTGGTGACGGGCTGCTTGAAGATGGAGGCCGTCTGCCTGATGGGCAGGGTGGTGTTCAGGTCAGGCTTGCCCTAGGCCGGGGTTGGGGTGGGGTCGGGGTGGGGTCGGGGGTGGGGTCGGGGGCAAGGGGGGGTGGGGAGGAAGGAGAAGACCTCCGTGAGGCTGGGGAAACCTCCCGGGGGTTGAGGCTTGAAGGCCTCCAAGGCTCAGCTTGAAGGCCTCCAAAGCTCAGCTTGAAGGCCTCCAAAGCTCAGCTTGAGGACCTCCAAAGCTCAGCTTGAGGACCTCCAAAGCTCAGCTTGAGGACCTCCAAAGCTCAGCTTGAGGACCTCCAAAGCTCAGCTTGAAGGCCTCCAAAGCTCAGCTTGAAGACCTCCAAAGCTCAGCTTGAAGTCCTCCAAAGCTCAGCTTGAGGTCCTCCAAAGCTCAGCTTGAGGACCTCCAAAGCTCAGCTTGGAGACCTCCAAAGCTCAGCTTGAAGTCCTCCAAAGCTCAGCTTGAAGGCCTCCAAAGCTCAGCTTGAGGACCTCCAAAGCTCAGCTTGAAGACCTCCAAAGCTCAGCTTGAGGACCTCCAAAGCTCAGCTTGAAGACCTCCAAAGCTCAGCTTGAGGTCCTCCAAAGCTCAGCTTGAAGACCTCCAAAGCTCAGCTTGAGGACCTCCAAAGCTCAGCTTGAGCACCTCCAAAGCTCAGCTTGAGCACCTCCAAAGCTCAGCTTGAAGGCCTCCAAAGCTCAGCTTGAGGACCTCCAAAGCTCAGCTTGAAGGCCTCCAAAGCTCAGCTTGAGGACCTCCAAAGCTCAGCTTGAGGACCTCCAAAGCTCAGCTTGAGGACCTCCAAAGCTCAGCTTGAAGGCCTCCAAAGCTCAGCTTGAGGACCTCCAAAGCTCAGCTTGAGGTCCTCCAAAGCTCAGCTTGAGGACCTCCAAAGCTCAGCTTGAAGGCCTCCAAAGCTCAGCTTGAGGACCTCCAAGGCTCAGCTTGAAGGCCTCCAAAGCTCAGCTTGAAGGCCTCCAAAGCTCAGCTTGAAGGCCTCCAAAGCTCAGCTTGAGGACCTCCAAAGCTCAGCTTGAAGGCCTCCAAAGCTCAGCTTGAAGGCCTCCAAAGCTCAGCTTGAGGACCTCCAAAGCTCAGCTTGAAGACCTCCAAATCTCCACTTGGAGGCCTCCAAAGCTCAGCTTGAGGACCTCCAAAGCTCAGCTTGAGGACCTCCAAAGCTCAGCTTGAAGGCCTCCAAAGCTCAGCTTGAAGGCCTCCAAAGCTCAGCTTGAGGTCCTCCAAAGCTCAGCTTGAGGACCTCCAAAGCTCAGCTTGAAGGCCTCCAAAGCTCAGCTTGAGGACCTCCAAAGCTCAGCTTGAGGTCCTCCAAAGCTCAGCTTGAGGACCTCCAAAGCTCAGCTTGAAGGCCTCCAAAGCTCAGCTTGAGGTCCTCCAAAGCTCAGCTTGAAGGCCTCCAAAGCTCAGCTTGAAGGCCTCCAAAGCTCAGCTTGAGGTCCTCCAAAGCTCAGCTTGAAGGCCTCCAAAGCTCAGCTTGAGGTCCTCCAAAGCTCAGCTTGAAGGCCTCCAAAGCTCAGCTTGAGGTCCTCCAAAGCTCAGCTTGAGGACCTCCAAAGCTCAGCTTGAGGATCTCCAAAGCTCAGCTTGAGGTCCTCCAAAGCTCAGCTTGAGGTCCTCCAAAGCTCAGCTTGAGGTCCTCCAAAGCTCAGCTTGAGGACCTCCAAAGCTCAGCTTGAGGTCCTCCAAAGCTCAGCTTGAAGGCCTCCAAAGCTCAGCTTGAAGACCTCCAAAGCTGAGCTTGAAGGCCTCCAAAGCTCAGCTTGAAGACCTCCAAAGCTCAGCTTGAGGACCCCCAAGGAGAAAGAGCTTTGGAGGCCTCCAAGTTGAGCTCTGGAGATCCTCAAGCTGAGCTTTGGAGGCCTCCAAGTTGAGCTCTGGAGATCCTCAAGCTGAGCTTTGGAGGCCTTCTAGCTGAGCTTTGGAGGCCTTCAAGCTGGGCTTTGGAGGTCCTCAAGCTGAGCTTTGGAGGCCTTCAAGCTGAGCTTTGGAGGTCCTCAAGCTGAGCTTTGGAGGTCCTCAAGCTGAGCTTTGGAGGCCTTCAAGCTGAGCTTTGGAGGCCTTCAAGCTGAGCTTTGGAGGTCCTCAAGCTGAGCTTTGGAGGCCTTCAAGCTGAGCTTTGGAGGTCTTCAAGCTGAGCTTTGGAGGTCCTCAAGCTGAGCTTTGGAGGTCCTCAAGCTGAGCTTTGGAGGACCTCAAGCTGAGCTTTGGAGGACCTCAAGCTGAGCTTTGGAGGCCTTCAAGCTGAGCTTTGGAGGACCTCAAGCTGAGCTTTGGAGGACCTCAAGCTGAGCTTTGGAGGACCTCAAGCTGAGCTTTGGAGGTCTTCAAGCTGAGCTTTGGAGGCCTTCAAGCTGAGCTTTGGAGGTCCTCAAGCTGAGCTTTGGAGGTCCTCAAGCTGAGCTTTGGAGGCCTTCAAGCTGAGCTTTGGAGGTCCTCAGGCTGAGCCTTGGAGGACCTCAAAGTGCTTCCAGCTGGAGGGTCCTCAAAGCTCAGCTTGAGGCCCTCCAAGACCTCCTCCAGGCCCTCCAAGACCTCCTCCAGGCCCTCCAAGACCTCTCCCAACCCAACCCAGGACCTCCAAGCCCCAACCCAGGCCCTCCAAGACCTCCTCCAGGCCCTCCAAGACCTCCTCCAGGCCCTCCAAGGCCTCTCCCAACCCAACCCAGGCCCTCCAAGACCTCCTCCAGGCCCTCCAAGACCTCCTCCATGACCTCCAAGACCTCCTCCAGGACCTCCAAGGCCTCTCCCAACCCAACCCAGGCCCTCCAAGCCCACACCCAGGCCCTCCAAGACCTCCTCCAGGCCCTCCAAGACCTCCTCCAGGCCCTCCAAGGCCTCTCCCAACCCAACCCAGGCCCTCCAAGCCCCAACCCAGGCCCTCCAAGACCTCCTCCAGGCCCTCCAAGACCTCCTCCAGGACCTCCAAGGCCTCTCCCAACCCAACCCAGGACCTCCAAGCCCCAACCCAGGCCCTCCAAGACCTCCTCCAGGCCCTCCAAGACCTCCTCCAGGACCTCCAAGGCCTCTCCCAACCCAACCCAGGCCCTCCAAGACCTCCTCCAGGCCCTCCAAGGCCTCTCCCAACCCAACCCAGGACCTCCAAGCCCCAACCCAGGCCCTCCAAGCCCCAACCCAGGCCCTCCAAGCCCTCCTCCAGGCCCTCCAAGACCTCCTCCAGGACCTCCAAGACCTCCTCCAGGCCCTCCAAGGCCTCTCCCAACCCAACCCAGGACCTCCAAGACCTCCTCCAGGCCCTCCAAGACCTCCTCCAGGACCTCCAAGACCTCCTCCAGGCCCTCCAAGGCCTCTCCCAACCCAACCCAGGCCCTCCAAGCCCCAACCCAGGCCCTCCAAGACCTCCTCCAGGCCCTCCAAGCCCCAACCCAGGCCCTCCAAGACCTCCTCCAGGCCCTCCAAGACCTCCTCCAGGCCCTCCAAGGCCTCTCCCAACCCAACCCAGGACCTCCAAGACCTCCTCCAGGCCCTCCAAGACCTCCTCCAGGCCCTCCAAGGCCTCTCCCAACCCAACCCAGGCCCTCCAAGCCCCAACCCAGGCCCTCCAAGACCTCCTCCAGGCCCTCCAAGCCCTCTTCCACGCCCTCCCACCCTCTCCCCCACCCTCCCAGCCCCTCCCAGTCCCCCCAGGCCCCACCCCAGGCCCCTCCCCCACCTTGCTGGGGTTGAGGGCGTCGGCCCTGAGCCTCTGCTTGCTCTTCTGCAGCTTGCTGGGCATCATCTTCCCCGTCCTGAAGTCAAGCTGCTGAGGTCCACCGAGTGCCCAGGTACCTGGCCAGCTGGGGCTTGCTCCTGAACTTCTTCCCACTGGGGCTGGGAGGAGGAGGGAGGGAGGGAGGAAGGCTTGGAGGGCACCTCCCCAGGCCCAGAGGGGCTGCAGAAGGCGAGGTGGAGGGGAAAGAGGGGGAGGATGGGGAGGGGGAGGGCAGAAAGGGAGGTTGGAGGGGGGAGGTGGCATCTAAAGGGGGTTTGAGGGGGTGGAGGTGGCATCTAAAGGGGTTTGGGGTTGGGGCTTGGAGGGCTTCAAGGTTGGGGCTTGGAGGGCCTCAAGGTTGGAGCTTGGAGCTTGGAGGTCCTCAAGGTTGGAGCTTGGAGGTCCTCAAGGTTGGAGCTTGGAGCTTGGAGGTCCTCAAGGGTGGAGCTTGGAGCTTGGAGGTCCTCAAGGATGGAGCTTGGAGCTTGGAGGTCCTCAAGGGTGGAGCTTGGAGCTTGGAGGTCCTCAAGGGTGGAGCTTGGAGCTTGGAGGTCCTCAAGGATGGAGCTTGGAGCTTGGAGGTCCTCAAGGGTGGAGCTTGGAGCTTGGAGGTCCTCAAGGTTGGAGCTTGGAGCTTGGAGGTCCTCAAGGGTGGAGCTTGGAGCTTGGAGGTCCTCAAGGTTGGAGCTTGGAGCTTGGAGGTCCTCAAGGGTGGAGCTTGGAGCTTGGAGGTCCTCAAGGATGGAGCTTGGAGGTCCTCAAGGATGGAGCTTGGAGGTCCTCAAGGATGGGGCTTGGAGGTCCTCAAGGTTGGAGCTTGGAGCTTGGAGGTCCTCAAGGTTGGAGCTTGGAGCTTGGAGGTCCTCAAGGTTGGAGGTTGGAGCTTGGAGGTCCTCAAGGTTGGAGGTTGGAGCTTGGAGGTCCTCAAGGTTGGGGCTTGGAGGTCCTCAAGGTTGGGGCTTGGAGGTCCTCAAGGTTGGAGCTTGGAGCTTGGAGCTCCTCAAGGTTGGAGCTTGGAGCTTGGAGGTCCTCAAGGTTGGGGCTTGGAGGTCCTCAAGGTTGGAGCTTGGAGCTTGGAGCTCCTCAAGGTTGGAGCTTGGAGCTCCTCAAGGTTGGAGCTTGGAGGTCCTCAAGGTTGGAGCTTGGAGCTCCTCAAGGTTGGAGCTTGGAGCTTGGAGGTCCTCAAGGTTGGGGCTTGGAGGTCCTCAAGGTTGGAGCTTGGAGGTCCTCAAGGTTGGGGCTTGGAGTGGGCAGGGGCTGGGGGCTAGGAGGGGCTTAAGGCTGCGCTGGGTCCTAGCGCCGCCCGCAGAGGGTCCTAAGGCTGCGCAGGGTCCTAGCTCCGCCCGCCCGAGGCGCTAAGGCTGGGATTGGGCAGGGGCTTAGGAGGGGCTTGGATTGGGCAGGGGCTGGGGCTAGGAGGGGCTTGGAGGGCAGGGGCTGGGGGCTAGGAGGGGCTTGGAGTGGGCAGGGCTGGGGGCTAGGAGGGGCTTGGAGTGGGCAGGGGCTGGGGGCTAGGAGGGGCTTGGAGTGGGCAGGGCTGGGGGCTAGAGGGGCTTAAGGCAGCGCAGGGTCCTAGCGCCGCCCGCCCGGAGGGGCTTAAGGGGCTGGGATTGGGCAGGGGCTTAGGAGGGGCTTGGATTGGGCAGGGGCTGGGGGCTAGGAGGGGCTTGGAGTGGGCAGGGGCTGGGGGCTAGGAGGGGCTTGGAGTGGGCAGGGGCTGGGGGCTAGGAGGGCTTGGGTGGGCAGGGGCTGGGGGCTAGGAGGGGCTTGGAGTGGCAGGGGCTGGGGGCTAGGAGGGGCTTGGATTGGGCAGGGGCTGGGGGCTAGGAGGGGCTTGGAGTGGGCAGGAGTTGGGGGCTAGGAGGGGCTTGGAGTGGGCAGGGGCTGGGGGCTAGGAGGGGCTTAAGGCTGCGCTGGGTCCTAGCGCCGCCCGCAGAGGGTCCTAAGGCTGCGCAGGGTCCTAGCGCCGCCGGCCCCGAGGGGCTTAAGGGGCTGGGATTGGGCAGGGGCTTAGGAGGGGCTTGGATTGGGCAGGGCTGGGGGCTAGGAGGGCTTGGAGTGGGCAGGAGTTGGGGCTAGGAGGGGCTTGGAGTGGCAGGGGCTGGGGGCTAGGAGGGGCTTGGATTGGGCAGGGGCTGGGGGCTAGGAGGGGCTTGGAGGCAGAGGCTGGGGGCTAGAGGGGCTTAAGGCTGCGCAGGGTCCCAGCGCGCCGCCCGCAGAGGGTCCTAAGGCTGCGCAGGGTCCTAGCGCCGCCCCCGAGGGGCTTAAGGGCTGGGATTGGGCAGGGGCTTAGGAGGGGCTTGGATTGGGCAGGGCTGGGGGCTAGGAGGGGCTTGGAGGGGCAGGGCTGGGGGCTAGGAGGGGCTTGGAGTGGGCAGGGGCTGGGGGCTAGGAGGCTTGGAGGGCAGGGCTGGGGCCAGGAGGGGCTTAAGGCTGCGCTGGGTCCTAGCGCCGCCCGCAGAGGGTCCTAAGGCTGCGCAGGGTCTAGGGGCTTAAGGCTGGGATTGGGCAGGGGCTTAGGAGGGGCTTGGAGTGGGCAGGGCTGGGGGCTAGAGGGGCTTGGAGTGGGCAGGGGCTGGGGCTAGGAGGGCTTGGAGGGGCAGGGCTGGGGGCTAGGAGGGGCTTAAGGCAGCGCAGGGTCCTAGTGCCGCCCGCCCCGAGGGGCTTAAGGGGCTGGGATTGGGCAGGGCTTAGGAGGGGCTTGGATTGGGCAAGGGCTGGGGGCTAGGAGGGGCTTGGAGTGGGCAGGGGCTGGGGGCTAGGAGGGGCTTGGAGTGGGCAGGGGCTGGGGGCTAGGAGGGGCTTAAGGCAGCGCAGGGTCCTAGCGCCGCCCGCCCCGAGGGGCTTAAGGGGCTGGGATTGGGCAGGGGCTTAGGAGGGGCTTGGATTGGGCAGGGTTGGGGGCTAGGAGGGGCTTGGATTGGGCAGGGGCTGGGGCTAGGGAGGGGCTTGGATTGGGCAGGGTTGGGGGCTAGAGGGGCTTGGAGTGGGCTAGGCTGGGGGCTAGGAGGGGCTTGGATTGGGCAGGGGCTGGGGGCTAGGAGGGGTTTAAGGCAGCGCAGGGTCCTAGCGCCGCCCGCAGAGGGTCCTAAGGCTGCGCAGGGTCCTAGCGCCGCCCGCAGAGGGTCCTAAGGCTGCGCAGGGTCCTAGCGCCGCCCGCCCCGAGGGGCTTAAGGGGCTGGGATTGGGCAGGGGCTTAGGAGGGGCTTGGATTGGGCAGGGGCTGGGGGCTAGGAGGGGCTTGGATTGGGCAGGAGCTGGGGGCTAGAGGGGCTTGGAGTGGGCAGGGCTGGGGGCTAGGAGGGGCTTGGAGTGGGCAGGGCTGGGGGCTAGGGAGGGCTTGGGAGTGGGCAGGGGCTGGGGGCTAGGGAGGGGCTTGGAGTGGGCAGGGCTGGGGGCTAGGAGGGGCTTAAGGCTGCGCTGGGTCCTAGCGCCGCCCGCAGAGGGTCCTAAGGCTGCGCAGGGTCCTAGCGCCGCCCGCCCCGAGGGTCCTAAGGGGCTGGGATTGGGCAGGGGCTTAGGAGGGGCTTGGATTGGGCAGGGGCTGGGGGCTAGGAGGAGCTTGGAGTGGGCAGGGGCTGGGGGCTAGGAGGGGCTTGGAGTGGGCAGGGGCTGGGGGCTAGGAGGGGCTTAAGGCAGCACAGGGTCCTAGCGCCGCCCGCAGAGGGTCCTAAGGCTGCGCAGGGTCCTAGCGCCGCCCGCCCCGAGGGGCTTAAGGGGCTGGAATAGGGCAGGGGCTTAGGACCGCGCAGGGTCCTAGCGCCGCCCGCCCCGAGGGGCATAAGGGGCTGGGATTGGGCAGGGTCTTAGGAGGGGCTTGGATTGGGCAGGGGCTGGGGGCTAGGAGGGGCTTAAGGCTGCGCAGGGTCCTAGAGCCGCCCGCAGAGGGTCCTAAGGCTGCGCAGGGTCCTAGCGCCGCCCGCAGAGGGTCCTAAGGCTGCGCAGGGTCCTAGCGCCGCCCGCCCCGAGGGTCCTAAGGGGCTGGGATTGGGCAGGGGCTAGGAGGGCTTGGATTGGGCAGGGGCTGGGGGCTAGGAGGAGCTGGAGTGGGCAGGGGCTGGGGGCTAGGGAGGGGCTTGGAGTGGGCAGGGCTGGGGGCTAGGAGGGGCTTAAGGCAGCACAGGGTCCTAGCGCCGCCCGCAGAGGGTCCTAAGGCTGCGCAGGGTCCTAGCGCCGCCCGCCCCGAGGGGCTTAAGGGGCTGGGATTGGGCAGGGGCTTAGGAGGGGCTTGGATTGGGCAGGGGCTGGGGGCTAGGAGGGGCTTGGAGTGGGCAGGGGCTGGGGGCTAGGAGGGGCTTGGAGTGGGCAGGGGCTGGGGGCTAGGAGGGGCTTAAGGCTGCGCAGGGTCCTAGAGCCGCCCGCAGAGGGTCCTAAGGCTGTGCAGGGTCCTAGCGCCGCCCGCCCTGAGGGGCTTAAGGGGCTGGAATAGGGCAGGGGCTTAGGACCGCGCAGGGTCCTAGCGCCGCCCGCCCCGAGGGGCTTAAGGGGCTGGGATTGGGCAGGGGCTTAGGAGGGGCTTAAAACCACGCAGGGTCCTAACGCCGCCCGCCCCGAGGGTCCCAAGGGGCTGGGATTGGGCAGGGGCTTAGGAGGGGCTTAAGGCAGCGCAGGGTCCTAGCGCCGCCCGCCGAGGGTCGCTCGAGGGAGGGGCTTGAGACTGCGCAGGTCCTAGCGCCGCCCGCCGCGGCTGCCGGGGTCGCAAAGGTTTCAGCGCCGGCTCCCGCGGCTTGGGGCTGAGGGGGAGGAGGAGGAGGGAGGGAGGAGGGAGGAGGAAGGCCCCGCAGCCTGACCTGAAGTAGAGACATCGCTTTGCCGGCGCTGAGGCCGGACTTGCGGATGACTTCCTCCTTCTTCCAGCCCGGGGGAGCGCGGGGCAGTCAGTGCGGCCTTGCTTCTCCATGAGGAAGAGGAGGAGGAGGAGGAGGAAGGCCGAAGAGGAGGAGGAAGAAGACGACGAGGAAGGCGCCCTGGGAGAGGAAGAGGAAGAGGAGTTGCGGAGGGCCGAGAGGTCAGGCGCGCCAGGGGTAGGAGCTCCTCCTCCCCTCCTCGCGCCTTCCTCGCCCCCTCCTCTCCTCCCTCCTCTTCCTCACCTCTCAACCCCCCACCCCCCCACCCCCACACCCCCACACGCACACTTTGACCCTTTCCGGCCCTCCCCCTCCTCTTCCTCTTCCTCCTCCTCCTCCTCCTCCTCCCCGGCGGTGCGCTGCAGCCGCCGGCCCCTCCTCCTCTCCCTCTTCCCTCCCCTCCCTCCCCCTCCCTCCTCCTCCTTCCTCCCCTCCCCCTCCTCCTTTTCCCTCCCCTCCCAGGACCCCATTGAGAGCACGGAATGGCTCAGAAGCCATCTTGGGAAGGTCAGCGCGGGGCAGAAGCCATCTTGAGGAGGTCAGTGGAGGGAAGAGGTTAGGGAGAGGCCTTGGGGTGGGTTGGGAGAGGTCTGGAAGGGCATGGAACAAGCTGGCAGCCATCTTGGGGAGGTCAGAGTGGGCTGGCAGCCGTCTTGGGGTCGGGAGCGGAAGGGGAGGGGGGGACAGATTCGGAAGCCTCCAGTTGGGAACTATGGAGACTGAGAGGGCTGGGAAGGACCGGGCGCGACTGAGGGGAGGCAGGAGATGGCCTTGAGGCCGGCGGTGAGCTGAGGGAGCCGCAGGGGCAGGCAGGAAACGGCTCCGAAGCGGAGTCTCCTCCGAGCCCGCTCTCAGGTGCCGGCCGCCATCTTGGGGGGGTCGGGACCGGAAGTGGGGGGGCGACCGATTCGGAAGCCTCCAGTTGGGAACTATGGGGACTGAGAGGGCTGGGAAGGACTGGGCGCGACTGAGGGGAGGCAGGAGATGGCCTTGAGGCCGGCGGTGAGCTGAGGGAGCCGCAGGGGCAGGCAGGAAACGGCTCCGAAGCGGAGTCTCCTCCGAGCCCGCTCTCAGGTGCCGGCCGCCATCTTGGGGGTCAGGACCGGAAGTGGGGGCGACTGATTCGGAAGCCTCAGTTGGGAACTATGGAGACTGAGAGGGCTGGGAAGGACTGGGCGCGACTGAGGAGGCAGGAGAGATGGCCTTGAGGCCGGCGGTGAGCTGAGGAGCCGCAGGGGCAGGCAGAAACGGCTCGAAGCGGAGTCCCCTCCGAGCCCGCTCTCAGGTGCCGGCCGCCATCTTGGGGGTGTCGGGGCCGGACCGGAAGTGGAGGGGGGACGACCTGTTCGGAAGCCTCCAGTTGGGAACTATGGGGACTGAGAGGGCTGGGAAGGACTGGGCGCGACTGAGGGGAGGCAGGAGATGGCCTTCGGGCCGGCGGTGAGCTGAGGGAGCCGCAGGGGCAGGCAGGAAACGCCTCCGAATCGGAGTCCCGTCCGAGCCCGCTCTCAGGTGCCGCCGCCATCTTGGGGTGTCGCGACCGGACCGGAAGTGGAGGGGGCGACCAGTTCGAAGCCTCAGTTGGGAAACTATGGAGACTGAGAAAGCTGGGAAGGACTGGGCGCGACTGAGGGAGGCAGGAGATGGCCTTGAGGCCAGCGGTGAGCTGAGGGAGCCGCAGGGGCAGGCAGGAAAGGGGCGGATTGAAAGCCCGCCAAAAGCGGAGCCCGCCCTCAGGTGCCGGCCGCCATCTTGGGGGGGGGTCGGGACCGGACCGGAAGTGGAGGGGGGGCGACCTGTTCGGAAGCCTCCAGTTAGGAACTATGGAGACTGAGAGGGCTGGGAAGGAGCGGGCGCGACTAAGGGGAGGCAGGAGATGGCCTTGAGGCGGGCGGTGAGCTGAGGGAGCCGCAGGGGCAGGCAGGAAAGGGGCGGATTGAAAGCCCGCCAAAAGCGGAGCTCGCCCTCAGGTGCCGGCCGCCATCTTGGGGGGGGTCGGGTTCTGACCGGAAGTGGAGGGGGGACGACCGGTTCGGAAGCCTCCAGTTAGGAACTATGGAGACTGAGAGGGCTGGGAAGGAGCGGGCGCGACTGAGGGGAGGCAGGAGATGGCCTTCGGGCCGGCGGTGAGCTGAGGGAGCCGCAGGGGCAGGCAGGAAACGGCTCCGAAGCGGAGTCTCCTCCGAGCCCGCTCTCAGGTGCCGGCCGCCATCTTGGGGGTCAGGACCGGAAGTGGGGGCGACCGGTTCGAAGCCTCCAGTTGGGAACTATGGGGACTGAGAGGGCTGGGAAGGACTGGGCGCGACTGAGGGGAGGCAGGGATGGCCTTCAGGCCGGCGGTGAGCTGAGGAGCCGCAGGGGCAGGCAGGAAAGGGGCTCAATCGGAGTCCCTCCGAGCCCGCTCTCAGGTGCCGGCCGCCATCTTAGGGGTCAGGACCGGAAGTGGGGCGACCTGTTCGGAAGCCTCCAGTTGGGAACTATGGGACTGAGAGGGCTGGGAAGGACTGGGCGCGACTGAGGGGAGGCAGGGGATGGCCTTCGGGCCGGCGGTGAGCTGAGGAGCCGCAGGGCAGGCAGGAAATGGCTCAAGCGGAGTCCCTCCGAGCCCGCTCTCAGGTGCCGGCCGCCATCTTGGGGGTCAGGACCGACCGAAGTGGAGGGGGCGACCGGTTCGGAAGCCTCAGTTAGGAACTATGGAGACTGAGAGGGCTGGGAAGGACTGGGCGCGACTGAGGGGAGGCAGGAGATGGCCTTGAGGCCGGCGGTGAGCTGAGGAAGCCGCAGGGGCAGGCAGGAAAGGGGCAGATTGAAAGCCCGCCAAAAGCGGAGCCCGCCCTCAGGTGCCGGCCGCCATCTTGGGGGGGGGTCGGGACCGGACCGGAAGTGGAGGGGGGGCGACCGGTTCGGAAGCCTCCAGTTAGGAACTATGGAGACTGAGAGGGCTGGGAAGGACTGGGCGCGACTGAGGGGAGGCAGGGGATGGCCTTGAGGCCGGCGGTGAGCTGAGGAAGCCGCAGGGGCAGGCAGGAAAGGGGCGGATTGAAAGCCCGCCAAAAGCGGAGCTCGCCCTCAGGTGCCGGCCGCCATCTTGGGGGGGGGTCGGGTTCTGACCGGAAGTGGAGGGGGGGCGACCGTTCGGAAGCCTCCAGTTAGGAACTATGGGGACTGAGAGGGCTGGGAAGGACTTTGGGGTTCAAAGGGGTCCCGGGGGGGGTCCAGAGTGGTTCAAGGGGGTTCCAGAGGGGTCCTGAGGGGGTCCAGGGGGGTCTAGTGGGGTCCAGAGGTCAGGAGATGCCACAAGGGCAAAAGCGACCTGGAGGCCTCCTGGGGTTGGGTTGGGAGAGGTCTGGAAGGGCATGGAATGGGCTGGCAGCCATCTTGGGGAGGGCAGAGCGGGCCGGAAGCCACCCAGAGGAGCTCACATTGGGCCGGCAGCCATCTTGGGGAGGGCAGAGCGGGCCAGAAGCCACCCAGAGAAGATCACACTGGGCCGGCAGCCATCTTGGGGAGGGCAGAGCGGGCCGGAAGCCACCCAGAGAAGATCACACTGGGCCGGCAGCCATCTTGGGGAGGGCAGAGCGGGCCGGAAGTCGGGCAGAGTGGGCCGGCAGCCATCTTGGGGAGGGCAGAGCGGGCCGGAAGCCACCCAGAGGAGCTCACATTGGGCTGGCAGCCATCTTGGGGAGGGCAGAGCGGGCCAGGAAGTCAGGCAGAGTGGGCCAGGCAGCCATCTTGGGAGGGCAGAGCAGGGCCAGGAAGCCACCCAGAGAGATCACATTGGGCCAGCAGCCATCTTGGGAGGGCAGAGCAGGGCCGGAAGCCACCCAGAGGAGCTCACATTGGGCCGGCAGCCATCTTGGGGAGGGCAGAGCGGGGCCGGAAGCCACCCAGAGGAGCTCACATTGGGCTGGCAGCCATCTTAGGGAGGTCAGAGCGGGCGGAAGTCAGGCAGAGTGGGTCAGCAGCCATCTTGGGGAGGGCAGAGCGGGCAGAAGCCACCCAGAGGAGCTCACATTGGGCCGGCAGCCATCTTGGGAGGGCAGAGCGGGCCAGAAGCCACCCAGAGGAGCTCACATTGGGCCGGCAGCCATCTTGGGGAGGGCAGAGCGGGAGGAGGAAGGAAGGAAGGAAGGAAGGGAAGGGAAGGAAGGAAGGGGAAGGAAGGGAAGGAAAGGGAAGGAGGGAAGGGGAGGAAGGCCTGGTTGGGCCCAGGAGGAGGAAGCTGCCTGGGCAGGGGCTGGCTGCGGGCTGCGATCCCGGCGGCGGCCACAGGGTGGCAGCAGCGCACCGCGCAGCGCCCAGGGCAGGGACTGGGGCAAGGGGAAGGGAAGGAGGGGGAAAGGAAGGAAAGGAGGGAGGGAGGGGGAAGAGGAGAGGAAGGGAGGAGGGAAGGAGGAGGAGGGAGAGGAGGAAGAGGAGGGAAGGAGGAGGAGGAAGAGGAGGGGGAGGAGGAGGAAGAGGAGGGAGGAGGAGGAGGGAGAGGAGGAAGGAGGAGGAGGAGGAAGAGAGGAGGAGGACAAGGAGGGAAGGAGGAGGAGGGAGAGGAGGAAGGGAGGAGGAGGGAGGGAGAGGGGAGGAGGAAGAGGAGGGGAGGAGGAGGAAGGAGAGACTAACCCCAACCTCTCTTCCCTTCAGGTGGAGCAGAGGAAGAGGAGGAGGAAGAGGAAGGCCTCGGGGAGGGAGACCTCAATAAAGCTTTGGGGGTTGGGCTTGCAAGGGGCCTCAACCCCCCCACCGAGGAGACCACGCCCCCGGAAGCCACGCCCCAGGGAGGCCCAGGGAAGGCTCAAGAGTGCCCAAGGTAAGGAGCTGGAGACTTCCCTCTCCCCTCCTCCTCCCCTCCCTTCCTCCTTCCTCCCTCCTCCCCTCTCCCTCCTCCTCCTCCTCCCTCCCCTCCCCTTCCTCCTCCTCCCTCCCCTCCTCCTCCCCTCCTTCCCTCCTCCTCCTCCCTCTCCCCCCCTCTCCCCTCCCCTCCTCCCCTCCCTCCCCTCTCCTCCTCCTTTTCCTACTCCCTCCCCTCCTCTCTCCTCCTCCTCCTCCCCCTCCCTCCTCCCCTCTGCTCCCTCCTCCTCCCCTCTCCCTCCCTCTCCTCCCTCCCCCCCTCCCTCCCTCCTCTTCCCTCCCCCTCTCCTCCTTCTCCCTCCTTCTCCCCCTCTCCTCTCCCTCCCCTCCCTCCTCTCTCCTCCCTCTCCCCTCCTTCTCCTCCTCTCCCCCCTCCCTCCTCCTCCCTCCTCCTCTCCCCTCCCTCCCTCCCTCCTCTCTCCCTCTCCTCCCTCCCTCTCCCCTCCTCCCCTCTCCTCCTCCTCTCCTCCCCCTCCCTCTCCCTCCCTCTTCCTCCCTCTCTCCTCCTCCCTCTCCTCTTCTCTCCTTCTTTTCTTTCTTCTCCCTCTCCCTCCCTCTCCTCCTCTCCCCCTTTCCTTTCCTCCTTCTATCCCCTCCCCTATCCTTCCTCCCTCCTCTCCTCCTCCTTTCCTACTCGCCTCTCTCCCTTCCCTCTCTCCTCCTCCTTTCTCCCTTCTTCCTCTCCTCCTTTCTCTCTTCCCCCTCCTTTTCTGCTCCCTCTCTCTCTCCTCCTCCCTTCTCCCCTCCTCCTTTCTGCTCCCTCCCTCCTCCCTCCCCTCCCTCTCCTCCTCCTTTTCCTTTCTTCCCTTCTCTCCTTCCCCTTTCTGTTTCCTCTCCTTTTTCCTCCTTCTCCCTCCCTTCTCTCCCTCTCTCCCTCCTCCTCCTTCCTCTCCTCTCCCTCCTCACTCTCCCTCCCTCCCCTCCCTTTCTCCTCCTCTCCCTCCCTCTCCCTCCTCCTCCTTCTCCCTCTCCTTCCCCTATCCTCCTCCTTCCTCCCTCTCCTTCTCCCTCCCTCCCTTCCTCCTTTTCCCTCCCTCCTCCCTTCCCCCTCTCCTTCCTCCCTCTCCTCTCCCTCTCCCTCCTCCTCCTCCTTTTCCTACTTCCTCCCTCCCTCTCCTTCCTCTCCCCCCCTTCCCCTTTCTCCTCTTTTCTTCCTCCTCCCCTTCTCCCTTCCCCCCCTCTTCCTTTCCTCCTTCCTCCCTCCTTTTCATCCCCCTCCCTCTTCTCCCCTCCTTTCCTCCCTTTCCTTCCCTCTCCCCTCTCTCCTTCTCCCCTCCTCCCCTCCCCTCCTCCCTCCTCTCTTCCTCCTCCTCCCCTCCTCCCAGCCCCAAAGCAGCAGCCTGCAGCACTCCAGTCTTCTTTGCTTTATTCCTCCTCTCCCTCCTCCCCCTCTCTCCTCTGCTCCCTCCCCTCCTCCTCCTCCTCGAGGCACACAAATTGCATTGTCCCACAGTGAGAGAAAGGGGGAGGGGGAGGGGAGAGAGGGGAGAGGGAGGGAGGGGAGAGGAAGGGAAGGGGGAGGAGGCTGAGGCCGAGCTTGATCTCCTTCCCTCCCTCCCTCCCTCCTCCCTCCCTGGCGTCTGGAGCTGAGCTCTCAGGCTTGTCTCAAAGGCTTCTTTCACCCCCACCTCCCTCTCCCTCCCTCCTCCTTCCTCCCTCCTCCTCCCTCCCTCCCCAATAAAAAGCAAAGAATCCTACAAAAAAACCAAAGGAGGCAAAAAGGTAAACCGGGGGGAGGGGACCCCACCAAACCAGGGGAGGAGGAGGAGAGGAGGGGAGGGGGAAGAGGGGGAGGGAGAGCTGCTGAGAAGTAGTCTGCTTGAAGTGTAAGACTGGCTGGCAGCTTGGAACCCTGGGAGGGGGAGGGAGGAGGAGAGAGGCTGTGAGTGGATGGGAGGGGGGGGAGGAGGGAGGGAGGAGAGGGTTGGAAGGAGGAGATGAAGAGGGAAAAGGAAAGGGAGGGAAGAAGGGAAGGAAAGGGGAGGAGGAAAGAGAGAAGGAAGAAGGAGGATGAAGAGGGGGAAGGGGAGAGGGAGGGAGAGGGGCGAAGGAGGGGAAGAAGAGGGGAAGGGGAGGGAGGGAGGGAAGAGGAGGAGGAAGGAGGGGGGAGAAGAGGAGAAGAAGAGAGTGAAAGGGGAAAGGGAGGGAGGGAAGAAGGAAGAAGGGAAGGGGAAAGGGGAAGGGAAGGGGAGGGGAAGAAGGGGAAGGGGAAAGGGGGAGGAAGAAGGAAGGGAAGGGGAAAGGGGGGAAAGAGGAAGGGAAGGAGGGGAGGGAAGGGGAAAGGGGGGAGGGAAGAAGGAAGAAGGGAAGGGGAAAGGGAGGGAGGGAAGAGAGGGGAAGAAGGAAGGGGAAAGGGAGGGAGGGAAGAGAGAAAGGAAGGAGGGGGAAGTGAAGAGGGGAAGGGAAAAGGGAGGGAGGGGAGAGGAAGGAAGGAGGGGGAAGAAGAGGGGAAGGAAAGGGGGGAGGGAAGAAGGAAGAAGGGAAGGGGAAAGGAGGGAGGGAAGAGAGGGGGTGGGAAGGAGGGAAGAGAATGAGGAGGGAAGAAGGGGGAAGGGGAAAGGGAGGGAGGGAAGAGAGAAGGAAGGAGGGGGAGTAGAGGGGGAGAGGAGGGGAGGGAAGAGAGGAGGAAGAAGAGAGGGAAGGGAAAGGGAGGGAGGGAAGAGAGGAGGAAGGAGAGGGAAGAAGAGAGGGAAGGGGAGAGAGGGAGGGAGGGAAGAGAGGGGAAGGAGGAGGGAAGAGAAGGAAGGAGGGAGAAGAGGAAGGGGAAAGGAGGCAGAGGGAAGAGAGGAGGAAGTGAGGAAGAAGAGGGGGAAGGGGAAAGGGAGGGAGGGAAGGAGAGGGGGAAGAAGAGAGGGAAGGGAAAGGGAGGGAGGGAAGAGAGGGAAGGAGGGAAGAAGAGAGGGAAGGGAGAGGGAGGGAGGGAAGAGAGGGGGAAGAAGAAGGGGAGGGGAAAGGAAGGGAGGGAAGAGAGGAGGAAGGAGGGGGGAGAAGAGGAGGAAGAAGAGAGGAAAGGGGAAAGGGAGGAGGGAAGAAGGAAGAAGGGGAAGGGGAAAGGGGAGGGAAGAGAGAAGGAAGGAGGGGAAGAAGAGGGGAAGGGGAAAGGGAGGGAGGGAAGAGAAGGAAGGAGGGGGAAGAAGAGGGGGGGGGAAAGGGGGGAGAGGGAGGGAGGGAAAGAGAGGAGGGAAAGAAGAGGGGGAAGGGGAGAGGGAAGGGAAGAGAGAAAGGAGGGGGAAGGGGAGAGGGGGGGAGGGGAGGGAGGGGGCGGGGAGGGAAGGGAAGAGGAGGAGGAAGGGGGAGGAGTGGGGGGAAGAGGGAAGGGGGGGGGAAAGAGGGGAGGGGAGGGGGAGAGAGGGGGAAGGGAGGGAGGGAAGAGGGAAGGAAGGGATGGGGGAAGAGGGGGGAAGGGGAGGGAAGGGGGGGAAGGGAAGGGGAAGACATGGGAGGAAGGAAGAGGGGGAAGGGAGAGGAGGAGGGAAGAGAGGAGGAAGAAGAGAGGGAAGGGGAAGGGAGGAGGGGAGAAGAAGAGGGGGGGAAGGAGGAAAGGGAGGGAAGGGAAGAGGAAGAGGGGGAAAGGGGGAAGAAGAAGGGGGAAGAGGGGGAAGGGGAGAGGGAGGGAGGGAAGAGAGAAGGAAGGAGGGAAGGAAAGGAGGGGGAGGGAAGAGAGGGAAGAGGAGGGAAGAAGCAGGGGGAAGGGGAAAGGAGAGGGAGGGAAGAGAGGAGGAAGGGAGTGGGGAAGAAGAGGGGGAAGGGGAGAGGGAGGGAGGGAAGAAGGGGAAGAAGGGAAGGGGAAAGGGAGGGAGGGAAGAGAGGAGGAAGGAGGGGGAAGAAGAGGGGAAGGGGAGAGGGAGGGAGGGGAGAGAGGGGGAAGGGAGGGAGGGAAGAGAAGGAAGGGAGGACGGAAGAAGGGAGAGGGAGGGAGGGAAGAGAGAAGGAAGGAGGGGAGTAGGGGGGAAAGGAGGGAAGAGGAGGAAGAAGAGAGGGAAGGGGAAAGGGAGGGGGGAAGAAGAGGAAGGGAAGAAGAGGGGGAAGGGGAGGAGGAGGGAAGAGAGAGGGGAAGGGAGGAGTAGAGAGGGAGGAAGGGGGGAAGAAGAGGGGGAGGGGAGAGGGAGGGGAGGGAAGAGAGAGGAAGTAGGGGTGGGGGCAGAGGGGGAAGAGAGGAGGAGGGAAGAGAGGGGGAAGGGGAAGTGAGGGTTGAGAAGGAAGGGAGGGGGAAGAAGAGGAAGGGGAGAGGGAGGGAGGGAAGAGAGGAGGAGGGGGAAGAAGGGGAAGGGGAAAGGGGAGGGAGGGAAGAGTTGGAAGCTGAAGGGGGAGGGGAAAGGGAGGGAAGAGAGGGGGAAGGAGGGGGAGAAGAGGAGTGAGTTGGAGAGGGAGGAGTGAGTTGGGTTGGGTTGAATAGGGTTGTGCTGAGTTGGGTCAGGTTGACTGGGTTGGGCTGAGTTGGGCTGGGGTGGGCTGGAGTGAGTTGGGTGGGGATGAGTTGGCTTGCTGTGAGTGAGGTTGGGCTGAGTTGAGTTGAGTTGAGTTGGGTGAGAGGGGTTGGGCTGGGTTGAGTGGGTTGAGTAGGCTGAGTGAGGGTTGAGTTAAGGGGAGTTGCTGAGTGAGTTGGGCTGCTGAGTGAGTTGGGTTGGGTTGAGTGGGTTGGGTTGGGTTGTGTTGAGCTGGGTCAGGCTGACTTGAGCTGACTTGAGTTGGGCTGAGTGAGCTGGGCTGAGTGGGTTGGTTGAGTTGGAGTTGGGCTGAGAGGGTGAGCTGGGTTGCAGTTGGGCTGAGTGAGCTGGGTTGGGTTGAGTTGGGTTGTGTTGGGTTGGGTGAGTTGGGCTGAGTGGGAGCTGGGTTGGGTTGAGTAGGTTGAGTTGGATTGAGTGTGTTGAGTGGAATTGCTGCTGAGTGGGTTGGGTTGTTGTGTTGAGTTGGGTCAGGTTGAGTTGAGTGAGTTGGGTCAGGCTGGACTTGGAGTTGGGTTGAGTTGGGCTGGGCTGAGTGAGTTGGGTTGAGTGGGTTGGGTTGGGTTGAGTTGGGTTGAGTGAGTTGGGCTGGAGTTGAGCTGGGTTGGGATGAGGCTGAGCTGGGTTGAGTTGGGTTGAGTGAGTTGGCCAGTGAGTTGGGCTGGTGAGTTGGGTTGGGTACAGAGTTGACTTGGGTTGTGTTGAGGAATTGCTGGGTTGGGTTGAGTGGAGTTGGGTTGAGTGAGTTGGGTTGGGTTGATAGTTGAGTTGGGTTGGAGTGGTTGAGCTGGGCTGTGTAGGAGTTGGGCTGCAGTTGAGTTGGGCTGAGCTGGGCTGTGCTGGGCTGCTGAGTAGGGCTGTGCTGAGTGAATTGGGCTGAGCTGGCCTGAGTAGGCTGGGGCTGGGCTGGGTTGCTGAGGCTGAGTTGTGTTGGGTTGAGTAGGGTTGGGGGTTATGCTGGTTGAGTTGAGTAGGCTGAGTTGCTGGAGGAGTTGGGTTGAATTGGGTACTGGATTGTGTTGAGTTGGGTCAGGTTGAGTTGGGTTGTAAGTTGGGTTGGGGTTGAGTAGGGTTGGGTTGAGGAGTTGTCAGGAGTTGGGCTGAGTTGGGCTGGGCTGGATTGAGTTGCTGAGTGAGTTGGAGGAGTTGGAGCTGGGCTGGGTTGAGTAGGGCTGTGCTGTGCTGTGCTGGGGAGTGGGAGCGGGTTGACTCTGGGTGAGTAGGGCTGGGGTTGGGCTGAGCTGAGTTGGGCTGGGTTGGGTTGGGCTGAGTAGGGCTGTGTTGAGGAATTGAGTGTGTGGAGTGAGTTGGCTGGGCTGTGAATTGGGTTGAGTAGGGCCAAAGGGGTGGGCTGGAGTGAGTTGGGTTGGGTTGAGTAGGTTGAGTTGCTGAGTTGAGTGAGTTGAGCTGGGCTGAGTTGAGTAGGGTTGGGTTGAGTGAATTGGGCTGTGCTGAGTGAGTTGGGCTGAGTTGGTGTTGGGGTGAGTTGAATTGACTTGGGCTCGGGTTGGACTTGACTTGGGTTGGGCCTAGTGACTTGTGAGTTGGGCTGGGCTGGGTTGAGTCAGTTGGGTTGGATTGTGTTGAGTTGGGTCAGGTTGACTTGGGTTGAGTTGGGCAAAGTTGAGTTGGGTGAGGAGTTGGGCTTGGTAGTTGGGTTGAGTTGGGTTGTGTTGGAGTTGGGTTGAGTGAGTTGGGTTGGGCTGAGTAGAGTTGGGCTGGGCTGGAGTGGAGTTGGGTTGGGATTGTGTTGAGTTGGGTCAATGTTGACTTGGGTGGAGTTAGGGGTTGAGTCAGTTGGGTGGAGTGAATTGTGTTGAGTTGGGTCAGGTTGAGTTGGGCTTGTTGGCTGAGTTGGGCTGGGTTGAGCTGAGTTGGGCTGGGTGAGCTGGGTTGGGTTATGTAGGGCTGGAGTTGGGATTGTGTTGGGTTGTGCTGAGCTGGGTTGGGTTTGGGCTGAGTTGAGTTGGGTTGAGTTGACCTCCAAGCTCATGAAATGTGTTGGGTTGAGAGGGAAGATCTTCTCCAACCCTGAGGCCTTCTCTCTCCACCCTTCCTCACCCTGGGCCAAGGGAGAAGACTCTGAGGCCACCTCCAGACTTCTCCAACTCCTTGGAGGTCTTCTCCAACCTACCTCTGGGGCCTCCTAATCTGGCCCTTGGGCATCTCCCATGAGGTCAAGCCCTGCCAGGGAGAGGGGCGGAGGCTCGGAGGAGACTCAAGAGGTCAGGCAAGGAGGTTCCTCAAGCTCTTGCCTGAGGTCTTTGGAGGGCCCAAGGTTGGCCTCAAGGTCTTGGGTTGAGGTCATGGAGGACCTCAAGAGGCTTTGGGGTCAAGGAGAACTCAAGAGGCTTTGGGGTCAAGGAGGACCTCAAGTGGCTTGAGGGGCCAAGGAGGCCTCAAGGTCTTGGGTTGAGGCCAGAGGACCTCAAGAGGCTTTGGGGCCAAGGAGGACTCAAGAGGCTTCGGGCCAAGGAGGACCTCAAGGGCTTTAAATCAAGGAGGACCTCGCGTCTTGGGGCTGAGGTCAAGGAGGACTCAAGAGGCTGAAGCAAGGAGGACCCTCAAGAGGCTTCGGAGCCAAGGAGGACTCCAAGTGGCTTGGGTCAAGGAGACCTCAAGGTCTTGGGTTGAGGCAAGGAGGACCTCAAGAGGCTTTGGGGCCAAGGAGGACCTCAAGACCCTTGGGAGGCGCAAGGTTGGCCTCTGGTCTGGGCTTGAGGTCAAGGAGGACCTCAAGAGGCTTTTGGGGCCAAGGGGAGGACCCTGCAAGCCCCTTGGAGGCCAAGGAGGCTCAAGGTCTTGGGTTGAGGTCGAGGAGGACCTCAAGAGGCTTTGGGGCCAAGGAGGACCAAGCCTGAGGCCAAAGTGCTGCTGTCTTGGGTTGAGGTCAAGGAGGACTCAAGGTCTTGGGTTGAGGTCAAGGAGGCTCAAGAGAGGCTTGGGCCAAGGCTGGCCTCAAGCCCTTGGGGCCAAGGTTGGCTCCTGTCTTGGAGGTCAAGGAGGCCTCAAGGTCCCTCTGGCATGAGGTCAAGGGAGACCTCCCTCCCCTCCTCTCTCCATGATCCCTCCCTCCTCCTCCCCCTCCTCCTCCCCTCCTTCCTCCTCCCTTCCCCTCCTCCCCTCCCTCCTCCTTCCTCCTCCTCCTCCAGACCCTCTCTCCTGATCCTCCCTTCCTCCAGACCTCCAGACCCTCTCTCCATGATCTCCCCTCCCTCCCTCCCTCCCTCCCCTCCAGACCTCCAGAGCCTCCTCTCCATGATCTCCTCCTTCCTCCTCCTCCCCTCCTCCCCTTCCCCTCCTCCCTCCCCCTCCTCCCTCCTCCTCCCTCCCTCCTCCCTTCCCCTCCTCCCCCTCCCTCCTCCCCCTCTCCCTCCCCTCCAGACCTCCAGACCCTCTCTCCATGATCTCTCCCCTCCCCTCCTCCCTCCTCCTCCCTTCCTCCAGACCCTCTCTCCATGATCTCCTTCTTCAAGTCCTTCCTTCACCTCCTCCCCCTCCCTCCTCCTCCTCCCCTCCTCCCTTCCCTCCTCCCTTCCCCTCCAGACCCTTCTCTCTCCATGATCTCCTTCCTTCAAGTCCTTCCTTCACCTTCTCCCTTCTTCCTCCTCCCTCCTCCCTCCTCCTCTCCAGACCTCCTCCAGACCTTTCTCCATGATCTCCCTTTCCTCCTCCCTTCCTCCTCCCTTCCTTCTCTCCATAATCCCTCCCTTCCCTCCTCCCTTCCTCCTCCCTTCCTCCAGACCCTCTCTCTCCATACTCCCCTCCTCTCTTTCCCCTCCAGACCTCCAGACCCTCTCTCCATGATCCCTCCTCTTCCTCCTCTCCTCCTCCCTTCCTCCAAACCCTCTCTCCAGACTCCTCCCTCCTTCCCTTCCCCCAGACCTGACCCTCTCTCCATGATCTCTCCTTCCTCCCCTCCTTTCCTTCCTCCTCCCTCCTCCTCCTCCTCCCTCCTTCCTCCTCCTTTCCTCCTTCCTCCAGACCCTCTTCTCCATGATCTCCCTCCTCTCTCCTCCTTCTCCTCCCTTCCTCCAGACCTCCAGACCTTCTCCATGATCTCCTCCTTCCTCCTCTTCCTCCTTCCTTCCTTCCTCTCCTCCTTCCTCCTCCTTCCTTCCTCCTCCTCCTTCCTCCATCCTCCTTCCTCCTCCTCCCTTCCTCCAGACCCTCTCTCCATGATCTCCTCCTTCCTTCCCTCCTTCCTTCACCTCCTTTTCCTTCACCTTCCTCCCCTTCCTTCCTTTTCCTTCCTCCTCCTCCTTCACCTTTTCCTTCACCTCCTTTTCCTCTTCACCTCCTCCTCCCTCCTCCTCCTCCCTCCTTCCTTTTCCTCCTCTTTCCTCCCTCCCTCCTTCCCTTTCCTCCTCCTTCTCTCCTCCTTTCTTCCTCCTTCTTCCTCCTTTTCCTCTTCTCCTCCTCCTTCCTCCAGACCTCCTCTCTCATGATCTCCTTCCTCCTCCCCCTTCACTCCCAGACCCTCTCCTTTCCCCTCCTTCCTTCCTCCTCCCCATTCCTCCAGACCCTCTTCATGATCTCCTTCCTCCTCCTCCCTTCCTTCCTCCAGACCCTCTCTCCATGATCTCTCCTCCTTCCCCTCCTCCCTCTACCCTCCCCCTTCCTCCAGACCCCTTCACTCTCCTCCTCTCTCTCCTCCTCCCTTCACCTGACTTTCCTTTCAAGTCCTTTCCTTCACCTTTCTTCCTCTTCCCCTTCCTCCAGACTTCTCTCCATGATCTTCTCCTCCTTCCCTCCTCTTCCTCCTCCTTCCTCTCCTTTTCCCTTCACCTTTTCTTTCATCCCTCCTTCCTTTCCTCCTTCTCCCTCCCTTCCTCTGACCCCCTCTCTCTTCCATGATTCCTTCCTTCCTTCTCCAGACTCCTCCAAAACCTTTCTTCTCCTCCTTCTCCTCACTTTTCTCCTCCTTCCTTTCCTCCTTTCCTTTCCCTCCTTCCTTCCCTCCTCCTTAACTCCAAACCCTTTCAGATTCTTCCTCCTCCCTTCCTCCTCCTTCTCCTTCCCTCCAAACCCTCTCTCCTTCCTCTCTTCCCTTCCTCTCTCCTCCCCCTCCTTTCCTCCTTCCCCTCCTTCCTTCCTCCTCCTCCTCCTTCCCTCTCTTTTCCTCCTTCTTCCCTTCCTTCCTTCCTTTCCTCCCCTCCCTCCTCCCTTTCCTCCTTCCTTCCTCCCTCCTCCTTCACTCTCCTCCTCCTCCTTTCCTCCTTCCTCCTCCTTCCTCCTCCCTCCCTCCTTCCTCCTCCTTCCTCCTCCCTTCCTCCTTTCCTTCACTTTCTCACCTCCTTCTTCACTCTCCCCTCCTCCTCCCCCTTCCTCCAGACCCTCTCCATGATCTCCTTCCTTTCAAGTCTCTTTCTTCCTCCTCCCTTCCTCCAGACCTCTCTCCATGATCTCCTTTTCCTTCAAGTCTCTTCCTTCCTCCTCCCTTCCTCCCAGACCTCTCCATGATCTCCCTGCACCTCCGGCCCTCTCTCGCCTCCCCGGGCGGGGCTCACCGACCTGCTGCCCAGGCTGAGGATGACGGCCACGGCCTGGTGGGAGGATGAGGAGCTTGGTCTGGGGCTTGTCGCTTTGAGGTGGAGCTGCACCATGCGGCCCAGCTCCTGAAGGCCTCGATGTCCCGTGCCCGCAGGCGCCCGGCGTTGTTGGCTATCCGCTTCCTTCTCCCGCTCCGCCTTCTGCTCGGGGTCAGGTCTCGCTGCCGTTGGCGCTGGGGGGGTGGGGCGGCGGGGAGGAGGGAAGGGAGGAGGAGAGGGGGAGGAGGAGGGGGGAGAGGGGGAGGAGGAGAGGGGAGGAGGAGGGAGGAGGAGGAGGGGAGGGGGAGGATGGGAGGGGGAGGAGGGGATGGAGGAGGAGAAAAGGAGGAGGATGGGGAAAGGAAGGGGGAGGAGGGGGAAGGAGGGGAGGATGGAGGAGGAGGGAAGGAGGAAAGGGGAGGGGAGGAAGGAGGAGGATGGGAGGAGGGAGGATGGGAGGAGGAGGGAAGGAGGAGGATGAGGAGGGAGGAGGAAAGGAGGAGGATGGAGGAGGAGGGAAGGGAGGGAGGGAAGGGGAGGAGGATGGAGGAGGAGGGAAGGAGGAGGAGGGAAGGAGGAGGAGAAGGAGGAGGAGGGAGGAGGAGGAGAAGGGAGGAGGGAGGAAGAAGAAGGGGAAAGGGGAAAGGAGGAAAGGAAGGAGAAGGGATGGAGGAGGAGGGTGGAGGGAGGAGGAGAAGGAGGAGGGAGGAGGAGGAGGAGGAGGGAGGAGAGGGAAAGGAGGGAGGAAGGAGGAAGGGAAAGGAGGAAAGGAAGGAGAAGGATGGAGGAGGGAGGGGGGGGGAGGAGGAGGAGGGGGAGAGGGGGAGGGAGGAGAGGGGGAGGGGGAGAAGAAGAAGGGGAAAGGGGGAAAGGAGGAAAGGAAGGAGAAGGATGGAGGAGGGATGGATGGGAGGAGGAGGGAAGGGGAGGAGGAGGAGGAGGAGGAGGATGGGGGGGAAGGGGGATGGGGGAGGGAGGAGGGAGGAAGAAGAAGGGGAAAGGGGGAAGGAGGAAGAAGAAGGAGGAAGGGGAAAGGGAGGATGGAGGATGGAGAAAAGGAGGATGGGGGAGGGAGGAGGATGGGGAGGAGGGGGAGGAGGAGGGAAGGGAGGGGGAGGATGGAGGAGGAGGGAAGGGAGGAGGGAGGAGGAGGAGGGATGGAGGAGGAGGGAAGGGGAGGAGGGAGGAGGAGGAGAGGGGAGAGAGAAGGATGGAGGAGGGGGAAAAGGAGGAGGAGAAAGAGGAGGAGGAGGAGGAGGAGGAGGAGGAGGAGGAGGAGGGAGGAAGGAGGAGGAGGGAGGAAGAAGAAGGGGAAAGAAGGAAAGGAAGGAGAAGGATGGAGGAGGAGGATGGAGGAGGAGAGAGGAGGAGGGGGAAAGGAGGAGGAGGGAGGAAGGAGGAGGAGGGAGGAAGGAGGAAGGGGAAAGGAGGAAAAGGAAGGAGAAGGATGGATGGAGGAGGATGGAGGAGGAGGGAAGGAGGAGGAGGGAAGGAGGAGGATGGAGGGAGGGAGGAGGGAGGAAGGAGGAGGAGGGAAGGGGAAAGGAGGATGGGAGGGAGGAGGGAAGGAGGAGGAGGATGGGAGGAGGAGGGAAGGGAGGAGGGAGGAAGGGGGAGGGAGGAAGAAGGGGAGGAAGGAGGGAAGGAGGAGGGAGGAAGGAGAGGAGGGAAGGAGGAGGAGGGAGGAAGGGGGAGGAGGGAGGGAGGAAGAAGAAGGGGAAAGGAGGAAAGGAAGGAGAAAGGATGGGAGGAGGATGGATGGAGGAGGAGAAGGAGGAGGGAGGATGGGGGGGAGGGAGGAAGGAGGAGGGAGGGAGGAGGGAGGGAGAAGGAGGAGAGAGGAGGGAGGAGGAAGGGGGAGGAGGGAGAAAGGAGGAAGGGAGGAGGGAGAGGGAGCTTTCAGAGGCTTAGGGCCTTCACCTTCTTCCTTTTTCTTCCCTTCCTCCTTTCCTTCCTTCCTTTCTTTCCTTCCTTCCTCCCCTCCTCTCTCCTCCTTTCCTCCTTCCCTCCTCCTCTCCCTTCTCCTCCTTTCTTCTCTTTCCTTCCCTCCCCTCCTTCCTTTCCTCCACCACCTCCACCACCTCCTCCTCCCCACTCACCACTTCTCCTCCTCCCCACCCCAACGCCTCCCCCGGGGGCGGGGGGAGGGAGGAGCAGCAGGGCCTGGGAGACCTCTCAGCCCTCCTGTTACCTAGACCTTGACCTAGTAATGTTGAGCTCCTTCTTCTCCTCCTCCAGCTTCTTCCTCCTGGTCTCCCAGGCCTCGCCCCTCCTCGTCCGACTTTCAGCTCCGAGCTGCCCGAGGAGACGCCTGCTCCCTGCAGGCCCCCCGGCCAGCCCTGGGGGAGAGGGGGAGGGAGAGGAGGAAGGGAGAGGAAGGGGAGGAAAGGGGAGGGGAGGAAAGGGGAGGGAAGAAGGGGGAGAAGAAGGGGAGGGAAAGAGGGAGAAGGGAGGGGGAGGGGAGGAAGGGGGAGGAGGGAAGGGGGAGAGGGAAGGGAGGAAGAGGGAGAGGAGGAAGAAGGGGAGAGGAGGAAGAGGGGAGAGAGGAGAAGAGGGGGAGAGGGGGAGAAGGGGGAGAGGAAGGGGAGGAAGAAGGGGGAGAGGAGGAGGGAGGGGAGAGGAGGAAGGAGGGGAGAGGAGGAGGGAGAAGGGGAGAGGAGGAGGGAGGAAGAAGGGGGAGAGGAGGAAGGGGGAGAGGAGGGAGAAGGGGAGAGGAAGGGGAGGAAAGGGATGGAGAAGGAGGAGAGGGGGAGGGAGGAGGAGAGAGGAGGGAGGAAGGGGAGAGGAGGAAGAAGGGGGAGAGGAGGAAGAAGGGGGAGAGGAAGGGGAGGAAGAAGGGGGAGAGGAAGGGAGGAAAGGGGAGGAAGAAGGGGGAGAGGAAGGGGAGGGAAAGGGGAGGGGAGAAGGGAGGAGAGGAAGGGGAGGAAGGGGGGAGGGAGGAAGGGGAGAGGGAGGAAGAAGGGGGGAGAGGAAGGGAGGAAGAAGGGGGAGAGGAAGGGGAAGAAAGGGGAGGGAGAAGGAGGAGAGGAAGGGGAGGAAGGGGGAGGGAGGAAGGGAGAGGGAGGAAGAAGGGGGAGAGGAAGGGGAGGAAGAAGGGGAGAGGGAGGAGGGAGGAAGGGGAGAGAAGAAGGAGGAGGAGGAAGAAGGGGGAGAGGAAGGGGAGGAAGGGGGGAGAGGGGGGAGGAAAGGGGAGGAAGAAGGGGAGAGGAAGAGGGGGAGAGGGAGGAGGGAGAAGGGAGAGGAGGAGGAAGAAGGGGGAGAGGAGGAGGAAGGGGGAGAGGAGGGAAGGGGGGAGAGGAGGAAGGGGGAGAGGAAGGGGAAAAGAGGAGAAGAGGGGGAGAGGAAGGAGGGGGAGGGAGAAGGAGGAGAGGAAGGGGAGGAGGGGGAGGAAGAAGGGGAGAGGAGGAGGGAGAAGGGGGAGAAGAAGGGGGAGAGGAGGAAGAAGGGGGAGAGAGGAAGGGGGAGGGAGGAAGGGGGAAAGGGGAGAAGGGGAGAGGAAGGGGAGGAAAGGGGGGGAGAGAGAAGAGGAAGGGGAGGAAAGGGGAGGGAGAAGGAGGAGAGGAAGGGGAGGAAGGGGGAGGAAGAAGGGGGAGAGGAGGAAGAAGGGGGAGAGGAGGAGGGAGGAAGGGGGAGAGGGGGAGGGAGGAAGGGGGAGAGGAGGAAGAAGGGGGAGAGGAGGAAGAAGGGGGAGAGGAGGGAGGAGGAAGGGGGAGAGGAGGAGGGAGGAAGGGGGAGAGGGAGGAGGGAGAAGGGGAGAGGAGGAGGAGAAGGGGGAGAGGAAGGAGGAAGAAGGGGGAGAGGAAGGGGAGGAAGAAAGGGGAGAGGAAGGGGAGGAAGGGGAGAGGAGGAAGAAGGGGGAGAGGAAGAGGGGGAGAGGAGGAGGAGGGGGAGAGGAGGAGGGAGAAGGGGGAGAGGGAGGAGGGAGGAAGGGGGAGAGGAAGGGGAGGAAGAAGGGGGAGAGGAGGAGGGAGGAAGGGGGAGAGGAGGGGAGGGAGGAAGGGGGAGAGGAGGAGGGAGGAAGGGGGAGAGGAAGGGGAGGAAGAAGGGGGAGAGGGAGGTGAGGGGTGGTCCACCTACTTGGCCCATGGGAGCCAGGGGGGAGGGGAGGGAGGCTCCTGCTGGGGGTCTCCATGGTGGTCTCCCTGGGGGTCTCCTCCTAGGGTCTCTCCTCCTGAGGGTCTCCCCCCTTGGGGTGGTCTCCCTGGGGTCTCCTCCTAGGGTCTCTCCTCCTGGAAGGTCTCCCTGGGGCTCTCCAGGTGGTCTCCCCCTGGGGTCTCCTCCTAGGGTCTCTCCTCCTCCTGAGGGTCTCCCCTGGGGTCTCCATGGTGGTCTCCCCCTGGGGGTCTCCCTCCTAGGGTCTCCCCCTCCTGAGGGTCTCCCTGGGGTGGCCTCCATGGTGGTCTCCCCCTGGGGCTCTCCATGGTGGTCTCCCCCTGGGGGTCTCCCTCCTAGGGTCTCCCCCTCGGGGTCTCCCTGGGGTCTCCCTGGTGGTCTCCCCCTGGAGGTCTCCCTCCTAGGTCTCTCCTCCTGAAGGTCTCCCCTGGGGCTCTCCAGGTTGTCTCTCCTGGGGTCTCCCTCCCAGGGTCTCTCCTCCTGAAGGTCTCCCAGGGGCTCTCCATGGTGGTCTCCCCTGGGGTCTCCCTCCCTAGGTCTCCCCTGGGCTCTCCATGGTGGTCTCCCCTGGGGTCTCCTCCTAGGGTCTCCCCTGGGGTCTCCTGGGTGGCCTCCCATGGTGGTCTCCCTGGGGCTCTCCATGGTGGTCTCCCCCTGGGGGTCTCCCTCCTAGGGTCTCCCCCTCGGGGTCTCCCTGGGGTGGTCTCCATGGTGGTCTCCCTCTGGGGGTCTCCCTCCTAGGGTCTCTCCCTCCTGAAGGTCTCCCCCTGGGGCTCTCCAGGGTGGTCTCTCCCTGGGGGTCTCCCTCCCAGGGTCTCTCCCTCCTGAGGGTCTCCCTGGGGCTCTCCATGGTGGTCTCCCCCTGGAGGTCTCCCTCCAAGGGTCTCTCCCTCCTGAGGGTCTCCCTGGGGTGGTCTCCATGGTGGTCTCCCCCTGGGGGTCTCCCTCCTAGGGTCTCTCCCTCCTTAAGGTCTCCCCCTGGGGGTCTCCCTCCTGGGGGTCTCCCCCTGGGGGTCTCCATGGTGGTCTCCCCCTGGAGGTCTCCCTCCTAGGGTCTCTCCCTCCTGAAGGTCTCCCCCTGGGGCTCTCCAGGGTGGTCTCTCCCTGGGGGTCTCCCTCCCAGGGTCTCTCCCTCCTGAGGGTCTCCCCCTGGGGGTCTCCATGGTGGTCTCCCCCGGGGCTCTCCATGGTGGTCTCCCTGGGGGTCTCCCTCCTAGGTCTCTCCCTCCTGAGGGTCTCCCCTGGGGTCTCCTCCTAGGTCTCCCCCTCAGGGTCTCCTGGGGTCTCCTGGGGGTCTCCCCTGGGGTCTCCATGGTGGTCTCCCCTGGGGTCTCCCTCCTAGGGTCTCCCCTGGGGCTCTCCATGGTGGTCTCCCCTGGAGGTCTCCCTCTTAGGGTCTCTCCTCCTGAGGGTCTCCTGGGGTGGCCTCCCATGGTGGTCTCCCCCTGTGGCTCTCCATGGTGCTCTCCCCCTGGGGCTCTCCATGGGGAGCTCCATCCTGGGGGTCTCCGCGGAGGTCTCCCCCTGGGGGTCTCCCCCTGGGGGTCTCCCTTCCCTCCCTCCCTCCCCTCCTCCTGGGAGTCTCTACCTCGGTAGGGGTCCTGGGGGGGGTTGAGCTCCGGGGAGGTGGCCGACTGCACAGGCAGCTGGGGGCCCCCGGGGCCCTGGGCGGGCAGCAGGCTGTGGCCTCCCCGGAGGCTGACTCCGTCCTCCCGGTGGGCTCCCACCTGAGGCAGGGAGGGGAGAGAGGGGCAAGGGGTGAGGAGGGAGCTCCAAGGGGAGGGAAGGAGCTCAAGGGGCTGGGAGGGAGCTCAAGGGGCTGGGAGGGAGCTCCAAGGGGGCAGGGAAGGAGCTCCAAGGGGCTGGGAGGGAGCTCCAAGGGCAGGGAAGGAGCTCCAAGGGGCTGGGAGGCAGCTCCAAGGGGCAGGGAGAGAGATCCAAGGGGCTGGGAGGGAGCTCCAAGGGGCTGGGAGGGAGCTCCAAGGGGCAGGGAAGGAGCTCCAAGGGCAGGGAGGGAGCTCCAAGGGGCTGGGAAGGAGCTCCAAGGGGCTGGGAAGGAGCTCCAAGGGGCTGGGAGGCAGCTCCAAGGGGCAGGGAGAGAGATCCAAGGGGCTGGGAGGGAGCTCCAAGGGGCTGGGAGGCAGCTCCAAGGGGCTGGGAGGGAGCTCCAAGGGGCAGGGAGGGAGCTCCAAGGGGCAGGGAGGGAGCTCCAAGGGGCAGGGAGGGAGCTCCAAGGGGCAGGGAGGGAGCTCCAAGGGGCTGGGAGGGAGCTCCAAGGGGCAGGGAGGGAGCTCCAAGGGGCTGGGAAGGAGCTCCAAGGGGCAGGGAAGGAGCTCCAAGGGGCTGGGAAGGAGCTCCAAGGGGCTGGGAGGGAGCTCCAAGGGGCAGGGAAGGAGCCTGGACCCAACCTGGACCCAGCCAGGACCCAGCCTGGACCCAACCTGGACCCAGCCAGGACCCAGCCAGGACCCAGCCAGGACCCAACCTGGACCCAACCTGGACCCAGCCTGGACCCAGCCAGGACCCAGCCAGGACCCAGCCTGGACCCAGCCAGGACCCAGCCTGGACCCAGCCTGGACCCAGCCAGGACCCAGCCAGGACCCAGCCTGGACCCAGCCTGGACCCAGCCAGGACCCAACCTGGACCCAGCCAGGACCCAGCCAGGACCCAACCTGGACCCAGCCAGGACCCAGCCTGGACCCAACCTGGACCCAGCCAGGACCCAGCCAGGACCCAGCCAGGACCCAACCTGGACCCAACCTGGACCCAGCCTGGACCCAGCCAGGACCCAGCCAGGACCCAACCTGGACCCAGCCTGGACCCAACCTGGACCCAGCCAGGACCCAACCTGGACCCAACCTGGACCCAGCAAGGACCCAGCCTGGACCCAGCCTGGACCCAACCTGGACCCAGCCTGGACCCAGCCTGGACCCAGCCAGGACCCAACCTGGACCCAACCTGGACCCAGCAAGGACCCAGCCTGGACCCAGCCTGGACCCAACCTGGACCCAGCCTGGACCCAACCTGGACCCAGCCTGGACCCAGCCAGGACCCAACCTGGACCCAACCTGGACCCAGCAAGGACCCAGCCTGGACCCAGCCTGGACCCAGCCAGGACCCAACCTGGACCCAACCTGGACCCAACCTGGACCCAGCCTGGACCCAACCTGGACCCAGCCTGGACCCAGCCTGGACCCAGCCAGGACCCAACCTGGACCCAGCCTGGACCCAGCCAGGACCCAACCTGGACCCAGCCTGGACCCAACCTGGACCCAGCCTGGACCCAGCCAGGACCCAACCTGGACCCAGCCTGGACCCAACCTGGACCCAGCCTGGACCCAACCAGGACCCAGCCTGGACCCAACCTGGACCCAGCCTGGACCCAACCTGGACCCAACCTGGACCCAGCCTGGACCCAACCTGGACCCAGCAAGGACCCAGCCTGGACCCAACCTGGACCCAACCTGGACCCAGCCTGGACCCAACCTGGACCCAGCCAGGACCCAACCTGGACCCAACCTGGACCCAGCCTGGACCCAGCCTGGACCCAGCCTGGACCCAGCCAGGACCCAACCTGGACCCAACCTGGACCCAGCCTGGACCCAGCCAGGACCCAACCTGGACCCAGCCAGGACCCAACCTGGACCCAGCCAGGACCCAGCCAGGACCCAGCCAGGACCCAACCTGGACCCAACCTGGACCCAACCTGGACCCAGCCTGGACCCAGCCAGGACCCAACCTGGAGCCAGCCTGGACCCAAGCTGGACCCAGCCAGGACCCAACCTGGACCCAGCCTGGACCCAACCTGGACCCAGCCTGGACCCAGCCAGGACCCAACCTGGACCCAACCTGGACCCAGCAAGGACCCAGCCTGGACCCAGCCTGGACCCAACCTGGACCCAGCCTGGACCCAACCTGGACCCAGCCTGGACCCAGCCAGGACCCAACCTGGACCCAACCTGGACCCAGCAAGGACCCAGCCTGGACCCAGCCTGGACCCAGCCAGGACCCAACCTGGACCCAACCTGGACCCAACCTGGACCCAGCCTGGACCCAACCTGGACCCAGCCTGGACCCAGCCTGGACCCAGCCAGGACCCAACCTGGACCCAGCCTGGACCCAGCCAGGACCCAACCTGGACCCAGCCTGGACCCAACCTGGACCCAGCCTGGACCCAGCCAGGACCCAACCTGGACCCAGCCTGGACCCAACCTGGACCCAGCCTGGACCCAACCAGGACCCAGCCTGGACCCAGCCTGGACCCAACCTGGACCCAGCCAGGACCCAGCCTGGACCCAGCCAGGACCCAACCTGGACCCAGCCAGGACCCAGCCTGGACCCAGCCAGGACCCAACCTGGACCCAGCCTGGACCCAACCAGGACCCAACCTGGACCCAACCTGGACCCAACCTGGACCCAACCTGGACTCAGCCTGGACCCAGCCAGGACCCAACCTGGACCCAACCTGGACCCAGCCAGGACCCAACCAGGACCCAGCCTGGACCCAACCAGGACCCAGCCTGGACCCAGCCTGGACCCAACCTGGACCCAACCTGGACCCAGCCTGGACCCAACCAGGACCCAACCTGGACCCAACCTGGACCCAACCTGGACCCAACCTGGACTCAGCCTGGACCCAACCTGGACCCAACCTGGACCCAACCTGGACCCAACCTGGACTCAGCCAGGACCCAACCTGGACCCAACCTGGACCCAACCTGGACCCAACCTGGACTCAGCCTGGACCCAGCCAGGACCCAACCTGGACCCAGCCTGGACCCAGCCTGGACCCAACCAGGACCCAGCCTGGACCCAGCCTGGACCCAACCTGGACCCAACCTGGACCCAGCCTGGACCCAGCCTGGACCCAACCAGGACCCAACCTGGACCCAGCCAGGACCCAACCTGGACCCAACCTGGACCCAACCTGGACCCAGCCTGGACCCAGCCAGGACCCAACCTGGACCCAGCCTGGACCCAGCCAGGACCCAACCTGGACCCAGCCTGGACCCAGCCAGGACCCAACCTGGACCCAACCTGGACCCAGCCTGGACCCAGCCTGGACCCAGCCAGGACCCAACCTGGACCCAACCTGGACCCAGCCTGGACCCAGCCTGGACCCAGCCAGGACCCAACCAGGACCCAACCAGGACCCAGCCTGGACCCAACCTGGACCCAACCTGGACCCAACCTGGACCCAACCTGGACCCAGCCAGGACCCAACCAGGACCCAACCAGGACCCAGCCTGGACCCAACCTGGACCCAACCTGGACCCAACCAGGACCCAGCCTGGACCCAGCCAGGACCCAACCTGGACCCAACCAGGACCCAGCCTGGACCCAACCAGGACCCAGCCTGGACCCAACCTAGGCCCAACCTAGGCCCAACCTAGGCCCAACCTAGGCCCAACCTTAACCCAACCTTGACCCAACCTAGACCCAACCTAGACCCAACCTAGACCCAACCTAGGCCCAACCTTGACCCAACCTAGGCCCAACCTTGACTCATCCTAGGCCCAACCTAGGCCCAACCTAGGCCCAACCTAGAGCCAACCTAGGCCCAACCTAGGCCCAACCTAGGCCCAACCTAGACCCAACCTAGGCCCAACCTAGGCCCAACCTTGACCCAACCTTGACCCAACCTAGGCCCAACCTTGACCCAACCTAGACCCAACCTAGGCCCAACCTAGACCCAACCTAGGCCCAACCTAGGCCCAACCAGGACCCAAACTAGGCCCAACCTAGGCCCAACCTAGGCCCAACCTAGGCCCAACCTTGACCCAACCTAGGCCCAACCTAGACCCAACCTTGACCCAACCTAGGCCCAACCTAGGCCCAACCTAGGCCCAACCTTGACCCAACCTTGACCCAACCTAGGCCCAACCTAGGCCCAACCTAGGCCCAACCTTGACCCAACCTTGACCCAACCTTGACCCAACCTAGGCCCAACCTAGACCCAACCTTGACCCAACCTTGACCCAACCTAGGCCCAACCTAGACCCAACCTAGGCCCAACCTTGACCCAACCTAGGCCCAACCTAGGCCCAACCTAGACCCAACCTTGACCCAACCTAGGCCCAACCTAGACCCAACCTAGGCCCAACCTAGACCCAACCTAGGCCCAAGCTTGACCCAACCTAGACCCAACCTAGACCCAACCTTGACCCAACCTAGGCCCAATCTAGACCCAACCTTGACCCAACCTAGACCCAACCTAGACCCAACCTAGACCTAACCTAGACCCAACCTAGACCCAACCTTGACCCAACCTAGGCCCAACCTAGACCCAACCTAGACCCAACCTAGACCCAACCTTGACCCAACCTTGACCCAACCTAGACCCAACCTAGACCTAACCTAGACCCAACCTAGACCCAACCTTGACCCAACCTAGGCCCAACCTAGACCCAAACTAGGCCCAACCTAGACCCAACCTAGGCCCAACCTAGACCCAACCTAGGCCCAACCAAGACCCAACCTTGACCCAACCTAGACCCAACCTAGGCCCAACCTAGACCCAACCTAGACCCAACCTAGGCCCAACCTAGGCCCAACCTAGACCCAACCTAGGCCCAACCTAGGCCCAACCTAGACCCAACATTGGCCCAACCTAGGCCCAACCTAGACCCAACCTAGGCCCAACCTTGACCCAACCTAGGCCCAACCTAGACCCAACCTAGGCCCAACCTAGGCCCAACCTAGACCCAACCTAGGCCCAACCTAGGCCCAACCTAGGCCCAACCTAGACCCAACCTAGGCCCAACCTAGACCCAACCTAGGCCCAACCTTGACCCAAGCTTGACCCAACCTTGACCCAACCTAGGCCCAACCTAGGCCCAACCTTGACCCAACCTAGGCCCAACCTAGACCCAACCTAGACCCAACCTAGGCCCAACCTAGACCCAACCTAGGCCCAACCTAGGCCCAACCTAGACCCAACCTAGGCCCAACCTAGGCCCAACCTAGGCCCAACCTAGACCCAACCTAGGCCCAACCTAGGCCCAACCTTGACCCAACCTTGACCCAACCTAGACCCAACCTAGGCCCAACCTAGACCCAACCTAGGCCCAACCTAGGCCCAACCTAGGCCCAACCTAGACCCAACCTAGGCCCAACCTAGACCCAACCTAGGCCCAACCTTGACCCAAGCTTGACCCAACCTTGACCCAACCTAGGCCCAACCTAGGCCCAACCTTGACCCAACCTAGACCCAACCTAGACCCAACCTTGACCCAACCTAGGCCCAACCTAGGCCCAACCTAGGCCCAACCTAGGCCCAACCTTGACCCAACCTAGACCCAACCTAGAACCAACCTTGACCCAACCTTGACCCAACCTAGGCCCAACCTAGACCCAACCTTGACCCAACCTAGGCCCAACCTTGACCCAACCTAGGCCCAACCTAGACCCAACCTAGACCCAACCTAGGCCCAACCTAGACCCAACCTAGGCCCAAGCTTGACCCAACCTAGGCCCAACCTTGACCCAACCTAGACCCAACCTAGACCCAACCTAGGCCCAACCTTGACCCAACCTTGACCCAACCTAGGCCCAACCTAGGCCCAACCTAGACCCAACCTAGACCCAACCTAGACCCAACCTTGACCCAACCTAGACCCAACCTAGGCCCAACCTAGACCCAACCTAGACCCAACCTAGACCCAACCTAGGCCCAACCTAGACCCAACCTAGGCCCAACCTAGACCCAACCTAGACCCAACCTTGACCCAACCTAGGCCCAACCTTGACCCAACCTAGGCCCAACCTAGACCCAACCTAGGCCCAACCTAGGCCCAACCTTGACCCAACCTTGACCCAACCTAGACCCAACCAAGACCCAACCTAGGCCCAACCTAGGCCCAACCTAGGCCCAACCTTGACCCAACCTAGGCCCAACCTAGACCCAATCTTGGCCCAACCTAGACCCAACCTAGGCCCAACCTAGACCCAACCTTGACCCAACCTTGACCCAACCTAGACCCAACCTTGGCCCAACCTAGGCCCAACCTAGGCCCAACCTAAGCCCAACCTAGGCCCAACCTTGACCCAACCTAGGCCCAACCTAGACCCAACCTAGGCCCAACCTAGACCCAACCTAGGCCCAACCTAGGCCCAACCTAGGCCCAACCTAGGCCCAACCTAGACCCAACCTAGGCCCAACCTAGACCCAACCTAGGCCCAACCTAGGCCCAACCTAGGCCCAACCTAGACCCAACCTTGACCCAACCTAGACCCAACCTAGGCCCAACCTAGACCCAACCTTGACCCAACCTAGGCCCAACCTAGGCCCAACCTTGGCCCAACCTTGACCCAACCTAGGCCCAACCTAGACCCAACCTAGGCCCAACCTAGGCCCAACCTAGGCCCAACCTAGGCCCAACCTAGACCCAACCTAGGCCCAACCTTGACCCAACCTAGACCCAACCTAGACCCAACCTAGGCCCAACCTAGGCCCAACCTTGACCCAACCTAGACCCAACCTAGAACCAACCTTGACCCAACCTAGGCCCAACCTAGACCCAACCTAGACCTAACCTTGACCCAACCTAGACCCAACCTAGACCCAACCTAGGCCCAACCTAGGCCCAACCTTGACCCAACCTAGGCCCAACCTAGACCCAACCTTGACCCAACCTAGGCCCAACCTAGACCCAACCTAGACCTAACCTTGACCCAACCTTGACCCAACCTTGACCCAACCTAGGCCCAACCTAGGCCCAACCTAGGCCCATCCTAGGCCCAACCTTGACCCAACCTAGACCCAACCTTGGCCCAACCTAGGCCCAACCTAGACCCAACCTAGGCCCAACCTAGACCCAACCTAGGCCCAAGCTTGACCCAACCTAGACCCAACCTAGACCCAACCTTGGCCCAACCTAGGCCCAACCTAGGCCCAACCTTGACCCAACCTTGACCCAACCTAGACCCAACCTTGACCCAACCTAGGCCCAACCTAGACCCAACCTTGACCCAACCTAGGCCCAACCTAGACCCAACCTTGACCCAACCTAGGCCCAACCTAGGCCCAACCTAGACCCAACCTAGGCCCAACCTAGACCCAACCTTGACCCAACCTAGGCCCAACCTAGACCCAACCTAGACCCAACCTAGGCCCAACCTTGACCCAACCTGGACCCAACCTTGACCCAACCTAGACCCAACCTTGACCCAACCTAGACCCAACCTAGGCCCAACCTAGACCCAACCTTGACCCAACCTAGGCCCAACCTTGACCCAACCTAGACCCAACCTAGGCCCAACCTAGGCCCAACCTAGGCCCAACCTAGGCCCAACCTAGACCCAACCTAGGCCCAACCTTGACCCAACCTAGGCCCAACCTAGGCCCAACCTTGACCCAACCTAGACCCAACCTTGACCCAACCTTGACCCAACCTAGGCCCAACCTAGACCCAACCTAGACCCAACCTAGGCCCAACCTTGACCCAACCTTTACCCAACCTAGACCCAACCTTGACCCAACCTAGACCCAACCTGGACCCAACCTAGGCCCAACCTTGACCCAACCTAGACCCAACCTTGACCCAACCTAGGCCCAACCTAGGCCCAACCTAGACCCAACCTAGGCCCAACCTAGGCCCAACCTTGACCCAACCTTGACCCAACCTAGGGCCAACCTAGGCCCAATCTAGACCCAACCTAGACCCAACCTAGACCCAACCTAGGCCCAACCTAGGCCCAACCTCGACCCAACCTTGACCCAACCTAGGCCCAACCTAGGCCCAACCTTGACCCAACCTAGGCCCAACCTAGGCCCAACCTAGACCCAACCTAGACCCAACCTAGGCCCAACCTAGGACCAACCTAGACCCAACCTAGGCCCAACCTAGGCCCAACCTTGACCCAACCTTGACCCAACCTAGGCCCAACCTAGGCCCAACCTAGGCCCAACCTTGACCCAACCTAGGCCCAACCTTGACCCAACCTAGGCCCAACCTAGGCCCAACATTGACCCAACCTAGGCCCAACCTAGGCCCAACCTTGACCCAACCTAGGCCCAACCTAGGCCCAACCTAGACCCAACCTTGACCCAACCAAGACCCAACCTAGACCCAACCTTGACCCAACCTTGACCCAACCTAGGCCCAACCTTGACCCAACCTAGGCCCAACCTAGGCCCAACCTTGACCCAACCTAGGCCCAACCTAGACCCAACCTTGACCCAACCTAGGCCCAACCTAGACCCAACCTTGACCCAACCTAGGCCCAACCTAGGCCCAACCTTGACCCAACCTTGACCCAACCTAGACCCAACCTAGGCCCAACCTTGACCCAACCTTGACCCAACCTAGACCCAACCTAGGCCCAACCTAGACCCAACCTAGACCCAACCTTGACCCAACCTAGACCCAACCTAGGCCCAACCTTGACCCAACCTAGACCCAACCTAGACCCAACCTAGGCCCAACCTAGACCCAACCTAGACCCAACCTAGGCCCAACCTAGACCCAACCTAGACCCAACCTTGACCCAACCTTGACCCAACCTTGACCCAACCTAGGCCCAACCTAGACCCAACCTTGACCCAACCTAGGCCCAAACTAGGCCCAACCTAGACCCAACCTAGACCCAACCTAGGCCCAACCTAGACCCAACCTTGACCCAACCTTGACCCAACCTTGACCCAACCTAGGCCCAACCTAGGCCCAACCTTGACCCAACCTTGACCCAACCTTGACCTAACCTAGGCCCAACCTAGATCCAACCTTTACCCAACCTAGACCCACCCTAGGCCCAACCTTGACCCAACCTAGGCCCAACCTAGACCCAACCTAGGCCCAACCTAGACCCAACCTTGACCCAACCTAGGCCCAACCTAGGCCCAACCTTGACCCAACCTAGGCCCAACCTAGACCCAACCTAGGCCCAACCTAGACCCAACCTTGACCCAACCTAGACCCAACCTAGGCCCAACCTAGACCCAACCTAGGCCCAAGCTTGACCCAACCTAGACCCAACCTAGACCCAACCTTGACCCAACCTAGACCCAACCTAGACCCAACCTTGACCCAACCTAGGCCCAACCTAGGCCCAACCTAGACCCAACCTTGACCCAACCTAACCCAACCTTGACCCAACCTAGGCCCAACCTAGACCCAACCTTGACCCAACCTAGACCCAACCTTGACCCAACCTAGACCCAACCTTGACCCAACCTAGACCCAACCTTGACCTAACCTAGACCCAACCTAGGCCCAACCTAGACCCAACCTAGACCCAACCTTGACCCAACCTAGACCCAACCTTGACCCAACCTAGACCCAACCTAGGCCCAACCTTGACCCAACCTAGACCCAACCTTGACCCAACCTAGGCCCAACCTTGGCCCAACCTAGGCCCAACCTAGGCCCAACCTTGACCCAACCTTGACCCAACCTAGACCCAACCTTGACCCAACCTAGACCCAACCTTGACCCAACCTTGACCCAACCTAGGCCCAACCTAGACCCAACCTTGACCCAACCTTGACCCAACCTAGGCCCAACCTAGGCCCAACCTAGGCCCAACCTTGACCCAACCTAGACCCAACCTAGGCCCAACCTAGACCCAACCTTGACCCAACCTAGACCCAACCTAGACCCAACCTAGACCCAACCTAGGCCCAACCTAGACCCAACCTTGACCCAACCTAGGCCCAACCTAGGCCCAACCTAGGCCCAACCTAGACCCAACCTAGGCCTAACCTAGGCCCAACCTTGACCCAACCTTGACCCAACCTTGACCCAACCTAGACCCAACCTTGACCCAACCTAGGCCCAACCTAGGCCCAACCTAGGCCCAACCTTGACCCAACCTTCACCCAACCTAGGCGCAACCTAGGCCCAACCTAGACCCAACCTAGGCCCAACCTTGACCCAACCTTGACCCAACCTTGACCCAACCTAGGCCCAACCTAGACCCAACCTAGGCCCAACCTAGGCCCAACCTTGACCCAACCTTGACCCAACCTAGGCCCAACCTAGACCCAACCTAGGCCCAACCTAGACCCAACCTTGACCCAACCTTGACCCAACCTAGGCCCAACCTAGACCCAACCTAGGCCCAACCTAGGCCCAACCTAGGCCCAACCTAGGCCCAACCTAGACCCAACCTTGACCCAACCTAGGCCCAACCTAGGCCCAACCTTGACCCAACCTAGACCCAACCTAGACCCAACCTTGACCCAACCTAGGCCCAACCTAGACCCAACCTAGGCCCAACCTTGACCCAACCTAGACCCAACCTTGACCCAACCTAGACCCAACCTAGGCCCAACCTGGACCCAACCTTGGCCCAACCTAGACCCAACCTTGGCCCAACCTTGACCCAACCTAGGCCCAACCTAGACCCAACCAAGACCCAACCTAGGCCCAACCTAGGCCCAACCTAGGCCCAACCTTGACCCAACCTAGGCCCAACCTAGACCCAACCTAGACCCAACCTTGACCCAACCTAGACCCAACCTTGACCCAACCTTGACCCAACCTTGACCCAACCTAGGCCCAACCTAGACCCAACCTTGACCCAACCTAGGCCCAACCTTGACCCAACCTAGGCCCAACCTAGACCCAACCTAGGCCCAACCTAGACCCAACCTAGGCCCAACCTAGACCCAACCTAGGCCCAACCTAGGCCCAACCTTGACCCAACCTAGACCCAACCTTGACCCAACCTAGACCCAACCTAGACCCAACCTTGGCCCAACCTAGGCCCAACCTAGGCCCAACCTAGACCCAACCTAGGCACAACCTTGACCCAACCTAGACCCAACCTAGACCCAACCTAGACCCAACCTAGACCCAACCTAGGCCCAACCTTGACCCAACCTAGACCCAACCTTGACCCAACCTAGACCCAACCTTGACCCAACCTTGACCCAACCTAGACCCAACCTAGGCACAACCTAGACCCAACCTAGGCCCAACCTTGACCCAACCTAGACCCAACCTAGGCCCAACCTGGACCACGCCCCCCGTCACGACTCACCAGCAGGGCGTGGCGGTTGGGGGGCAGGAGGGCGGGGCCGTAGGCCGCGCCCAGCCCCGCCAGGGCCCCGCCGTGGGCCCCGGCCGCCCCCAGCAGCCCTTGCAGCTGCTCCCCGCCCCCGGCCCCCCCGGGGCCGCCCCCCACCGCGTGGCTCCGCAGGACGTGGATGGCGTCGTCCAGCCGCTCCAGCCGGTCCTCCAGGCGGCTCTGCTGCCCGGGGGAGGGGGGGGAGAGAGGGGGAGGTCAGGAGGAGGGGGAGGGGTGGGGGAGGGGAGGGGGAAGGGCATCCCCTGGGGCGCTTGGGTCTCGGGGGAGGAGGTTGGGGGCTCCCAAGGGGGTGGGAGCTCCTCTTTGGGGCTGGAAGGGCTCTAGGGGAGCTGGAAGGGCTCTAGGGGGTTGGAAGGGCTCTAGGGGTTGGAAGGGCTCTAGGGGCGCTGGAAGGGCTCTAGGGGGCGCTGGAAGGGCTCTAGGGGGGCTGAGAGCCTCCCTTGGGGGCTCTGGACCTCCTCTTTGGGGCTGGAAGGGCTCTAGGGGGTTGGAAGGGCTCTAGGGGGTTGGAAGGGCTCTAGGGGGCTGGAAGGGCTCTAGGGGGCGCTGGAAGGGCTCTAGGGGGCACTGAGAGCTTCCCTTGGAGGCTCTGGAGCTCCTCTTTGGGGTTGGGAGCTCCTCTTGGGGGCCTGGAAGGGCTCTAGGGGGCGCTGGAAGGGCTCTAGGGGGGGTTGGAAGGGCTCTAGGGGCGCTGGAAGGGCTCTAGGGGGTTGGAAGGGCTCTAGGGGGCGCTGGGAGGGCTCTAGGGGGTTGGAAGGGCTCTAGGGGGGCTGGAAGGGCTCTAGGGGGTTGGAAGGGCTCTAGGGGGTTGGAAGGGCTCTAGGGGCGCTGGAAGGGCTCTAGGGGGTTGGAAGGGCTCTAGGGGGCTGGAAGGGCTCTAGGGGCGCTGGAAGGGCTCTAGGGGGTGGAAGGGCTCTAGGGGCGCTGGAAGGGCTCTAGGGGGCGCTGAGAGCTTCTCTTGGGGGCTCTGGAGCTCCTCTTTGGGGTTGGGAGCTCCTCTTAGGGGCCTGGAAGGGCTCTAGGGGCGCTGGAAGGGCTCTAGGGGCGCTGGAAGGGCTCTAGGGGTTGGAAGGGCTCTAGGGGGCTGGAAGGGCTCTAGGGGGCGCTGGGAGGGCTCTAGGGGGTTGGAAGGGCTCTAGGGGGTTGGAAGGGCTCTAGGGGCGCTGGAAGGGCTCTAGGGGGTTGGAAGGGCTCTAGGGGGCGCTGGAAGGGCTCTAGGGGGCGCTGGAAGGGCTCTAGGGGGTTGGAAGGGCTCTAGGGGGCAGGAGGGCTCTAGGGGCGCTGGAAGGGCTCTAGGGGGCTGGAAGGGCTCTAGGGGGTTGGAAGGGCTCTGGGGGGCTGGAAGGGCTCTAGGGGGTTGGAAGGGCTCTAGGGGCGCTGGAAGGGCTCTAGGGGGTTGGAAGGGCTCTAGGGGCGCTGGAAGGGCTCTAGGGGGCTGGAAGGGCTCTAGGGGGTTGGAAGGGCTCTAGGGGGCTGGAAGAAGGGCTCTAGGGGGTTGGAAGGGCTCTAGGGGGTTGGAAGGGCTCTAGGGGGTTGGAAGGGCTCTAGGGGGCAGGAAGGGCTCTAGGGGGTTGGAAGGGCTCTAGGGGCGCTGGAAGGGCTCTAGGGGGTTGGAAGGGCTCTAGGGGGCGCTGGAAGGGCCCTAGGGGTGCTGGAAGGGCTCTAGGGGGTTGGAAGGGCTCTAGGGGGTTGGAAGGGCTCTAGGGGCGCTGGAAGGGCTCTAGGGGGTTGGAAGGGCTCTAGGGGCGCTGGAAGGGCTCTAGGGGGTTGGAAGGGCTCTAGGGGGCGCTGGAAGGGCTCTAGGGGGTTGGAAGGGCTCTAGGGGCGCTGGAAGGGCTCTGGGGGTTGGAAGGGCTCTGGGGGTTGGAAGGGCTCTAGGGGCGCTGGAAGGGCTCTAGGGGCGCTGAAGGGCTCTAGGGGGCGCTGGAAGGGCTCTAGGGGGGGTTGGAAGGGCTCTAGGGGGCGCTGGAAGGGCTCTAGGGGGGGTTGGAAGGGCTCTAGGGGGCGCTGGAAGGGCTCTAGGGGCGCTGGAAGGGCTCTAGGGGGTTGGAAGGGCTCTAGGGGCGCTGGACGGGCTCTAGGGGGCGCTGGAAGGGCTCTAGGGGGTGGAAGGGCTCTAGGGGCGCTGGAAGGGCTCTAGGGGCGCTGGAAGGGCTCTAGGGGGTTGGAAGGGCTCTAGGGGGCGCTGGAAGGCCTCTAGGGGGCGCTGGAAGGGCTCTAGGGGTTGGAAGGGCTCTAGGGGGTTGGAAGGGCTCTAGGGGGTTGGAAGGGCTCTAGGGGGCGCTGGAAGGGCTCTAGGGGGGGTTGGAAGGGCTCTAGGGGGCGCTGGAAGGGCTCTAGGGGGCGCTGAGAGCTTCCCTTGGGGGCTTTGGGGCCTTCCCCTGAGGCTTTTGGCCCTCTGCCTCTCCCCAGGGCTGCCCCAAGCAGAGCAAAGTACTTGGAGGGGGGCGAGGAGGAGGAGGAGGAGGAGGAAGAGAGGGGAGGAGGAGGAGGAAGAGAGAGGAGGAGGAGGAAGGAGAGAGAGGAGGAGGAGGAAGGAGAGAGAGAGGAGGAGGAAGGAGAGAGAGGAGGAGGAGGAAGGAGAGAGAGGAGGAGGAGGAAGAAGAGAGAGGAGGAGGAGGAAGAAGAGAGAGGAGGAGGAGGAAGAAGAGAGAGGAGGAGGAGGAAGGAGAGAGAGAGGAGGAGGAGGAAGAGGGAGGAGGAGGAGGAAGGAGAGAGAGAGAGAGGAGGAGGAAGAGAGAGAGGAGGAGGAAGAGAGAGAGGAGGAGGAGGAAGGAGAGAGAGGAGGGAGGAGGAAGGAGAGAGGGAGGAGGAGGAGGAAGAGAGGGAGGAGGAGGAGGAAGAGGAGAAGAGAGGGAGGAGGAGGAGGAGGAGAGAGAGAGGAGGAGGAGGAGGAGGAGAAGGAGGAGAGGGAGAGGAGGAGGAAAGGAGAGGGAGGAGGAGGAGGAAGGAGAGGGAGGAGGAGGAAGGAGAGAGAGGAGGAGGAGGAGGAGAGAGAGGAGGAGGAGGAAGGAGAGGGAGGAGGAGGAAGGAGAGAGAGGGAGGAGGAAGGAGAGAGAGAGGAGGAGGAGGAAGGAGAGAGAGGAGGAAGGAGAGAGAGGAGGAGGAGGAAGGAGAGAGAGGAGGAGGAAGAAGAGAGAGGAGGAGGAGGAGGAAGGAGAGAGAGGAGGAGGAGGAAGGAGAGAGAGGAGGAGGAGGAAGGAGAGAGAGAGGAGGAGGAGGAAGGAGAGAGAGGAGGAGGAGGAAGGAGAGAGAGGAGGAGGAAGGAGAGAGAGGAGAGGAGGAAGGAGAGAGAGAGGAGGAGGAAGGAGAGAGAGGAGGAGGAGGAAGGAGAGAGAGAGGAGGAGGAGGAAGGAGAGAGAGGAGGAGGAGGAAGGAGAGAGAGGAGGAGGAAGGAGAGAGAGAGGAGGAGGAAGGAGAGAGAGGAGGAGGAGGAAGGAGAGAGAGAGGAGGAGGAAGAGAGAGGAGGAGGAGGAAGAGAGAGGAGGAGGAGGAAGAGAGAGGAGGAGGAGGAAGGAGAGAGAGAGGAGGAGGAGGAAGGAGAGAGAGAGGAGGAGGAGGAAGAGAGAGGAGGAGGAGGAAGAGAGCGAGGAGGAGGAGGAAGGAGAGAGAGAGGAGGAGGAAGGAGAGAGAGGAGGAGGAGGAAGGAGAGAGAGAGGAGGAGGAAGGAGAGAGAGAGGAGGAGGGAGGAAGGAGAGAGAGAGGAGGAGGAAGGAGAGAGAGAGGAGGAGGAGGAAGGAGAGAGAGAGGAGGAGGAAGAGAGAGAGAGAGAGGAGGAGGAAGAGAGAGAGAGAGAGGAGGAGGAAGGAGAGAGAGAGGAGGAGGAAGAGGAGGCCGAAGAAGAGACCATGGAAGAGCCTCCCCCCCTACCTCGGGAGCTCCACTCGCTGCTGCTGCCCCTCCAGCTTCCTTCCTCCCTGCTCTGCCCCTGCCTTCCTCCTCCTCTCCTTTCTCCTCCTTTCCTCCTTTCCTCCCTCCTCCTCCCTCCTCCTCCTCAGCAGCCTCCCCTGGGCCGCCCCACTGCCGGAGGCCACCTCGAGGAGGGGAGGAGGAGGAAGCCCCCGAGCGGCCGAGGGGCTCCAAGGGGGTGGGGAGGAGGAGGAGGAGGAGGAGGAAGAAGAGGAGGAGGAGGAGGAGGAGGAGGAGGAGGAGGAAGGAGAACCTACCAAGGAGTGCAAGGGGCCTTCGTAATTGGGAGAGGCTGAAGCTTGAGCTCCGCTCCTAGACCAAGCTGGGCCTGCCGGTGAGCAAAAGGGAGGTTACCAAGGGGGGGGGAAGAGGAGGAGGAGGAGGAGGAGGAGGAGGAGGAGGAGGAGGAGGAGGAGGAGGAGGAGGAAGAGGAGGAGGAGGAGGACCACACCACCACCAACCGACCAACCACAGCCTGCGAAGGGAGGGGGGGAGGAAGGGCCCTGGGAAGTGCCTGCAGAGGCCTTCAAGGAGGTCCTCAAAGAGGTTCAAGAAGAGCCTCAGAAGGGTTCAAGAAGGTCCTCAAGAGGCCTTCAAGAAGGTCCTCAAAGAGGTTCAAGAAGGTCCTCAGAAGGGTTCAAGGAGGTCCTCAAGAGGGCTTCAAGAAGGTCCTCAAAGAGGTTCAAGAAGAGCCTCAGAAGGGTTCAAGGAGGTCCTCAAGAGGCCTTCAAGAAGGTCCTCAAGAGGCCTTCAAGAAGGTCCTCAAAGAGGTTCAAGAAGAGCCTCAGAAGGGTTCAAGGAGGTCCTCAAAAGGCCTTCAAGAAGGTCCTCAAGAGGGCTTCAAGATGGTCCTCAAAGAGGTTCAAGAAGAGCCTCAGAAGGGTTCAAGGAGGTCCTCAAGAGGGGTTCAAGAAGGTCCTCAAGAGGCCTTCAAGAAGGTCCTCAGAAGGGTTCAAGGAGGTCCTCAAAGAGGTTCAAGAAGAGCCTCAGAAGGGTTCAAGAAGGTCCTCAAGAGGCCTTCAAGAAGAGCCTCAGAAGGGTTCAAGGAGGTCCTCAAGAGGCCTTCAAGAAGGTCCTCAAAGAGGTTCAAGAAGAGCCTCAGAAGGGTTCAAGGAGGTCCTCAAGAGGGCTTCAAGGAGGTCCTCAAGAGGCCTTCAAGAAGGTCCTCAAGAGGCCTTCAAGAAGGTCCTCAAAGAGGTTCAAGAAGAGCCTCAGAAGGGTTCAAGGAGGTCCTCAAGAGGCCTTCAAGAAGGTCCTCAAAGAGGTTCAAGAAGAGCCTCAGAAGGGTTCAAGGAGGTCCTCAAGAGGCCTTCAAGAAGGTCCTCAAGAGGCCTTCAAGAAGGTCCTCAAAGGGCTTCAAGAAGGTCCTCAAGAGGGCTTCAAGAAGATCCTCAGAGGTTCAAGAAGAGCCTCAGAAGGGTTCAAGGAGGTCCTCAAGAGGGGTTCAAGAAGGTCCTCAAGAGGCCTTCAAGAAGGTCCTCAAAGGGCTTCAAGAAGGTCCTCAAGAGGGCTTCAAGAAGGTCCTCAAAGGGCTTCAAGAAGGTCCTCAAGAGGGCTTCAAGAAGATCCTCAGAGGTTCAAGAAGAGCCTCAGAAGGGTTCAAGGAGGTCCTCAAGAGGGCTTCAAGAAGAGCCTCAGAAGGGTTCAAGGAGGTCCTCAAGAGGCCTTCAAGAAGGTCCTCAAGAGGCCTTCAAGATGGTCCTCAAAGAGGCCTTCAAGAAGGTCCTCAAGAGGCCTTCAAGAAGGTCCTCAAAGAGGGCTTCAAGAAGGTCCTCAAGAGGGCTTCAAGAAGGTCCTCAAAGAGGTTCCAGAAGAGCCTCAGAAGGGTTCAAGAAGGTCCTCAAGAGGCCTTCAAGAAGGTCCTCAAAGAGGTTCAAGAAGAGCCTCAGAAGGGTTCAAGGAGGTCCTCAAGAGGGCTTCAAGAAGGTCCTCAAAGAGGTTCAAGAAGAGCCTCAGAAGGGTTCAAGGAGGTCCTCAAGAGGCCTTCAAGAAGATCCTCAAAGAGGTTCAAGAAGAGCCTCAGAAGGGTTCAAGGAGGTCCTCAAGAGGCCTTCAAGAAGGTCCTCAAGAGGGCTTCAAGAAGAGCCTCAGAAGGGTTCAAGGAGGTCCTCAAGAGGCCTTCAAGAAGGTCCTCAAAGAGGTTCAAGAAGAGCCTCAGAAGGGTTCAAGGAGGTCCTCAAGAGGGCTTCAAGGAGGTCCTCAAGAGGCCTTCAAGAAGGTCCTCAAAGGGCTTCAAGAAGAGCCTCAGAAGGGTTCAAGGAGGTCCTCAAGAGGCCTTCAAGAAGGTCCTCAAAGAGGTTCCAGAAGAGCCTCAGAAGGGTTCAAGGAGGTCCTCAAGAGGGCTTCAAGAAGGTCCTCAAGAGGCCTTCAAGAAGGTCCTCAAAGAGGTTCAAGAAGAGCCTCAGAAGGGTTCAAGGAGGTCCTCAAGAGGCCTTCAAGAAGATCCTCAAAGAGGTTCAAGAAGAGCCTCAGAAGGGTTCAAGAAGGTCCTCAAGAGACCTTCAAGAAGGTCCTCAAGAGGCCTTCAAGAAGGTCCTCAAAGAGGTTCAAGAAGAGCCTCAGAAGGGTTCAAGAAGGTCCTCAGAAGGGTTCAAGGAGGTCCTCAAAAGGCCTTCAAGAAGGTCCTCAAGAGGGCTTCAAGAAGAGCCTCAGAAGGGTTCAAGAAGGTCCTCAAGAGGGCTTCAAGAAGGTCCTCAAAGAGGTTCCAGAAGAGCCTCAGAAGGGTTCAAGGAGGTCCTCAAGAGGCCTTCAAGAAGGTCCTCAAAGAGGTTCAAGAAGAGCCTCAGAAGGGTTCAAGGAGGTCCTCAAGAGGCCTTCAAGAAGGTCCTCAAAGAGGTTCAAGAAGAGCCTCAGAAGGGTTCAAGGAGGTCCTCAAGAGGCCTTCAAGAAGGTCCTCAAAGAGGTTCAAGAAGAGCCTCAGAAGGGTTCAAGGAGGTCCTCAAGAGGCCTTCAAGAAGGTCCTCAAAGAGGTTCAAGAAGAGCCTCAAAGAGGTTCAAGAAGAGCCTCAGAAGGGTTCAAGGAGGTCCACAAGAGGCCTTCAAGAAGGTCCTCAAAGAGGTTCAAGAAGAGCCTCAGAAGGGTTCAAGGAGGTCCTCAAGAGGCCTTCAAGAAGGTCCTCAAAGAGGTTCAAGAAGAGCCTCAGAAGGGTTCAAGGAGGTCCTCAAGAGGGCTTCAAGGAGGTCCTCAAGAGGCCTTCAAGAAGGTCCTCAAGAGGGCTTCAAGAAGAGCCTCAGAAGGGTTCAAGGAGGTCCTCAAGAGGCCTTCAAGAAGGTCCTCAAGAGGGCTTCAAGAAGAGCCTCAAGAGGCCTTCAAGAAGGTCCTCAAGAGGCCTTCAAGAAGGTCCTCAAAGAGGTTCAAGAAGAGCCTCAGAAGGGTTCAAGGAGGTCCTCAAGAGGGCTTCAAGAAGGTCCTCAGAAGGGTTCAAGGAGGTCCTCAAGAGGCCTTCAAGAAGAGCCTCAGAAGGGTTCAAGGAGGTCCTCAAGAGGCCTTCAAGAAGGTCCTCAAGAGGGCTTCAAGAAGAGCCTCAGAAGGGTTCAAGGAGGTCCTCAAGAGGCCTTCAAGAAGGTCCTCAAAGAGGTTCAAGAAGAGCCTCAGAAGGGTTCAAGGAGGTCCTCAAGAGGCCTTCAAGAAGGTCCTCAAAGAGGTTCAAGAAGAGCCTCAGAAGGGTTCAAGGAGGTCCTCAAGAGGCCTTCAAGAAGGTCCTCAGAAGGGTTCAAGGAGGTCCTCAAGAGGCCTTCAAGAAGGTCCTCAAAGAGGTTCAAGAAGAGCCTCAGAAGGGTTCAAGGAGGTCCTCAAGAGGCCTTCAAGAAGGTCCTCAAAGGGCTTCAAGAAGAGCCTCAGAAGGGTTCAAGGAGGTCCTCAAGAGGCCTTCAAGAAGGTCCTCAAAGAGGTTCCAGAAGAGCCTCAGAAGGGTTCAAGGAGGTCCTCAAGAGGGCTTCAAGAAGGTCCTCAAGAGGCCTTCAAGAAGGTCCTCAAAGAGGTTCAAGAAGAGCCTCAGAAGGGTTCAAGGAGGTCCTCAAGAGGCCTTCAAGAAGGTCCTCAAGAGGGCTTCAAGAAGAGCCTCAAGAGGCCTTCAAGAAGGTCCTCAAAGAGGTTCAAGAAGAGCCTCAGAAGGGTTCAAGGAGGTCCTCAAGAGGGCTTCAAGAAGGTCCTCAGAAGGGTTCAAGGAGGTCCTCAAGAGGCCTTCAAGAAGGTCCTCAAGAGGCCTTCAAGATGGTCCTCAAAGAGGCCTTCAAGAAGGTCCTCAAAGAGGCCTTCAAGAAGGTCCTCAAAGAGGCCTTCAAGAAGGTCCTCAAAGAGGGCTTCAAGAAGGTCCTCAAAGAGGGCTTCAAGAAGGTCCTCAAAGAGGTTCAAGAAGAGAGTTCAAGAAGGTCCTCAAGAGGCCTTCAAGAAGATCCTCAAAGAGGTTCAAGAAGAGCCTCAGAGGAGTTCAAGGAGGTCCTCAAAGAGGCCTTCAAGAAGGTCCTCAGAGGGCTTTCAGAAGAAGCCTTCCATGGGAGGCTGAGAAGCTCCTGAGATGTTTCCTCCTCCAAGACCTTATGGAGCCTACACCTCCATGGGGCTGAGATGTTTCCTCCTCCAAGACCTTATGGAGCCTCCAGCTCCATGGGAGGCTGAGAAGCTCCTGAGATGTTTCCTCCTCCAAGACCTTATGGAGCCTCCACCTCCATGGGGCTGAGATGTTTCTCCTCCAAGACCTTAGGGAGCCTACACCTCCATGGGGCTGAGATGTTTCTCCTCCAAGACCTTATGGAGCCTCCACCTCCATGGGGCTGAGATGTTTCTCCTCCAAGACCTTATGGAGCCTACACCTCCATGGAGCTGAGATGTTTCTCCTCCAAGACCTTAGGGAGCCTCCAGCTCCATGGGAGGCTGAGAAGCTCCTCAGATGTTTCCTCCTCCAAGACCTTATGGAGCCTCCACCTCCATGGGGCTGAGATGTTTCTCCTCCAAGACCTTATGGAGCCTACAGCTCCACGGGAGGCTGAGAAGCTCCTGAGATGTTTCCTCCTCCAAGACCTTATGGAGCCTACACCTCCATGGAGCTGAGATGTTTCTCCTCCAAGACCTTATGGAACCTACACCTCCATGGGGCTGAGATGTTTCTCCTCCAAGACCTTATGGAGCCTACACCTCCATGGGGCTGAGATGTTTCTCCTCCAAGACCTTATGGAGCCTCCACCTCCATGGGGCTGAGATGTTTCTCCTCCAAGACCTTAGGGAGCCTCCAGCTCCATGGGAGGCTGAGAAGCTCCTGAGATGTTTCCTCCTCCAAGACCTTAGGGAGCCTACAGCTCCATGGGAGGCTGAGAAGCTCCTGAGATGTTTCCTCCTCCAAGACCTTATGGAGCCTCCACCTCCATGGGGCTGAGATGTTTCTCCTCCAAGACCTTATGGAGCCTCCAGCTCCATGGGGCTGAGATGTTTCTCCTCCAAGACCTTATGGAGCCTACACCTCCATGGGGCTGAGATGTTTCTCCTCCAAGACCTTATGGAGCCTACACCTCCATGGGGCTGAGATGTTTCTCCTCCAAGACCTTATGGAGCCTCCAGCTCCATGGGAGGCTGAGAAGCTCCTGAGCTGTTTCCTCCTCCAAGACCTTATGGAGCCTCCACCTCCATGGGGCTGAGATGTTTCTCCTCCAAGACCTTATGGAGCCTACACCTCCATGGGGCTGAGATCTTTCTCCTCCAAGACCTTATGGAGCCTACACCTCCATGGGGCTGAGATGTTTCTCCTCCAAGACCTTATGGAGCCTCCACCTCCATGGGGCTGAGATGTTTCTCCTCCAAGACCTTAGGGAGCCTCCAGCTCCATGGGAGGCTGAGAAGCTCCTGAGATGTTTCCTCCTCCAAGACCTTATGGAGCCTCCACCTCCATGGGGCTGAGATGTTTCTCCTCCAAGACCTTATGGAGCCTCCACCTCCATGGGGCTGAGATGTTTCTCCTCCAAGACCTTATGGAGCCTACACCTCCATGGGGCTGAGATGTTTCTCCTCCAAGACCTTATGGAGCCTACACCTCCATGGGGCTGAGATGTTTCTCCTCCAAGACCTTATGGAGCCTCCAGCTCCATGGGAGGCTGAGAAGCTCCTGAGCTGTTTCCTCCTCCAAGACCTTATGGAGCCTCCACCTCCATGGGGCTGAGATGTTTCCTCCTCCAAGACCTTATGGAGCCTACACCTCCATGGGGCTGAGATCTTTCTCCTCCAAGACCTTATGGAGCCTACACCTCCATGGGGCTGAGATGTTTCTCCTCCAAGACCTTATGGAGCCTCCACCTCCATGGGGCTGAGATGTTTCTCCTCCAAGACCTTAGGGAGCCTCCAGCTCCATGGGGCTGAGATGTTTCTCCTCCAAGACCTTATGGAGCCTACAGCTCCATGGGGCTGAGATGTTTCTCCTCCAAGACCTTATGGAGCCTACACCTCCATGGGGCTGAGATGTTTCTCCTCCAAGACCTTATGGAGCCTACACCTCCATGGGGCTGAGATGTTTCTCCTCCAAGACCTTAGGGAGCCTACAGCTCCATGGGAGGCTGAGAAGCTCCTGAGATGTTTCCTCCTCCAAGACCTTATGGAGCCTACACCTCCATGGGGCTGAGATGTTTCTCCTCCAAGACCTTATGGAGCCTCCACCTCCATGGGGCTGAGATGTTTCTCCTCCAAGACCTTATGGAGCCTACACCTCCATGGGGCTGAGATGTTTCTCCTCCAAGACCTTATGGAGCCTCCAGCTCCACGGGAGGCTGAGAAGCTCCTGAGCTGTTTCTCAGCCCTCCCTGCACTGTGGAGTAAAACAAAGAAGGGAGAAGCGAGCCACAATACCTGAGAGAAGGGGGAGACCTTACGGGAGTTGAAGGGTTGGAGGAAAAGCTGTTGTTGGTGTGGTCTGGAGAATAGATCTTCAAGAGATGAAGGGACAATTAATCCTCCCCCCCCCAGGCACGAAGCACAACCTCCCCAACCCTCTCCCCCTCCCTCATCCCCCTCCCCAAAACCACCAAGGAGTCCTCTCCCAACCACCTCCTGGCCGGAGGTCTTCTCCTCCGGCCCTTCGCTGCCCCCCCAACCTCCTGAGGCCTCTCCAGGGGCAGAAGAAGGCAACCTGAGGGCCTGCAGCAGGCTGGGCCTGGGCAGAGGCTCTCCGGGGCTCGGCAGCTGGGGGGGGAGGGCTGCTTGGAGATGCTGAGGGAGGCCCTGGGGGGCTGGGCTGGGAGCTGCCTGGGGAGGGGCTGAAGCCTAAAGTGGAGTTTGGCTGAATGTAGGCTGGAGCTGGGTTGGATTTGGAGTGAGTTTAGGCTGGGTCTGGGCTGGGTTTGGTCTGAGGTGAGGATGAGTCTGGGTTGGATTTGGTCTGAGTTGAGGCTGAGCCTGGGTTGGATTTGGTCTGAATCAGGGTTGGATTTGGTCTGAATTTAGGCTGAGTCTGGGCTGGATTTGGTCTGAGTTGAGGCTGAGTCCGGGTTGGATTAGGTCTGAGTCTGGGTTGGATTAGGTCTGAGTCCGGGTTGGATTTGGCCTGAGTCTGGCTTGGATTTGGCCTGAGTCTGGGTTGGACTAGGTCTGAGTCTGGGTTGGACTAGGTCTGAGTCTGGGTTGGATTTGGCCTGAGTTTAGGCTGAGTCTGGGCTGGATTTGGCCTGAGTTTAGGCTGAGTCTGGGCTGGATTTGGTCTGAGTTGAGGATGAGGTCGGGTTGGATTAGGTCTGAGTCTGGGTTGGATTAGGTCTGAGTCTGGGTTGGATTAGGCCTGAGTTTAGGCTGAGTCTGGGTTGGATTTGGTCTGAGTTTAGGCTGAGTCTGGGCTGGATTTAGTCTGAGTTGAGGATGAGTTCGGGTTGGATTAGGTCTGAGTCTGGGTTGGATTAGGTCTGAGTCTGGGCTGGATTTGGCCTGAGTTTAGTCTGAGTCTGGGTTGGATTTGGCCTGAGTCTGGGCTGGATTTGGCCTGAGTTTAGGCTGAGTCTGGGTTGGATTTGGCCTGAGTCTGGGCTGGATTTGGCCTGAGTTTAGGCTGAGTCTGGGCTGGATTTGGCCTCAGTCTGGTCGGGATTTGGTCTGAGTTGAGGATGAGGCCGGGTTGGATTAGGTCTGAGTCCGGGTTGGATTAGGTCTGAGTCTGGCTTGGATTTGGCCTGAGTCTGGCTTGGATTTGGCCTGAGTTTAGGCTGAGTCTGGGCTGGATTTGGCCTCAGTCTGGGCTGGATTTGGTCTGAGTTGAGGATGAGTCCGGGTTGGATTAGGTCTGAGTCTGGGTTGGATTTGGCCTGAGTTTAGGCTGAGTCTGGGCTGGATTTGGCCTGAGTTTAGGCTGAGTCTGGGTTGGATTTGGTCTGAGTTTAGGCTGAGTCTGGGCTGGATTTGGTCTGAGTTGAGGCTGAGTCCGGGTTGGATTAGGTCTGAGTCTGGGTTGGATTAGGTCTGAGTCTGGCTTGGATTTGGCCTGAGACTGGGTTGGATTTGGCCTGAGTTTAGGCTGAGTCTGGGCTGGATTTGGCCTCAGTCTGGGCTGGATTTGGTCTGAGTTGAGGATGAGTCCGGGTTGGATTAGGTCTGAGTCTGGGTTGGATTTGGCCTGAGTCTGGGTTGGATTTGGCCTGAGTCTGGGTTGGATTTGGCCTGAGTCTGGGTTGGACTAGGTCTGAGTCTGGGTTGGACTAGGTCTGAGTCTGGGTTGGATTTGGCCTGAGTTTAGGCTGAGTCTGGGCTGGATTTGGCCTCAGTCTGGGCTGGATTTGGTCTGAGTTGAGGATGAGTCCAGGTTGGATTAGGTCTGAGTCTGGCTTGGATTTGGCCTGAGTTTAGGCTGAGTCTGGGCTGGATTTGGCCTCAGTCTGGGCTGGATTTGGTCTGAGTTGAGGATGAGGCTGGGTTGGATTAGGTCTGAGTCTGGCTTGGATTTGGCCTGAGTTTAGGCTGAGTCTGGGTTGGATTTGGCCTCAGTCTGGGCTGGATTTGGTTTGAGTTGAGGCTGAGTCTGGGTTGGATTAGGTCTGAGTCTGGGTTGGACTAGGTCTGAGTCTGGGTTGGACTAGGTCTGAGTCTGGGTTGGACTAGGTCTGAGTCTGGCTTGGATTTGGCCTGAGTTTAGGCTGAGTCTGGGCTGGATTTGGCCTCAGTCTGGGCTGGATTTGGTCTGAGTTGAGGATGAGGCCGGGTTGGATTAGGTCTGAGTCTGGGTTGGATTAGGTCTGAGTCTGGGTTGGATTTGGCCTGAGTTTAGGCTGAGTCTGGGCTGGATTTGGCCTGAGTTTAGGCTGAGTCTGGGCTGGATTTGGTCTGAGTTGAGGATGAGGTCGGGTTGGATTAGGTCTGAGTCTGGGTTGGATTAGGTCTGAGTCTGGGTTGGATTTGGCCTGAGTTTAGGCTGAGTCTGGGCTGGATTTGGTCTGAGTTGAGGATGAGGCCGGGTTGGATTAGGTCTGAGTCTGGGTTGGATTAGGTCTGAGTCTGGCTTGGATTTGGCCTGAGACTGGGTTGGATTTGGCCTGAGTTTAGGCTGAGTCTGGGCTGGATTTGGCCTCAGTCTGGGCTGGATTTGGTCTGAGTTGAGGATGAGGCCGGGTTGGATTAGGTCTGAGCCTGGGTTGGATTTGGCCTGAGTTTAGGCTGAGTCTGGGCTGGATTTGGTCTGAGTTGAGGATGAGCTCGGGTTGGATTAGGTCTGAGTCTGGGTTGGATTAGGTCTGAGTCTGGGCTGGATTTGGCCTGAGTTTAGGCTGAGTCTGGGTTGGATTTGGTCTGAGTTTAGGCTGAGTCTGGGCTGGATTTGGTCTGAGTTGAGGCTGAGTCCGGGTTGGATTAGGTCTGAGTCTGGGTTGGATTAGGTCTGAGTCTGGCTTGGATTTGGCCTGAGACTGGGTTGGATTTGGCCTGAGTTTAGGCTGAGTCTGGGCTGGATTTGGCCTCAGTCTGGGCTGGATTTGGTCTGAGTTGAGGATGAGTCCGGGTTGGATTAGGTCTGAGTCTGGGTTGGATTAGGTCTGAGTCTGGGTTGATTTGGCCTGAGTCTGCTGGATTTGGCCTGAGTCTGCTGACTAGGTCTGAGTCTGGGTTGACTAGGTCTGAGTCTGGGTTGGATTTGGCCTGAGTTTAGGCTGAGTCTGGGCTGGATTTGGCCTCAGTCTGGGCTGGATTTGGTCTGAGTTGAGGCTGAGGCCGGGTTGGATTAGGTCTGAGTCTGGGTTGGATTTGGCCTGAGTTTAGGCTGAGTCTGGGCTGGATTTGGCCTCAGTCTGGGCTGGATTTGGTCTGAGTTGAGGCTGAGTCCAGGTTGGATTAGGTCTGAGTCTGGCTTGGATTTGGCCTGAGTTTAGGCTGAGTCTGGGCTGGATTTGGCCTCAGTCTGGGCTGGATTTGGTCTGAGTTGAGGATGAGGCCGGGTTGGATTAGGTCTGAGCCTGGGTTGGATTTGGCCTGAGTTTAGGCTGAGTCTGGGCTGGATTTGGCCTGAGTTTAGGCTGAGTCTGGGCTGGATTTGGTCTGAGTTGAGGATGAGGTCGGGTTGGATTAGGTCTGAGTCTGGGTTGGATTAGGTCTGAGTCTGGGTTGGATTTGGCCTGAGTTTAGGCTGAGTCTGGGCTGGATTTGGTCTGAGTTGAGGATGAGGCCGGGTTGGATTAGGTCTGAGTCTGGGTTGGATTAGGTCTGAGTCTGGCTTGGATTTGGCCTGAGACTGGGTTGGATTTGGCCTGAGTTTAGGCTGAGTCTGGGCTGGATTTGGCCTCAGTCTGGGCTGGATTTGGTCTGAGTTGAGGATGAGGCCGGGTTGGATTAGGTCTGAGCCTGGGTTGGATTTGGCCTGAGTTTAGGCTGAGTCTGGGCTGGATTTGGTCTGAGTTGAGGATGAGCTCGGGTTGGATTAGGTCTGAGTCTGGGTTGGATTAGGTCTGAGTCTGGGCTGGATTTGGCCTGAGTTTAGGCTGAGTCTGGGTTGGATTTGGTCTGAGTTTAGGCTGAGTCTGGGCTGGATTTGGTCTGAGTTGAGGCTGAGTCCGGGTTGGATTAGGTCTGAGTCTGGGTTGGATTAGGTCTGAGTCTGGCTTGGATTTGGCCTGAGACTGGGTTGGATTTGGCCTGAGTTTAGGCTGAGTCTGGGCTGGATTTGGCCTCAGTCTGGGCTGGATTTGGTCTGAGTTGAGGATGAGTCCGGGTTGGATTAGGTCTGAGTCTGGGTTGGATTAGGCCTGAGTTTAGGCTGAGTCTGGGCTGGATTTGGTCTGAATTTAGGCTGAGTCTGGGTTGGATTTGGCCTCAGTCTGGGTTCAGTTTGGGTTGAACCTGGATTGAACTTGGGATGAACCTGGGTTGGACTTGGGTTTGCCTTGGGTTTAACCTGGGATTGACCTGGGATCAAGCTGGGATCAACTTGGGATCAAGCTGGGATCAATTTGGGATCAAGCTGGGATTAACTTGGGATCAAGCTGGGATCAACTTGGGATCAAGCTGGGATCAACCTGGGATCAAGCAGGGATCAACCTGCCTGACTTTTCCCTGCCTTGACTTGGCCCTTGCTTGGCTTTGGCCTGCACCTCCCTGGCGCTTCCCCTGCCCCTGCTGACCTCCCCTCCCTCCCTGGCCTCCTTTCCCCTCCTCACCTTTGGCACCTTCACCCAGCTTCCCCTCAACCCTTGGGAGCTCGCCTGGGAGGGGGGGGAGGGAGAACTCTTTAGGCTCTCCCAGCAGCACCCCAAAGCCCACAGCCCCTTCCCTACTCCCTGCCCCCCCCCAGAGTCCTCCTCGGAAGCCGCTCTGCCCCGGCCGCCTCCATCCAACCCCCCCCCCCCCGAGGGTGGGGAGCTGCTGCCTGCACATCAGCCAAGGCCCTGGGGGGAAGGAGGGAGGGGAGGCTTGGAAGAAGGTGGAAGGTCACCTGGCCTGGGGGGGGGTGGAGGCCAAGCCTAAGCTCTGCTGACCTCTGAGCTCCTGGAGGGGGTGGGGAGAGGACACAAAGCTCCTGGGGGGCCTCCCTAAGGTGGCCGTCGGGGGAAGGGGGTTTGGGACAGCAGCATGGGGCAAGGAGCTCCTGGGGGGGGGGATTGGGATGGGGAAGGGGAGGGGGGTGAGGACCTCGTGGGTGCAGATCCCTCCCCTCCCTCCCAAGCTTCAGGGGGATGCCAAAGGGGTAGGGGGAGGGAGGCAGAAGGGGTTAGGCCTTACTGAGGCGAGGGCTTTGCCCAGGGCGTCGCCGGTCTGCGAGCTGCCTCCCGCGCCACTTCCTCGGGGGGCTGGGCAGGAGAGAGAGGGCAGGAGGGAAGGGCAAGAGGTGAAGCAGAAGGAGGCAAAGCCACCCCCAAAAAGCAACCCCCCCCCCCCCCAGGAGGTCCTTGGTCAGGGCCACTTCTCCTCAGCTGAGCTCCTGAGCTGGGCTGAGACCTTGGTGGCCAGCAAAGAGTTGAGGTTGGAAAGGTTGAGGTTGGAAAGGTTGAGGTTGGACCTCTTGGAGTCCAAACCTTGGTGGCCATCAAGGAATTCAGGTTGGAAAGGTTGAGGTTGGAAAGGTTGAGGTTGGAAAGGTTGAGGTTGGACCTCTTGGAGTCCAACCCTTGGTGGCCATCAAAGAGTTGAGGTTGGAAAGGTTGAGGTTGGAAAGGTTGAGGTTGGACCTCTTGGGAGTCCAAACCTTGGTGGCCACCAAAGAGTTGAGGTTGGAAAGGTTGAGGTTGGACCTCTTGGAGTCCAAACCTTGGTGGCCATCAAGGAATTCAGGTTGGAAAGGTTGAGGTTGGAAAGGTTGAGGTTGGAAAGGTTGAGGTTGGACCTCTTGGAGTCCAAACCTTGGTGGCCATCAAAGAGTTGAGGTTGGAAAGGTTGAGGTTGGAAAGGTTGAGGTTGGAAAGGTTGAGGTTGGACCTCTTGGAGTCCAACCCTTGGTGGCCATCAAGGAGTTGAGGTTGGAAAGGTTGAGGTTGGACCTGATGACCTTGAAGGCCTTCTCCAACCTTCCTAACTCAACCATGGAGCTGTTGGGCTGCTGGTTGACCTCGAAGGCCTTCTCCAACCTTCCTACCTCAACCATGGGTTGCTGGTTGGCCTTGATGACCTTCAAGGCCTTCTCCAACCTTCCTACCTCAACCATGGAGCTGTTGGGCTGCTGGTTGACCTCGAAGGCCTTCTCCAACCTTCCTACCTCAACCATGGGTTGCTGGTTGGCCTTGATGACCTTCAAGGCCTTCTCCAACCTTCCTACCTCAACCATGGGTTGCTGGTTGGCCTTGATGACCTTCAAGGCCTTCTCCAACCTTCCTACCTCAACCATGGAGCTGTTGGGCTGCTGGTTGACCTCGATGACCTTCAAGGCCTTCTCCAACCTTCCTACCTCAACCATGGAGCTGTTGGGCTGCTGGTTGACCTCGAAGGCCTTCTCCAACCTTCCTACCTCTACTCTTTGGTGGCCATGGAGCTGTTGGGCTGCTGGTTGACCTCGATGACCTTCAAGGCCTTCTCCAACCTTCCTACCTCAACCATGGAGCTGTTGGGCTGCTGGTTGACCTCCAAGGCCTTCTCCAACCTTCCTACCTCAACCATGGGTTGCTGGTTGGCCTTGACGACCTTCAAGGCCTTCTCCAACCTTCCTAACTCAACCATGGAGCTGTTGGGCTGCTGGTTGACCTTCAAGGCCTTCTCCAACCTTCCTAACTCAACCATGGAGCTGTTGGGCTGCTGGTTGACCTCGAAGGCCTTCTCCAACCTTCCTACCTCAACCATGGGTTGCTGGTTGACCTCGAAGACCTTCAAGGCCTTCTCCAACCTTCCTAACTCAACCATGGAGCTGTTGGGCTGCTGGTTGACCTTCAAGGCCTTCTCCAACCTTCCTACCTCAACCATGGAGCTGTTGGGCTGCTGGTTGACCTCCAAGGCCTTCTCCAACCTTCCTACCTCAACCATGGGTTGCTGGTTGGCCTTGACGACCTTCAAGGCCTTCTCCAACCTTCCTAACTCAACCATGGAGCTGTTGGGCTGCTGGTTGACCTTCAAGGCCTTCTCCAACCTTCCTACCTCAACCATGGAGCTGTTGGGCTGCTGGTTGACCTCGAAGGCCTTCTCCAACCTTCCTACCTCAACCATGGGTTGCTGGTTGACCTCGAAGACCTTCAAGGCCTTCTCCAACCTTCCTACCTCAACCATGGAGCTGTTGGGCTGCTGGTTGACCTCGAAGGCCTTCTCCAACCTTCCTACCTCAACCATGGGTTGCTGGTTGGCCTTGATGACCTTCAAGGCCTTCTCCAACCTTCCTACCTCAACCATGGAGCTGTTGGGCTGCTGGTTGACCTTCAAGGCCTTCTCCAACCTTCCTAACTCAACCATGGAGCTGTTGGGCTGCTGGTTGACCTTCAAGGCCTTCTCCAACCTTCCTAACTCAACCATGGAGCTGTTGGGCTGCTGGTTGACCTCGAAGGCCTTCTCCAACCTTCCTACCTCTACTCTTTGGTGGCCATGGAGCTGCTGGGCTGCTGGTTGAACTTCTTGAAGGCCTCCTCCAAGCAAGCCAGCCCCAGGGAGGGGCCAGGCCCTCCACTCACCCATGATGGCCTCGGTGCCGTTGGCGGGAGGGGTGCAGGAGGAGTTGCTGTAGTGGTTGGCGCCGCCGCGGTGGAAGGTGGACATCGGAGGAAGACTTGAGGTGATGTCTGCTGAGGAGTGGGATGGGTAGCTCTGCCAGGCAGGACAACCACGAGAGGGAGACCTTTCAGTGGTGCCCTCCAGCTGCCCCACACCTTGGGCCACCAAGCCCGGGGTGAAGGTTGCCCCAAAAGCGGCTGGGAAGCTGCTGCTCGGCTTGGGAGCTGCCTTCGACCCAACCTTGGCCCATCAAGACCCAACCTTGGCCATCAAGACCCAACCTTGGCCCATCAAGACCCAACCTTGGGCCATCCATACCCAACCTTGGGCCATCCCTACCCAACCTTGGGCCATCAAGACCCAACCTTGGCCCATCAAGGCCCAACCTTGGCCCATCAAGGCCCAACCTTGGCCCATCAAGACCCAACCTTGGCCCATCAAGGCCCAACCTTGGCCCATCAAGACCCAACCTTGGCCATCCCCACCCAACCTTGGCCATCCCCACCCAACCTTGGGCCATCCCCACTCAACCTTGGGCCATCCCTACCCAACCTTGGGCCATCCCTACCCAACCTTGGGCCATCAAGACCCAACCTTGGCCATCCCCACCCAACCTTGGCCATCCCCACCCAACCTTGGGCCATCCCCACTCAACCTTGGGCCATCTCCACCCAACCTTGGCCCATCCCCACTCAACCTTGGGCCATCCCCACTCAACCTTGGGCCATCCCCACCCAACCTTGGGCCATCCCCACCCAACCTTGGGCCATCCCCACCCAACCTTGGGCCATCAAGTCCCAACCTTGGCCATCTCCACTCAACCTTGGCCATCTCCACCCAACTTTGGCCCATCCCCACCCAACCTTGGCCCATCCCTACCCAACCTTGGGCCATCAAGACCCAACCTTGGCCATCTCCACCCAACCTTGGGCCATCTCCACCCAACCTTGGCCCATCCCCACTCAACCTTGGGCCATCCCCACCCAACCTTGGGCCATCCCTACCCAACCTTGGGCCATCTCCACTCAACCTTGGGCCACCCCCACTCAACCTTGGCCATCTCCACCCAACCTTGGCCTATCTCCACCCAACCTTGGGCCATCCCCACCCAACCTTGGGCCATCAAGACCCAACCTTGGCCATCTCCACTCAACCTTGGGCCATCTCCACTCAACCTTGGGCCATCAAGACCCAACCTTGGGCCATCAAGACCCAACCTTGGGCCATCAAGACCCAACCTTGGCCCACCCCCACCCACCCTGGGGTGCCCTGGCCCCGGGGGGTCTCACCAAGCGGTCGTGAGGGTGCAGGCTGCAGTAGCTGCTGGCCTGGGGGATGTGAGAGGAGTTGCCCAACATCCCCCCATAGCCAGGCTGGTTCATCCCACTGGAGGAGCTCCATGGGTCACTGCTGTGATGGCCATCTGCAAGGCAAAGAGGGCAACCATCCCTGGGGGAGCTCCAAGGGGCTGGGAAGGAGCTCCAAGGGGCTGGGAGGCAGCTCCAAGGGGCAGGGAAGGAGCTCCAAGGGGCTGGGAGGGAGCTCCAAGGGGCTGGGAAGGAGCTCCAAGGGGCTGGGAGGGAGCTCCAAGGGGCTGGGAAGGAGCTCCAAGGGGCTGGGAGGCAGCTCCAAGGGGCAGGGAAGGAGCTCCAAGGGGCAGGGAAGGAGCTCCAAGGGGCTGGGAAGGAGCTCCAAGGGGCAGGGAGGGAGCTCCAAGGGGCAGGGAGGGAGCTCCAAGGGGCTGGGAAGGAGCTCCAAGGGGCTGGGAAGGAGCTCCAAGGGGCAGGGAAGGAGCTCCAAGAGGCTGGGAAGGAGCTCCAAGGGGCTGGGAGGGAGCTCCAAGGGCAGGGAGGGAGCTCCAAGGGGCAGGGAGGGAGCTCCAAGGGGCAGGGAGGGAGCTCCAAGGGGCAGGGAGGGAGCTCCAAGGGGCTGGGAGGCAGCTCCAAGGGGCTGGGAAGGAGCTCCAAGGGGCTGGGAAGGAGCTCCAAGGGGCAGGGAAGGAGCTCCAAGAGGCTGGGAAGGAGCTCCAAGGGGCTGGGAGGCAGCTCCAAGGGGCTGGGAGGCAGCTCCAAGGGGCAGGGAGGGAGCTCCAAGGGGCTGGGAAGGAGCTCCAAGGGGCTGGGAGGCAGCTCCAAGGGGCTGGGAGGGAGCTCCAAGGGGCAGGGAGGGAGCTCCAAGGGGCTGGGAAGGAGCTCCAAGGGGCAGGGAGGGAGCTCCAAGGGGCAGGGAGGGAGCTCCAAGGGGCTGGGAGGCAGCTCCAAGGGGCTGGGAGGGAGCTCCAAGGGGCTGGGAGGGAGCTCCAAGGGGCAGGGAGGGAGCTCCAAGGGGCAGGGAGGGAGCTCCAAGGGGCTGGGAAGGAGCTCCAAGGGGCTGGGAGGGAGCTCCAAGGGAGCTTAGAAGGGACCTTGAAGCTCCTCCACTCCCCTCCAGGCCAAACCTTCCTCTCCCCTCTTGGGGACTCCCCCACCCCCTCCAGCCCCCGGCCAAGCTGTTTGCCTGCCGGGAAGGCCTTTGAAGGCCACAATGGGGCCAGCCCCCGCTTGATTTGCATGCCAAAGGGGCCGGGGGAAGGCCTCTCCCCTGTTACCTTGCATGAAGAAGGAGCTGGGGAAAGTGCTGGCTGCTGGTTTGGAGGTGGGGTAGCCCGGGGAATCCCGATTGTAGTCGGCAGTGCTGGCTGAGGGGGCATAGACCTGCGAGGGGGAGACAGCCACAACTCAGCCCTAAAAGGCAAAACCCAGCCCCAAAAGGTCCTTTTTGAGCCCTAAGAGGCAAAACCCAGCCCTAAAAGGTCCTTTTTGAGCCCTAAGAGGCAAAACCCAGCCCTAAAAAGGTCCTTTTTGAGCCCTAAGAGGCAAAACCCAGCCCTAAAAAGGTCCTTTTTGAGCCCTAAAAGGCAAAACCCAGCCCTAAAAAGGTCCTTTTTGAGCCCTAAAAGGCAAAACCCAGCCCTAAAAAGGTCCTTTGGAGCCCTAAAAGGCAAAACCCAGCCCTAAAAGGTCCTTTTTGAGCCCTAAAAGGCAAAACCCAGCCCCAAAAGGTCCTTTTGGAAGCCTAAAAGGCAAAACCCAGCCCTAAAAAGGTCCTTTTTGAGCCCTAAAAGGCAAAACCCAGCCCTAAAAAGGTCCTTTTGGAGCCCTAAAAGGCAAAACCCAGCCCTAAAAGGTCCTTTTTGAGCCCTAAAAGGCAAAACCCAGCCCTAAAAGGTCCTTTTTGAGCCCTAAGAGGCAAAACCCAGCCCCAAAAGGTCCTTTTTGAGCCCTAAGAGGCAAAACCCAGCCCTAAAAGGTCCTTTTTGAGCCCTAAAAGGCAAAACCCAGCCCTAAAAAGGTCCTTTTCGAGCCCTAAGAGGCAAAACCCAGCCCTAAAAGGTCCTTTCTGAGCCCTAAAAGGCAAAACCCAGCCCTAAAAAGGTCCTTTTGGAAGCCTAAAAGGCAAAACCCAGCCCTAAAAAGTTCCTTTTGGAGCCCTAAAAGGCAAAACCCAGCCCTAAAAAGGTCCTTTTTGAGCCCTAAAAGGCAAAACCCAGCCCTAAAAGGTCCTTTTTGAGCCCTAAGAGGCAAAACCCAGCCCCAAAAAGGTCCTTTTTGAGCCCTAAGAGGCAAAACCCAGCCCTAAAAGGTCCTTTTTGAGCCCTAAAAGGCAAAACCCAGCCCTAAAAGGTCCTTTTTGAGCCCTAAGAGGCAAAACCCAGCCCTAAAAGGTCCTTTTTGAGCCCTAAGAGGCAAAACCCAGCCCCAAAAGGTCCTTTTTGAGCCCTAAAAGGCAAAACCCAGCCCTAAAAGGTCCTTTTTGAGCCCTAAGAGGCAAAACCCAGCCCTAAAAGGTCCTTTTGGAGCCCTAAAAGGCAAAACCCAGCCCCAAAAGGTCCTTTTTGAGCCCTAAAGGCAAAACCCAGCCCTAAAAAGGTCCTTTTTGAGCCCTAAGAGGCAAAACCCAGCCCCAAAAGGTCCTTTTGGAAGCCTAAAAGGCAAAACCCAGCCCTAAAAAGGTCCTTTTTGAGCCCTAAAAGGCAAAACCCAGCCCTAAAAAGGTCCTTTTTGAGCCCTAAAAGGCAAAACCCAGCCCTAAAAAGGTCCTTTTTGAGCCCTAAGAGGCAAAACCCAGCCCTAAAAAGGTCCTTTTTGAGCCCTAAGAGGCAAAACCCAGCCCCAAAAAGGTCCTTTTTGAGCCCTAAAAGGCAAAACCCAGCCCTAAAAGGTCCTTTTTGAGCCCTAAGAGGCAAAACCCAGCCCCAAAAGGTCCTTTTTGAGCCCTAAAAGGCAAAACCCAGCCCTAAAAAGGTCCTTTTTGAGCCCTAAGAGGCAAAACCCAGCCCCAAAAGGTCCTTTTTGAGCCCTAAAAGGCAAAACCCAGCCCTAAAAAGGTCCTTTTTGAGCCCTAAAAGGCAAAACCCAGCCCCAAAAGGTCCTTTTGGAGCCCTAAAAGGCAAAACCCAGCCCCAAAAGGTCCTGGCAGCAACCTGCTGGGGTCACAGATCCTGACCCAGATGACCTCCAAGGTCCCTTCTGACCCTGCTGGAGCTGGGAGCAACCTGCTTGGGGTCACAGATCCTGACCCAGAGGACCTCCAAGGTCCCTTCTGACCCTGCTGGAGCTGGCAGCAACCTGCTTGGGGTCACAGAGCCTGACCCAGATGACCTCCAAGGTCCCTTCTGACCTTGCTGGAGCTGGCAGCAACCTGCTGGGGGTCACAGATCCTGACCCAGATGACCTCCAAGGTCCTTTCTGACCCTGCTGGAGCTGGCAGCAACCTGCTTGGGGTCACAGATCCTGACCCAGAGGACCTCCAAGGTCCCTTCTGACCCTGCTGGAGCTGGCAGCAACCTGCTTGGGGTCACAGAGCCTGACCCAGATGACCTCCAAGGTCCCTTCTGACCCTGCTGGAGCTGGCAGCAACCTGCTGGGGGTCACAGCTCCTGACCCAGATGACCTCCAAGGTCCCTTCTGACCCTGCTGGAGCTGGCAGCAACCTGCTGGGGGTCACAGAGCCTGACCCAGATGACCTCCAAGGTCCCTTCTGAGCTTGCTGGAGCTGGCAGCAACCTGCTTGGGGTCACAGATCCTGACCCAGATGACCTCCAAGGTCCCTTCTGACCTTGCTGGAGCTGGCAGCAACCTGCTGGGGGTCACAGAGCCTGACCCAGATGACCTCCACAGCTCCCTCCCAACCCATTCCCAGTCCTCCTCCTCCTCCTCCCTTTTCCCCCCTCCACTCCTTGGCCTCTTCTTCCAAGCTTTTCCCTCCCTCCCCTCCCCAGCAGCAGGTCCTTAATTGCAGCCACATGGTGGAGGGGAAAGGAGGAGGAGGAGGAGGAGGAGGAGGGGGGAGAGGAAGGGGAGCAGATGAAAAGGAAGAGGCCGGAAGGAGCCGAAGCCACCCAGGAGCCAGCCCAGGCCCTCAGGGCTGCTTCTCCCTCAACCTGCACTTGAGGTCCCATCAAAAGCAGCTGTGGGCTCCTCCCTCCTCCTCCTCTTCCTCCCTCCTCCTCCTCTTCCTCCTCCTCCTCCTCTTCCTCCTCCTCCCCCCTCTTGGTTGCCAGCCAGAAGCTAATTGAGAGCAGCTGAGGTCCACCTCGGCCTGGAGGAGAAAGCAGCTGGGGCCAAAGCCCTTCCCCCATTCCCCTCTTCCTCCCCCCTCCTCCTCCTCCTCCAGCCACCACTTCCCTTCCCCAGGGGCCTGCAGCCAGCAGAGGAAGAGGAGGAGGAGGAGGAGTGGAGGAGGCCAAGCATGGAATGGGTTGGGTTGGAGGAGGCCTTCAAGGAGGCCAAGGAGGGGAAGGAGGAGAGAGGGAGGGGGGGAGGAGAGGGAGGGAGGAGAGAGGGAGGGGAAGGAGGAGAGAGGGAGGAAGGAGGAGAGAGAAGGAGGGGAAGGAGGAGAGGGGGAGGGGCCTTGAAGGAGGAGAGGGAGAGGGGTTAGGAGGGAGAGAGGGGAAGGAGGAGGGAGAGGGGAAGGGGGAGGGAGAGAGGGGAAGGAGGAGGGAGAGAGGGGAAGGAGGAGGGAGAGAGGGGAGGAGGAGAGGGAGAGGGGAGGAGGAGAGGGAGAGGGGGAGGAGGAGAGGGAGAGGGGGAGGAGGAGGGAGAGAGGGGAGGAGGAGGGAGAGAGGGGGAGGAGGAGGGAGAGAGGGGGAGGAGGAGGGAGAGAGGGGGAGGAGGAGGGAGAGAGGGGGAGGAGGAGGGAGAGAGGGGGAGGAGGAGGAGGAGAGGGGGAGGAGGAGGGAGAGAGGGGGAGGAGGAGGGAGAGAGGGGGAGGAGGAGGGAGAGAGGGGGAGGAGGAGGGAGAGAGGGGAGGAGGAGAGGGAGAGGGGGAGGAGGGGAGAGAGAGGGGAGGAGGAGAGGGAGAGGGGGGAGGAGGGGGAGAGAGGGGGAGGAGGGGAGGGGGAGGGGGAGGGGGAGGGAGGAGGGAGAGAGGGAAGGAGGGAGGGGGAGGAGAGAGGGGAAGGAGGAGGGGGGAGGGAGAGAGGGAAGGAGGGAGGGGGAGGGAGAGAGGGGAAGGAGGGAGGGGGAGGGAGAGAGCGGAAGGAGGGAGGGGGAGAGAGAGGGGAAGGAGGGAGGGGGAGAGAGAGGGAAGGAGGGAGGGAGGAGGGAGAGGGGGAAGGAGGGAGGGAGGAGGGAGAGGGGAAGGAGGGAGGGAGGAGGGAGAGGGGGAAGGAGGGAGGGAGGAGGGAGAGAGGGGAGGGAGAGAGGGGAGGGAGAGGGGGGAGGGCTGGGGGAAGAGAGAGGGGGAGGGAGGGGGGGAGAGAGGGGAAGGAGGGAGGGGAGAGAGGGGAAGGAGGGAGGGAGGAGGGAGAGAGGGGAAGGAGGGAGGGAGGAGGGAGAGGGGAAGGAGGGAGGGAGGAGGAGAGAGAGGGGAAGGAGGGAGGGAGGAGGGAGAGGGAAGGAGGGAGGGAGGAGAGGGGAAGGAGGGAGGGAGGAGGGAGAGGGGAAGGAGGGAGGGAGGAGGAGAGAGAGGGAAGGAGGGAGGGAGGAGGGAGAGAGGGGAAGGAGGAGGGAGGAGGGAGAGAGGGGAAGGAGGGAGGGAGGAGAGAGAGGGGGAAGGAGGGAGGGAGGAGGGAGAGGGGGAAGGAGGGAGGGGGAGGGAGAGGGGGAAGGAGGGAGGGGGAGGGAGAGGGGGGAAGGAGGGAGGGGGAGGGAGAGGGGGAAGGAGGGAGGGGGAGGGAGGGGGGGAAGGAGGGAGGGGGGAGGGAGGGGGGGAAGGGAGGAGGGGGAGGGAGAGGGGGAAGGAGGGAGGGGGAGGGAGAGGGGGGAAGGAGGGAGGGGGGAGGGAGAGGGGGAAGGAGGGAGGGGGAGGGAGAGAGGGGAGGGAGAGAGGGGAGGGAGAGAGGGGGAGGGCTGGGGGAGAGAGGGAGAGGGCTGGGGGAAGAGAGAGGGAGAGGGCTGGGGGGAAGAGAGGGAGGGCTGGGGGAAGAGAGGGAGGCTGGGGGAAGAGAGGAGAGGGCTGGGGGAAGAGAGGAGAGGGCTGGGGGAAGAGAGGGAGGGCTGGGGGAAGAGAGGGAGGGCTGGGGGAAAGAGGGAGAGGGGGAGGGGGAAGAGAGGGAGAGGGCTGGGGGAAGAGAGGGAGAGGCTGGGGGAAGAGGGAGAGGGCTGGGGGAAGAGGGAGAGGGCTGGGGGGGAGAGGGAGAGGGCTGGGGGAAGAGGGAGAGGCTGGGGGAAGAGGGAGAGGGCTGGGGGAAGAGAGGGAGAGGGCTGGGGGAAGAGAGAGGGAGAGGGCTGGGGGAAGAGGGAGAGGGCTGGGGGAAGAGGGAGAGGGCTGGGGGAAGAGAGGGAGAGGGCTGGGGGAAGAGGGAGAGGGCTGGGGGAAGAGGGAGAGGGCTGGGGGAAGAGAGGGAGAGGGCTGGGGGAAGAGAGAGGGAGAGGGCTGGGGGAAGAGGGAGAGGGCTGGGGGAGAGAGGGAGAGGGCTGGGGGAAGAGAGGGAGAGGGCTGGGGGAAGAGAGAGGGAGAGGGCTGGGGAGAGAGAGAGGGAGAGGGCTGGGGGAAGAGGGAGAGGGGCTGGGGGAAGGGAGAGGGCTGGGGGGGAAGAGGGAGAGGGCTGGGGGAAGAGGGAGAGCTGGGGGAAGAGAGGGAGAGGGCTGGGGGAAGAGAGAGGGAGAGGGCTGGGGGAAGGGATGGGGAGGGGATGGGGAGGGGATGGGGAGGGATGGGAAGGGGATGGGGAAGGGATGGGGAAGGGATGGGGAAGGGATGGGGAAGGGATGGGGAAGGATGGGGAAGGGATGGGGAAGGGATGGGGAAGGGATGGGGAAGGGATGGGGAAGGGATGGGGAAGGGATGGAGGAGGGATGGGGAGGGGATGGGGGAAGGGATGGAGGAGGGATGGGGAGGGGATGGGGAAAGGGTGGGGAAGGGATGGGGAGGGGATGGAGGAGGGATGGAAGGGATGGGGAAGGGATGGGGAAGGGATGGAGGAGGGATGGGGAGGGGATGGGGGAAGGGATGGGGAAGGGATGGGGAAGGGGGTGGGGAGGGATGGGGGAAGGGGGTGGGGGAGGGATGGGGGAAGGGATGGGGAAGGGATGGGGAAGGGGATGGGGAAGGGGATGGGGAAGGGGATGGGGAAGGGATGGGGAAGGGATGGGGAAGGGGATGGGGAAGGGATGGGGAAGGGATGGGGAAGGGATGGGGAAGGGATGGGGGAAGGAGGGATGGGGAAGGGATGGGGAAGGGATGGGGGAGGGATGGGGGAGGGATGGGGGAGGGATGGGGGAGGGATGGGGAAGGGATGGGGAGGGGAAGGGATGGGGAAGGGATGGGGAAGGGGTGGGGAAGGGGTGGGGAGGGATGGGGAAGGGGATGGGGAGGGGATGGGGAAGGGATGGGGAGGGGATGGGGAGGGGATGGGGAGGGGATGGGGAAGGGGATGGGGAAGGGGGTGGGGAGGGATGGGGGGGATGGGGGATGGGGAGGGATGGGGGGAGGGATGGGGAGGGATGGGGAAGGGATGGGGAAGGGATGGGGAAGGGGATGGGGAAGGGGTGGGGAAGGGGTGGGGAGGGATGGGGAGGGGATGGGGAGGGGATGGGGAAGGGATGGGGAGGGGATGGGGAAGGGGATGGGGAAGGGGTGGGGAGGGATGGGGGAGGGATGGGGAGGGATGGGGGAAGGGATGGGGGAAGGGATGGGGAGGGGATGGGGAGGGGATGGGGAGGGGATGGGGAAGGGATGGGGAAGGGATGGGGGAAGGGATGGGGGAAGGGATGGGGAAGGGATGGGGGAGGGATGGGGGAGGGATGGGGAAGGGATGGGGAAGGGATGGGGAAGGGATGGGGAGGGGATGGGGAGGGGATGGGGAGGGGATGGGGAGGGGATGGGGAAGGGGTGGGGAAGGGGTGGGGAGGGATGGGGAGGGATGGGGAGGGATGGGGAAGGGATGGGGAAGGGATGGGGAGGGGATGGGGAGGGATGGGGAAGGATGGGGAAGGGATGGGGGAAGGGATGGGGAAGGGATGGGGAGGGATGGGGGAGGGATGGGGAAGGGATGGGGAAGGGATGGGGAAGGGATGGGGAGGGGATGGGGAGGGGATGGGGAGGGATGGGGAAGGGATGGGGAAGGGATGGGGAAAGGGGATGGGGAAAGGGATGGGGAAAGGGGATGGGGAAAGGGGATGGGGGAAAGGGGATGGGGGAAAGGGGATGGGGGAAAGGGGGAAGCAACCAATCTCAACCCAAGACTAATCCAAGCCTAACCCAATCCCAGCCCCCAAGCTGAGCCTTTGGGGCTCTAACTGCATCTTTGGGGCTCAAGCTAAGCCTTTGGGGCTCAAGCTGAGCCTTTGGGGCTCTAACTGCATCTTTGGGGCTCAAGCTGAGCCTTTGGGGCTCTAACTGCATCTTTGGGGCTCAAGCTGAGCCTTTGGGGCTCTAACTGCATCTTTGGGGCTCAAGCTGAGCCTTTGGGGCTCTAACTGCATCTTTGGGGCTCAAGCTGTGCCTTTGGGGCTCAAGCTGTGCCTTTGGGGCTCAAGCTGAGCCTTTGGGGCTCTAACTGCATCTTTGGGGCTCAAGCTGTGCCTTTGGGGCTCAAGCTGAGCCTTTGGGGCTCTAACTGCATCTTTGGGGCTCAAGCTGAGCCTTTGGGGCTCTAACTGCATCTTTAGGGCTCAAGCTGAGCCTTTGGGGCTCTAACTGCATCGTTGGGGCTCAAGCTGTGCCTTTGGGGCTCTAACTGCATCTTTGGGGCTCAAGCTGTGCCTTTGGGGCTCTAACTGCATCTTTGGGGCTCAAGCTGAGCCTTTGGGGCTCTAACTGCATCTTTGGGGCTCAAGCTGTGCCTTTGAGGCTCTAACTGCATCTTTGGGGCTCAAGCTGTGCCTTTGGGGCTCTAACTGCATCTTTGGGGCTCAAGCTAAGCCTTTGGGGCTCAAGCTAAGCCTTTGGGGCTCTAACTGCATCTATGGGGCTCAAGCTAAGCCTTTGGGGCTCTAACTGCATCTTTGGGGCTCAAGCTAAGCCTTTGGGGCTCAAGCTAAGCCTTTGGGGCTCTAACTGCATCTTTGGGGCTCAAGCTGTGCCTTTGGGGCTCAAGCTGAGCCTTTGGGGCTCTAACTGCATCTTTGGGGCTCAAGCTGAGCCTTTGGGGCTCTAACTGCATCTATGGGGCTCAAGCTGAGCCTTTGGGGCTCTAACTGCATCTTTGGGGCTCAAGCTGTGCCTTTGGGGCTCAAGCTGAGCCTTTGGGGCTCTAACTGCATCTTTGGGGCTCAAGCTGTGCCTTTGGGGCTCTAACTGCATCTATGGGGCTCAAGCTGAGCCTTTGGGGCTCTAACTGCATCTTTGGGGCTCAAGCTGAGCCTTTGGGGCTCTAACTGCATCTTTGGGGCTCAAGCTGAGCCTTTGGGGCTCTAACTGCATCTTTAGGGCTCAAGCTGAGCCTTTGGGGCTCTAACTGCATCTATGGGGCTCAAGCTGAGCCTTTGGGGCTCTAACTGCATCTTTGGGGCTCAAGCTGTGCCTTTGGGGCTCTAACTGCATCTTTGGGGCTCAAGCTGAGCCTTTGGGGCTCTAACTGCATCTTTGGGGCTCAAGCTGTGCCTTTGAGGCTCTAACTGCATCTTTGGGGCTCAAGCTGTGCCTTTGGGGCTCTAACTGCATCTTTGGGGCTCAAGCTGTGCCTTTGGGGCTCTAACTGCATCTTTGGGGCTCAAGCTAAGCCTTTGGGGCTCAAGCTAAGCCTTTGGGGCTCTAACTGCATCTATGGGGCTCAAGCTAAGCCTTTGGGGCTCTAACTGCATCTTTGGGGCTCAAGCTAAGCCTTTGGGGCTCAAGCTAAGCCTTTGGGGCTCTAACTGCATCTTTGGGGCTCAAGCTGAGCCTTTGGGGCTCTAACTGCATCTTTGGGGCTCAAGCTGAGCCTTTGGGGCTCTAACTGCATCTTTGGGGCTCAAGCTGAGCCTTTGGGGCTCTAACTGCATCTTTGGGGCTCAAGCTGAGCCTTTGGGGCTCTAACTGCATCTTTGGGGCTCGAGCTGTGCCTTTGGGGCTCGAGCTGAGCCTTTGGGGCTCAAGCTGTGCCTTTGGGGCTCAAGCTGAGCCTTTGGGGCTCTAACTGGATCTTTGGGGCTCAAGCTGAGCCTTTGGGGCTCAAGCTGTGCCTTTGGGGCTCTAACTGCATCTTTGGGGCTCGAGCTGAGCCTTTGGGGCTCGAGCTGAGCCTTTGGGGCTCTAAACTGCATCTTTGGGGCTCAAGCTGTGCCTTTGGGGCTCAAGCTGAGCCTTTGGGGCTCTAACTGCATCTTTGGGGCTCAAGCTGAGCCTTTGGGGCTCTAACTGCATCTTTGGGGCTCAAGCTGAGCCTTTGGGGCTCTAACTGCATCTTTGGGGCTCAAGCTGTGCCTTTGGGGCTCAAGCTGAGCCTTTGGGGCTCTAACTGCATCTTTGGGGCTCGAGCTGAGCCTTTGGGGCTCAAGCTGAGCCTTTGGGGCTCTAACTGCATCTTTGGGGCTCAAGCTAAGCCTTTGGGGCTCAAGCTAAGCCTTTGGGGCTCTAACTGCATCTTTGGGGCTCAAGCTGTGCCTTTGGGGCTCAAGCTGAGCCTTTGGGGCTCTAACTGCATCTTTGGGGCTCAAGCTGAGCCTTTGGGGCTCTAACTGCATCTTTGGGGCTCAAGCTGAGCCTTCGGGGCTCTAACTGCATCTTTGGGGGCTCAAGCTAAGCCTTTGGGGCTCTAACTGCATCTTTGGGGCTCAAGCTGAGCCTTTGGGGCTCTAACTGCATCTATGGGGCTCAAGCTGAGCCTTTGGGGCTCTAACTGCATCTTTGGGGCTCAAGCTGTGCCTTTGGGGCTCAAGCTGTGCCTTTGGGGCTCAAGCTGAGCCTTTGGGGCTCAAGCTGAGCCTTTGGGGCTCTAACTGCATCTTTGGGGCTCAAGCTGTGCCTTTGGGGCCCTAACTGCATCTTTGGGGCTCAAGCTAAGCCTTTGGGGCTCTAACTGCATCTTTGGGGCTCAAGCTGTGCCTTTGGGGCTCTAACTGCATCTTTGGGGCTCAAGCTGTGCCTTTGGGGCTCAAGCTGAGCCTTTGGGGCTGTAACTGCATCTTTGGGGCTCAAGCTGTGCCTTTGGGGCTCAAGCTGAGCCTTTGGGGCTCTAACTGCATCTTTGGGGCTCAAGCTGAGCCTTTGGGGCTCAAGCTGAGCCTTTGGGGCTCTAACTGCATCTTTGGGGCTCAAGCTGAGCCTTTGGGGCTCGAACTGTGCCTTTGGGGCTCTAACTGCATCTTTGGGGCTCAAGCTGAGCCTTGGGGGCTCAAGCTGAGCCTTTGGGGCTCTAACTGCATCTTTGGGGCTCAAGCTAAGCCTTTGGGGCTCAAGCTAAGCCTTTGGGGGTCTAACTGCATCTATGGGGCTCAAGCTGAGCCTTTGGGGCTCTAACTGCATCTTTGGGGCTCAAGCTGAGCGTTTGGGGCTCTAACTGCATCTTTGGGGCTCGAGCTGAGCCTTTGGGGCTCTAACTGCATCTATGGGGCTCAAGCTGAGCCTTTGGGGCTCTAACTGCATCTTTGGGGCTCAAGCTGAGCCTTTGGGGCTCTAACTGCATCTTTGGGGCTCAAGCTGAGCCTCTGGGGCTCTAACTGCATCTTTGGGGCTCAAGCTAAGCCTTTGGGGCTCAAGCTGAGCCTTTGGGGCTCTAACTGCATCTTTGGGGCTCAAGCTAAGCCTTTGGGGCTCAAGCTAAGCCTTTGGGGCTCTAACTGCATCTTTGGGGCTCAAGCTGAGCCTTTGGGGCTCAAGCTGAGCCTTTGGGGCTCTAACTGCATCTTTGGGGCTCAAGCTGAGCCTTGGGGGCTCAAGCTGAGCCTTTGGGGCTCTAACTGCATCTTTGGGGCTCAAGCTAAGCCTTTGGGGCTCAAGCTAAGCCTTTGGGGGTCTAACTGCATCTTTGGGGCTCAAGCTGAGCCTTTGGGGCTCTAACTGCATCTTTGGGGCTCAAGCTGTGCCTTTGAGGCTCTAACTGCATCTTTGGGGCTCAAGCTGTGCCTTTGGGGCTCTAACTGCATCTTTGGGGCTCAAGCTAAGCCTTTGGGGCTCAAGCTAAGCCTTTGGGGCTCTAACTGCATCTATGGGGCTCAAGCTAAGCCTTTGGGGCTCTAACTGCATCTTTGGGGCTCAAGCTAAGCCTTTGGGGCTCAAGCTAAGCCTTTGGGGCTCTAACTGCATCTTTGGGGCTCAAGCTGAGCCTTTGGGGCTCTAACTGCATCTTTGGGGCTCAAGCTGTGCCTTTGGGGCTCTAACTGCATCTATGGGGCTCAAGCTGAGCCTTTGGGGCTCTAACTGCATCGTTGGGGCTCAAGCTGAGCCTTTGGGGCTCTAACTGCATCTTTGGGGCTCAAGCTAAGCCTTTGGGGCTCAAGCTGTGCCTTTGGGGCTCTAACTGCATCTTTGGGGCTCTAACTGCATCTTTGGGGCTCAAGCTGAGCCTTTGGGGCTCAAGCTGTGCCTTTGGGGCTCAAGCTGAGCCTTTGGGGCTCTAACTGCATCTTTGGGGCTCAAGCTGAGCCTTTGGGGCTCAAGCTGTGCCTTTGGGGCTCAAGCTGAGCCTTTGGGGCTCAAGCTGTGCCTTTGGGGCTCAAGCTGAGCCTTTGGGGCTCTAACTGCATCTTTGGGGCTCAAGCTGAGCCTTTGGGGCTCTAACTGCATCTTTGGGGCTCAAGCTGAGCCTTTGGGGCTCTAACTGCATCTTTGGGGCTCAAGCTGAGCCTTTGGGGCTCAAGCTAAGCCTTTGGGGCTCTAACTGCATCTATGGGGCTCAAGCTGAGCCTTTGGGGCTCTAACTGCATCTATGGGGCTCAAGCTGAGCCTTTGGGGCTCTACCTGCATCTTTGGGGCTCAAGCTGAGCCTTTGGGGCTCTAACTGCATCTTTGGGGCTCAAGCTAAGCCTTTGGGGCTCTAACTGCGCCTTTGGGGCTCTAACTGCATCTTTGGGGCTCAAGCTAAGCCTTTGGGGCTCTAACTGCATCTTTGGGGCTCAAGCTAAGCCTTTGGGGCTCTAACTGCATCTTTGGGGCTCAAGCATGCCCCAAGCTGCTCAAGGGCTCAACCCAACACTCAAGGACTAAACCCAAGCTGCTCAAGGGCTCAACCCAACACTCAAGGACTAAACCCAAGCTGCTCAAGGGCTCAACCCAACACTCAAGGGCTCAACCCCAAGGAGCTGAGCAGTGAGGCTCTGAGGATGAAGCTGAGGAGGAGGAGGAGGGACCCAACATCTCCTTCAGCCAGGGAGAGAGGACTGGGGAAGGAGGAAGGGGAAGGGGAAGGGAAGGGGATGGGGAAGGGGAAGGGGAAAGGGAAGGGAAGGGGAAGGGGGAAGGGGAAGGGGAAAGGGAAGGGAAGGGGAAAGGAGGGGAAAGGGGAAAGGGGAAGGGGTGGGGAGGGGAAGGGGGGGGGAAGGGGAGGGGAAGGGGAAGGGGGGAAGGGAGGGGAAGGGGGAAGGGAAAAGGGAAGGGGAAGGGAGGGGGGAAGGGGGAAGGGGGGGAAGGGGAAAGGGAGGGGAAGGGGAAGGGAGGGAGGGGAAGGGGAAGGGGAGGGGAAGGGGAAAGGGAGGGGAAGGGGAAAGGGAGGGGAAGGGGAAAGGGAGGGGAAGGGGAAAGGGAGGGGAAGGGGAAAGGGAGCAAGCGGCAGCCACCACTGTCCTCCTCCTCCTCTTCCTCTTCCTCCTCTTCCTCTTCCTCCTGCTGCTGGTCCCTCTGCCACCCCTCAGCTGAGAGGGGAACAACCAGAAGGGGCCCAGCCAGAAAGGAGCAACCAGAAGGGGACCAGCCAGAAAGGATCAACCAGAAGGGGACCAGCCAGAAAGGATCAACCAGAAGGGGACCAGCCAGAAAGGATCAACCAGAAGGGGACCAGCCACAAAGGATCAACCAGAAGGGGACCAGCCACAAAGGATCAACCAGAAGGGGACCAGCCACAAAGGATCAACCAGAAGGGGACCAGCCACAAAGGATCAACCAGAAAGGGACCCAGCCACAAAGGATCAACCAGGAGGGGACCAGCCAGAAAGGATCAACCAGAAGGGACCCAGCCACAAAGGAGCAACCAGAAGGGGACCAGCCACAAAGGAGCAACCAGAAGGGGACCAGCCACAAAGGATCAACCAGAAGGGGACCAGCCACAAAGGATCAACCAGAAGGGGACCAGCCACAAAGGATCAACCAGAAGGGGACCAGCCACAAAGGATCAACCAGAAGGGGACCAGCCACAAAGGATCAACCAGAAGGGGCCCAGCCAGAAAGGATCAACCAGAAGGGGCCCAGCCACAAAGGATCAACCAGAAGGGGCCCAGCCACAAAGGATCAACCAGAAGGGGACCAGCCACAAAGGAGCAACCAGAAGGGGACCAGCCACAAAGGATCAACCAGAAAGGGCCCAGCCACAAAGGATCAACCAGAAAGGGACCAGCCACAAAGGATCAACCAGAAGGGGCCCAGCCACAAAGGATCAACCAGAAGGGGCCCAGCCAGAAAGGAGCAACCAGAAGGGGACCAGCCACAAAGGAGCAACCAGAAGGGGACCAGCCACAAAGGAGCAACCAGAAGGGGACCAGCCACAAAGGAGCAACCAGAAGGGGACCAGCCACAAAGGAGCAACCAGAAGGGGCCCAGCCAGAAAGGAGCAACCAGAAGGGGCCCAGCCAGAAAGGAGCAACCAGAAGGAGACCAGCCAGAAAGGATCAACCAGAAGGGGACCAGCCAGAAAGGATCAACCAGAAGGGGACCAGCCAGAAAGGATCAACCAGAAGGGGCCCAGCCACAAAGGATCAACCAGAAGGGGCTGGGGCTGGTGCCGCCCTCCCAAGCTCAACTGCCTCGGAGCCAACCTCCTCAGCTGCCCCCCGACCCCCTCCTCACTTACCCCCAAAACCCCCTCCTCACTTACCCCCCGACCCCCCTCCTCACCTGCCCCCCCGACCCCCCTCCCGAGCTCCCCGGGGCCGCAGCGCCGGGCCCCGCGGAGGGAGAAGGCTGCTTCCTGACGTCAGGGCTGGCTGAGCTCAAGAGCCTTTCGGATCCAAGCAAGGGAAGGAGCCCAGCAGGTTGGCTGTGCCAACGCCAGGGATGAGCTCAGCCAGTGGGAGGCAGATCCGGGGAGGGGGGAGGAAGGCTGGAGCGGGGAGGCCGCCTCGCCGGCGCCCGTCCCTCCTTGCTTAGCGCCAGGCCTCCCCTTTTGGCCCCAGGTCCTCCTCTTTCCTGCCCCAATTCCTCTTTCCTGCCCCAATTCCTCTTTTCCTGCCCCAATTCCTCTTTCCTGCCCCAATTCCTCCTTTCCCCCCCTCCCCAATTCCTCTTTCCTGCCCCAATTCCTCCTCTCCTGCCCCAATTCCTCCCTCCTGCCCCCAATTCCTCCTCTTTCCTGCCCCAATTCCTCTTTCCTGCCCCAATTCCTCCTTTCCCCCTCCCCAATTCCTCTTTCCCCAATTCCTCTTTCCTGCCCCAATTCCTCCTTTCCTCCCCAATTCCTCTTTCCTTCCCCAAATTCCCCCCCAATTCCTCCTTCCTTCCCCAATTCCTCCTCTTTCCTGCCCCAATTCCTCTTTCCTGCCCCAATTCCTCCTCTTTCCTTCCCCAATTCCTCCTCTCCTGCCCCAATTCCTCTTTCCTTCCCCAATTCCTCTTTCCTGCCCCCATTCCTCCTTTCCCCCCCCTCCCCAATTCCTCTTTCCTGCCCCAATTCCTCCTCTCCTGCCCCAATTCCTCCTCTCCTGCCCCAATTCCTCTTTCCTGCCCCAATTCCTCCTTTCCCCCCCCTCCCCAATTCCTCCTCTCCTGCCCCAATTCCTCTTTCCTTCCCCAATTCCTCCTCTTTCCTGCCCCAATTCCTCTTTCCTTCCCCAATTCCTCCTTTCCCCCTCCCCAATTCCTCTTTCCTGCCCCAATTCCTCTTCCCTTCCCCAATTCCTCCTTTCCCCCCTCCCCAATTCCTCTTTCCTGCCCCAATTCCTCTTCCCTTCCCCAATTCCTCCTTTCCCCCCCTCCCCAATTCCTCCTCTCCTGCCCCAATTCCTCTTTCCTGCCCCAATTCCTCTTTCCTGCCCCAATTCCTCCTTTCCTGCCCCAATTCCTCCTTTCCCCCCCCTCCCCAATTCCTCTTTCCTGCCCCAATTCCTCCTCTCCTGCCCCAATTCCTCTTTCCTGCCCCAATTCCTCTTTCCTGCCCCAATTCCTCTTCTTTCCTGCCCCAATTCCTCCTCTTTCCTTCCCCAATTCCTCCTCTTTCCTGCCCCAATTCCTCTTTCCTGCCCCAATTCCTCTTTCCTGCCCCAATTCCTCCTTTCCCCCCCTCCCCAATTCCTCTTTCCTGCCCCAATTCCTCTTTCCTTCCCCAATTCCTCCTCTCCTGCCCCAATTCCTCTTTCCTGCCCCAATTCCTCCTTTCCCCCCCTCCCCAATTCCTCTTTCCTGCCCCAATTCCTCTTTCCTGCCCCAATTCCTCCTCTCCTGCCCCAATTCCTCCTCTCCTGCCCCAATTCCTCCTCTTTCCTTCCCCAATTCCTCTTTCCTGCCCCAATTCCTCCTCTTTCCTGCCCCAATTCCTCCTCTTTCCTGCCCCAATTCCTCCTCTTTCCTGCCCCAATTCCTCCTCTCCTGCCCCAATTCCTCCCCCAGCCACCGGCAAGCTCCCGCCCCTCCCCAGCCCCCCCGCCAAAGAATCCCTTTGGGAGCCCAAAATCAAGCCCAGAGGACCCCCCTCCCAAAGCCCAACAATCCCTTGGAGCCCAAATTCAAGCCCAGAGGACTCCCCCAAAATCCCTTGGAGCCCACAAATGCCTTGGAGCCCAAACTAATCCCCCCCCCAAAATCCCTTGGAGCCCAAAATCAATCCCAGAGGACCCCCCCCAAAATCCCTCGGAGCCCAAAACCCTTTCCCATCCCAACTCCCCCAAGGCTTCCAACCTCACCCAAAGCCCCCTGGCTCCCAAACTATCCCCAAGGCTTCCCCTTCCCACCCCCAGAGCCCAGCCCAGCTCAGCCTTAATCCCAGCAGCCCCCCCCCGGCCTCCTCCGATCGGCAGCGGCGAGCCGGCCGCCGCCTTCCCTTTCCCTCCCTCCTCTCCCCCCCCCCTCCAAATTCCCTCTTGCAAACCCCACTTCCAATGGAAAGCAGATTTGGCAATTCCCAGAGGGATTCTCCTCCTGCCCCACATTTCCTGCAGCTCAGTTCCAAAGCTTTCCTCCTCCTCCCCCCCCCCCCAAAACTCTTTTGTCTCTCCGGCGAGCTCGGCGCTGTCGGAAGTCGGCGACGCTTCCCCGGCGCTTTCCCCCAATCCATCTTTTTTGATGGAGCAAAGCCTCCTTGGAATTCCTTATGGAAAAGAGGGAAGGGGTGGGGGGAGGAGGAGGGATTGACCCCCAAACCATAAGCAAGTGGAACAGAAGGGAGGGAAGGGACGCGGGGGAGCGGGGAAGGGCGAAGCTCCCTTCTCGAGCCGCCTCCGCACCCTGCCTCCTCCGAGCTTGCCACAAGCCCTTCGGCGTTCCCAGGTGGAAAAGTGAACTTCGAGGGGGGGTTGGAGGTTGGGAGAGGTTGGAAGAAGCAAAAAATCAGGAGAGAAAAATCAGGGAAGGAATGAAAGGGGAAGGGGGAGGAAAAATCCTTCCTGCCTTCCCTCCGCTGCTGCGGAACGGAGACGGCCGCCAGGCAGGTGCTAAGCCAGGGATTTAGGAGAGGGAAAAGCTTGGGATTCCCCTTCCCCTCGGGATCAGAATCCCTTCATTAATTAGACCAATTAAGGGTGCCCCCCTTAATGAAGCTCTTTCCCCCCCCCCCCCCCATTTCAACAGGCCACGAGGAGGTTTTTCCCCTCCCCAGCCTTCCCGAGCCCCTCGGCGGAGCTCTCTCCCGGCAGCTCCGCTTCCACCTCCTAACCCTCCCCCGCTTCCTCCTTTTCCACCTCCCGTTCCCCAAAATTCCCTTCAGAGCCTCTCCCCCCCCCATCATTCCCCCCAAAATCCCACCAATCCCCCTCGGTATTCCCACTCCTGGAAGGCGACCGAGAGCCCCGGGCTCCGCGGGCGGGCGGACCGCGCATCGCCGCCGCTTCGCCGCCGCCGGTTGCCGATTCGAAGGGTTGCCTGACCTCCCCCTTCCCCCCCTCCAGCAAAATCCACCTTGATCCTTTGGGAATGAAGTTATTCCCTAACTTTTAGGGGATGCAGTCGGGGATAACTTCCTTCCCCCCCCGCCCAAAGGAAGCCCGAAGGGAAAATCGTCGCCTGCGAGCGGCGCGGCCCCGACCCGAGCGAACCTCGGCGCCGAGCTGAAGGACACAAAAGAGCTCGCCGAGCTCCCAGCTCCAGCTGGGAATTCTTCCCGGGAGCCAGGGCAGCTCTCTGCCATTCCCAACTCCCCCCCCCCTTGGCAGCGGGGAGGAGTTGGGAATGGCAGAGGAAGGGGAACGGCTGCGCTCTTTCGGCCCAGCTTGGGTTACCAGCAGGGGCCGGCGACCAGCAGCCGGGGGGACAGCTCCGGGCCCTGCGATTCCAGGGCTCCCGAAGAGACTTCCCTTGGCGTGGAGCAGAAGGAATTGGTGTCCCCCAATTCCTTCCTTTGCTGCACCAATTCCTCCTTTTTTTCCCCCTCCAATTCCTTTTTTCCCCCAAGTCCTCCTTTTTCTCCCCCCTAATTCCTCCTTTTTCCACCCATTCCTCCTTTCCCACCAGCTCCTCCCTTTCCCTCCCCAATTTCTCCCTTTTCCCATCCAAATTCCTCCCTTTCCTGCACCAATTCCTTCTTTTTCCCATTCCTTCTTTTTCCCATCCATTCCTCCCTTTCCTGCACCAATTCCTCCTTTTCCACCATCTCCTCCCTTTCCCTCCCCAATTTCTCCCTTTTCCCAATTTTTCCTGCACCAATTCCTTTTTCCCCCAATTTCCTCCCCAATTCCTCCTTTTTCCACCCATTCCTTTTCTGCCCCAATTCCTTTTTTCCCCCCAATTCCTCCTTTTTTCCTCCCCAACTCCTCCTTTTTCCACCCATTCCTCCCTTTTCTGCACCAATTCCTCCTTTTTTTTCCCTCTAATTCCTTTTTCCCCCAATTCCTCCTTTTTTCCTCCCCAATTCCTCCTTTTCCTGCACCAATTCCTCCTTTTCCCTCAATTTCCTCTTCTGCACCAATTCCTCCTTTTTTTCCCCTCCTTTTCCCAATTCCTCCTTTTTTTCCTCCAATTCCTCCCTTTTCTGCACCAATTCCTCCTTTTCCTGCACCAATTCCTCCTTTCCCTGCACCAATTCCTCCTTTTTCCACCCATTCCTTCCTTTTCCACCATCTCCTCCCTTTCCCTCCCCAATTTTCCCTTTTCCCACCCAATTCCTCCCTTTCCTGCACCAATTCCTCCTTTTTTTTCCCCTCTAATTCCTTTTTCCCCAATTCCTCCTTTTTTTCCCCCACCAATTCCTCCCTTTTCTGCACCAATTCCTCCTTTTTCCACCCATTCCTTCCTTTTCCCTCCCAATTCCTTCCTTTTCTGCACCAATTCCTTTTCCCCCCCTCCAATTCCTCCTTTTCCCCCCCTCCAATTCCTCCTTTTCCCCCCTCCAATTCCTTTTCCCCTCCAATTCCTTTTCCCCCTCAATTCCTTTTCCCCCCCCCTTTTCCCCCTTCCCAATTCCTTTTCCCCCTCCAATTCCTCCTTTTCCCCCCTTTTCCTTTTCCCCCCTCCAATTCCTCCTTTTCCCCCCTCCAATTCCTCCTTTTCCCCCCTCCAATTCCTTTTCCCCTCCAATTCCTTTCCCCCCCTCCAATTCCTTTCCCCCCCTCCAATTCCTTTCCCCCCCTCCAATTCCTTTTCCCCCCTCCAATTCCTCCTTTTCCCCCTCCAATTCCTTTTTCCCCCTCCAATTCCTCCTTTTCCCCCTCCAATTCCTTTCCCCCTCCAATTCCTTTTCCTTTTCCCCCAATTCCAATTCCTTTTCCCCCTTTTCCCCCTCCAATTCCTTTTTTCCCCCTCCAATTCCTTTCCCCCTCCAATTCCTTTTCCCCCTCCAATTCCTTTTCCCCCAATTCCTTTTCCCCCCTCCAATTCCTTTTCCCCCCTCCAATTCCTTTTCCCCAATTCCTTTTCCCCCTCCAATTCCTTTTTCCCCCTCCAATTCCTTTCCCCCAATTCCTTTCCCCCAATTCCTTTCCCCCAATTCCTTTTCCCCCAATTCCTTTTCCCCCTCCAATTCCTTTTCCCCCTCCAATTCCTTTTCCCCCAATTCCTCCTTTCCCCCCTTCCAATTCCTCCTTTCCCCCAATTCCTCTTTCCCCAATTCCTCCTTTTCCTCCCCCAATTCCTCCCTTTTCTGCACCAACTCCTCCTTTCATTCCCCACCACCTCCTCCCTACCATTCCACCCAGCCCCCCAAATTCCCAGCTCCCACATCCCTAAAACAATCCTCTGCATCCCACGACAGCCCAAAGCCCCCCCCTAGAAAACCCTCTGCCTCTCCAATGCTTCCCCTGCATCCCAAACCCTTTCCACAGCTCCCAGAATATTCTACGCCTTCCAAACAGCCTTCCCCCCCCCCCTTCCAATCCCAAACCCCCGCATCCCAAATCCCCACAACGCTCCAAGGGTTGCAAACCCCAGCCCCTGCCTCCCAAATCAGCCCCAAGGCTTCCCCAGACCTCCCCCCCAGCTCCCGAGCTCTCCCCTCGCACCCCGGGGCCACCGCCGCACAAAGCCGCCGGGTGAAACCTGCCTCTCCCCCGTTCCCGGCGCTCCCAACCTTCCTTCCAGACCCCGGGAATGGTTTCCCTCCTTAAAAAAAAACCCACCCCTTGGATTTCAACAGCGTTTTAGGGAGGGGGAGGGAAGGGAAAAGGAGCGGGGAGCCTCGACTCCCATCTCCCGGAGCGGTCGGAGCCGGCGCTGGCTGCTCGGGGAAAGGTGGAAGCGGCGGCAAAGGGCTCGGGAAGGGGGGGGGGAAGAAATCCTCAGGGATGAGCAGCACTGAATGGTTGTTCCCCCCCCCAAAATATCCTCCTGGAGCAGTTGGAAAGGGAGGTTAAAAAAAGAAAGGAGCAAGGGGAAGCAGCCCTGCGCTGGGAACGTGGAGCGGCCAGGCAAAACCCAAAGCCCCAAGCAGCAGCTTGCTGGTTTGTTTGCCCCCCCCTCCCTCCCTCCCAGCGGCTCCGGCTCCCTTCTTCCCTGGGAACATTCCCAAAGCAGGCCGGGGAAAGGGGGGCTGGCAGCCTTCCCTCCTTTTGTTGCTTCCCGGGGCCGCTCCGCTTCCGCCGCCCGCTGCCGCTCCGGGGACTCCCAAGCCGGAGCCGACCCGCGGCCGCGGGCGGAGCGGGAGGAAGCGAAGGAACCCAAAAAAGCGCTCCGAAAAGCTCCGGATGAAGCAAAGGGGGGGGAGGCAGGGGAAGCAGAATAAAATCAGGAGGGACGGGCGATCGGGCAACTTCGGCAGGGCGAAAGTTGCGGGAGCAGCCGGAGCGGGCTCGGCGGCTCCTCGCCGCGATACAGCCGCGGCGTACCCGAGCTCCTGGCACGGCACCAAGAGCCGCACAATGCCGAGCCGGGGCCAGAACAATGCTGCCTCTATCCCACGCTCCCGATCCCGCTGGCAAAGTGGCCCGGGGGTGGGGGGGAAATGGGGGTGGAGGGTGCGGGGGGGGGGAGGACGGACGCTTCGTCTTCCCCCCCTTCCCCGGCTCCCCGAAGCGGGGCCGGGAGGCAGGCGGCTGCGGGGCCGCTCGAAAGGCTTCGGAGGAGCTGGAGGCAGGGGGGGGTTGGAGTTGGGCTGCCGGGGTGGATCTGCGGCATTCCCACTTTCTGGAAAACACAAAGGGATGAAGGAAAAGGGGGGGGGGGAAGCGAAGGAGCCGAGCCCAAAAGGCCGGGGGCGAGGCGAGTCTGGGGGGGTTTATTAGCCGGCTGATGTCGCGTCGCGGGGGTTCGTGTTCAAGGCAGCTGGCAGGACGGGGGTGACACATTGAGGGGGGCAACTCTTGGAGCTCTGCCTGGCTCCATAAAACAAATCCCCCCCCAAAAAAATCCCCAGGATCAAGAAGGGGGGGGGAGAGGGGAAAACAAACCCCCACCCAGCCCGATGCCCCAAAGCCTAACCCCGAAGCGAAAGGAAAAGCGCAGCGGCGGCGGCCGGGACTCCGTCTCCCTTCGGCCAACGCTCCGCTAAATCCTGTCCGTGTCCCCCCCCCCTTGCCTCCCAAATCGCAATTCCCAAGGGAAAATCGCTTCCCGACGACACCTCCATTCCCAAGAGGAGCTCGGAGCCTCGGGAAAGCGATGGGGATTGGAAGCTCGGGAGGGTTTTTCGCCCTTCCCCGGCAGCCCGAAGTTGGTGGAAGCGCTGGGAAAAGCGCCCCGGGCTGCCCGAGGTCGGGAAGCGCCGCCGCCTCGGGGAGAGGATTTTTAGCCTCCCTTCCCCTTTCCTTCCGATCAGGAGAGGTTGGGAACTTCGGGAAAGAGTTTGGAAAGGGCTGGCATGAGGAGGAGCACGGAAAGGGCTTTGGTTTTTGGGGGGGATGGGGGCTACCGCGGGAAGCTTTTGGGCTCCCGGCGCTCCGCCGCCCCGCAGCCAGCAGCCCCGGGAGCCGCCATCCAACCTTCCCCCCAGCAAAATCCAGGGAGAATTCTCAGCTGGTGGCAAAACAAACCCCCCCCCCCACCCCCCCTCACCCCTCCACCCCCCCCTCACCCCTCCACCCCCCTCTCCCAAAGCCTCAGCTCCTCAACCAGATGTTCGCTCAGCCGCAAGCATTCCCGCACGGAACGACCGGAGCCGGGGACCAGAAAGGAGGAGGGAGGGCGGGGGGAGAGAATCTCCGCCGAGCGCCAGGGATGCCCACGCAGCCCCCCCCCCGGGAATCGTTTCCCTTTGCTCCATCCCCAACGGATTCGGGATCCAGCTCCCAACCCTTCCCTGCCGGTCTCGACTCGGCAGCAAAGGCAACAAACCGAAAGTTGGGAGGCCGGGGGAGAAGGGCTCTGGAGGAGCGCAGTCAGCGCCAAGCCCCAGCGCCACCGAAGCCCCCTCCCGACATTCCCAACATCCCCCCCCCCGAAAAGGAAAGGCTTGGAACAACACTTGGAATATTTTCCCCTTCCCCCCCCAAGCCAGAAAGAGATGGGAGAGGGAGGGAGGGAGGGAGAGAGGAGAGGGGGGGAGGAAAAGAGAAGGAAGAGATAAAAACCAACCCAAGCAGATGGCGACCAGAAACCTTCTGCTGGGGTTATGCACAAAATCCCAGGCGCTGCTTCCAGCCCCCCCTCAAACCGAACCCAGCCCAGCGAATTTGGGGGGGAGCCCCCCGAAGGAAGGACCCCCCACGGGTGGGAGAGGGAGGGGGAAGAGAGGGAATTTTGCCCTGCCTTTTCTTTCGGGCTGGAGGCGACGGGATGCAGCTCAAGCTCCCTCCACAGCGCAACCCCCCCCCCAAGAATTCCTCTCCTTTAGACCTCGTTTCCCTCCCCCCCTCAAGCCCTCATCCTGAACCCCCCCCTTTCAATTCCTTCCCTTCCACCTCCCCTCTTCTAAAGTCAACCCCTTCAAACCCCCATCCCCCCCCTTTAAATGTCTTCCCTTTTGGGGCTCATTTCCTCCCCCCCCCCCAAACTTTACCTCAAGGGAAGCCTCCACAGCCACCAAGCTGCTGCCCCCCCCTCCTCCCCTATGGGGCTGCTGCCCCTCAGAGCTGCTTCTCCCCCTATGGAGCTGCTTCTCCCCCTATGGAGCTGCTGCCCCTCAGAGCTGCTTCTCCCCCTATGGGGCTGCTTCTCCCCCTATGGAGCTGCTTCTCCCCCTATGGAGCTGCTTCTCCCCCTTAGGAGCTGCTTGTCCCCCAAGGGCTGCTGCCCCTCAGAGCTGCTTCTCCCCCTATGGAGCTGCTTCTCCCCCTATGGAGCTGCTTCTCCCCCTATGGGGCTGCTTCTCCCCCTATGGAGCTGCTGCTGCCCCTCAGAGCTGCTTCTCCCCCTATGGAGCTGCTGCCCTCAGAGCTGCTTCTCCCCCTATGGAGCTGCTGCCCCTCAGAGCTGCTTCTCCCCTATGGAGCTGCTGCCCCTCAGAGCTGCTTCTCCCCTATGGAGCTGCTGCCCCTCAGAGCTGCTTCTCCCCCTATGGAGCTGCTGCCCTTCAGAGCTGTTTCTCCCCCTATGGAGCTGCTGCCCCTCAGAGCTGCTTCTCCCCCTATGGAGCTGCTTCTCCCTCTATGGGGCTGCTGCCCCTCAGAGCTGCTTCTCCCCCTATGGGGCTGCTGCCCCTCAGAGCTGCTTCTCCCCCTATGGAGCTGCTTCTCCCCCTATGGGGCTGCTGCCCCTCAGAGCTGCTTCTCCCCCTATGGGGCTGCTGCCCCTCAGAGCTGCTTCTCCCCCTATGGAGCTGCTTCTCCCCCTATGGAGCTGCTTTTCCCCCTATGGGGCTGCTTCTCCCCCTATGGGGCTGCTGCTCCCCCTATGGAGCTGCTAACCCCCAAGGGCTGCTGCCCCTCAGAGCTGCTTCTCCCCCTATGGAGCTGCTTCTCCCCCTATGGGGCTGCTGCCCCTCAGAGTTGCTTCTCCCCCTATGGAGCTGCTTCTCCCCCTATGGAGCTGCTGCCCCTCAGAGCTGCTTCTCCCCCTATGGAGCTGCTGCCCCTCAGGGCTGCTTCTCCCCCTATGGGGCTGCTGCCCCTCAGAGCTGCTTCTCCCCCTATGGGGCTGCTTCTCCCCCTATGGAGCTGCTGCCCCTCAGAGCTGCTTCTCCCCCTATGGAGCTGCTGCCCCTCAGAGCTGCTTCTCCCCCTATGGAGCTGCTGCCCCTCAGAGCTGCTTCTCCCCCTATGGAGCTGCTTCTCCCCCTATGGAGCTGCTTCTCCCCCTATGGAGCTGCTGCTCCCCCTATGGGGCTGCTTCTCCCCCTATGGGGCTGCTTCTCCCCCTATGGAGCTGCTGCCCCTCAGAGCTATTTCTCCCCCTATGGAGCTGCTTCTCCCCCTATGGAGCTGCTGCCCCTCAGAGCTGCTTCTCCCCCTATGGAGCTGCTGCCCCTCAGAGCTGCTTCTCCCCCTATGGAGCTGCTGCCCCTCAGAGCTGCTTCTCCCCCTATGGAGCTGCTTCTCCCTCTATGGGGCTGCTGCCCCTCAGAGCTGCTTCTCCCCCTATGGAGCTGCTTCTCCCCCTATGGGGCTGCTGCCCCTCAGGGCTGCTTCTCCCCCTATGGGGCTGCTGCCCCTCAGAGCTGCTTCTCCCCCTATGGGGCTGCTTCTCCCCCTATGGAGCTGCTTCTCCCCCTATGGAGCTGCTAACCCCCAAGGGCTGCTGCCCCTCAGAGCTGCTTCTCCCCCTATGGAGCTGCTTCTCCCCCTATGGAGCTGCTAACCCCCAAGGGCTGCTGCCCCTCAGAGCTGCTTCTCCCCCTATGGAGCTGCTTCTCCCCCTATGGAGCTGCTAACCCCCAAGGGCTGCTGCCCCTCAGAGCTGCTGCTCCCCCTATGGAGCTGCTGCTCCCCCTATGGAGCTGCTTCTCCCCCTATGGGGCTGCTGCCCCTCAGAGCTGCTTCTCCCCCTATGGAGCTGCTTCTCCCCCTATGGAGCTGCTGCCCCTCAGAGCTGCTTCTCCCCCTATGGAGCTGCTGCCCCTCAGAGCTGCTTCTCCCCCTATGGAGCTGCTTCTCCCCCTATGGAGCTGCTGCCCCTCAGAGCTGCTTCTCCCCCTATGGAGCTGCTGCCCCTCAGAGCTGCTTCTCCCCCTATGGAGCTGCTGCCCCTCAGAGCTGCTTCGCCCCCTATGGAGCTGCTGCCCCTCAGAGCTGCTTCTCCCCCTATGGGGCTGCTTCTCCCCCTATGGAGCTGCTTCTCCCCCTATGGGGCTGCTAACCCCCAAGGGCTGCTGCCCCTCAGAGCTGCTTCTCCCCCTATGGAGCTGCTGCCCCTCAGAGCTGCTTCTCCCCCTATGGAGCTGCTTCTCCCCCTATGGAGCTGCTTCTCCCCCTATGGGGCTGCTGCCCCTCAGAGCTGCTTCTCCCCCTATGGAGCTGCTGCCCCTCAGAGCTGCTTCTCCCCCTATGGAGCTGCTGCCCCTCAGAGCTGCTTCTCCCCCTATGGAGCTGCTGCCCCTCAGAGCTGCTTCTCCCCCTATGGAGCTGCTGCCCCTCAGAGCTGCTTCTCCCCCTATGGAGCTGCTGCCCCTCAGAGCTGCTTCTCCCCCTATGGAGCTGCTGCCCTTCAGAGCTGTTTCTCCCCCTATGGAGCTGCTGCCCCTCAGAGCTGCTTCTCCCCCTATGGAGCTGCTGCCCCTCAGAGCTGCTTCTCCCCCTATGGAGCTGCTTCTCCCCCTATGGGGCTGCTTCTCCCCCTATGGGGCTGCTTCTCCCCCTATGGGGCTGCTTCTCCCCCTATGGAGCTGCTGCCCCTCAGAGCTGCTTCTCCCCCTATGGAGCTGCTTCTCCCCCTATGGAGCTGCTGCCCCTCAGAGCTGCTTCTCCCCCTATGGAGCTGCTTCTCCCCAAGGGCTGCTGCCCCTCAGAGCTGCTTCTCCCCCTATGGAGCTGCTGCCCTTCAGAGCTGCTTCTCCCCCTATGGAGCTGCTGCCCCTCAGAGCTGCTTCTCCCCCTATGGAGCTGCTTCTCCCCCTATGGAGCTGCTGCCCCTCAGAGCTGCTTCTCCCCCTATGGAGCTGCTTCTCCCCCTATGGAGCTGCTTCTCCCCCTATGGAGCTGCTGCCCCTCAGAGCTGCTTCTCCCCTATGGAGCTGCTGCCCCTCAGAGCTGCTTCTCCCCTATGGAGCTGCTGCCCTCAGAGCTGCTTCTCCCCTATGGAGCTGCTGCTCCCCTATGGGCTGCTCCCCCTCAGGCCCTGCTCCCCCTCAGGCCCCGCTCCCCCTCAGGCCCTGCTCCCCCTCAGGCCCTGCTCCCCCTCAGGCCCCGCTCCCCCTCAGGCCCCGCTCCCCCTCAGGCCCCGCCCCCCTCAGGCCCTGCTCCCCCTCAGGCCCCGCTCCCCCTCAGCCCCTGCCCCCCCTCAGGCCCTGCCCCCTCAGGCCCCGCTCCCCCTCAGCCCCTGCGCCCCGCTCCCCTCCCCCTCAGGCCCCCCCCCCTCAGGCCCCGCCCCCCTCAGGCCCTGCTCCCCCTCAGGCCCCGCCCCCCTCAGGCCCCGCCCCCCTCAGGCCCCGCCCCCCTCAGGCCCTGCTCCCCCTCAGGCCCCGCCCCCTCAGGCCCCGCCCCCCTCAGGCCCTGCCCCCGGAGCCTCTCCCCCTCAGGCCCTGCCCCCGGAGCCTCTCTCCCCCGAACTCCTCTCCGCTTCCCCTCTTCCGACTCCCCCCACCCCAACCTTCCCTTCCCGTCCCTCCCCTCCCACCTCCTCCTTCCGCACTCCCTGGCCCCTCCTTCACCTTTCCGCCCCCCACCCCCGGCCCGTCCCTCGCCTTCCCGCCGCTCGCTCTTCCCTCAGCCCAAACTTTACCTCCGGGAAGCTTCGCCGCCGCCGCCGCCGCCCCTCAGACCTCTTCTCTCCCTCTCTCTGTCTCTCTCTCTCTCTCTCTCCCCTTCCCACCTCTCCTTGCCCTCCGCTCCCCTCTCGCCTTCCCTCGGCCGCTTCCCGCCGCTCCTTTCCCGCCCCCCAAACTTTACCTCAGGGCCGGCGGCGGCGAGGCGCGCGCCACGCGTCGTCCCCCCCACGCACGCACGCACGCACGCACCCCCCCCCCCCGCCCGCTCCCCAGCGCCCCGGCCCGGGGGAGGGGGGGGGGGGCCGCCCCGCCGGCTCCCCGCTCACCGCTTTGCCGTTATAGCAGTACATGAGGGAGCTGCCGCCCATGCCGGGGATGGTGTATGCGCAGTACATGGTCCCGCCGCGCCCGCCGACTGCCCCGCGCCCCGCCGCGCTGCCCGGGGCCGCGGCCGGCGGGGGCGGGCTAGGGGCTGGGAGCGGCGCGGGCGGCGGCGAGCCCCCCGGCCCGCGGCTGGGCGGCAGAAGTTGGGGCGCGGGCAGCCGCTCCGGGAGGGAGGGAGGGAGCGGAGCCGGAGGAAGGGGAGGGGAGGGGAGGGAAAGGGGAGGGAAGGAAGGAGGGGAGGGGAAGGTGCTCGCCCAGTGCCTGCTCGGCCGGCGGGGCTCAGCGCGCTGCCTGCGCTCCCATCGCGCCCAGATGGCCGGCCCCGGCCGCGCTCCAGATGCCGAGAGCGGGGCGAGACCATTGCGCTCCGGCGGGGGCGGAGGCTGCCGCGGGAGGCTTTCCCTTCCCTTTCCTCTCCCTCCCCTCCGCCTCTCTCTCTCTCTCTCTCTCTCTCTCTCTCTCCCAGGGCCCCGCACCGCCCCCGCCGCCGCGCAACCAGCGCCCCGCACCGCCGGGCTCTGCCCCCTGCGCCTCCGCTGCTTCTCTGGCCCCCCGCGGGCACTGCCCCCTTGCTGCTCCCTACTTTTGCCCCCTGCGCCCCTTCTTTGCCCCTTTTCTTTTCCTCTTTCCTTTCCCCCTCCTTTCCTCCCTTTCCCCCTCCTTTCCCCCTTTCCCCCTCCTTTCCTCCCTTTCCCCCTCCTTTCCTCCCTTTCCCCCCCCTTTTCCTCCCTTTTCCTCCCTTTCCCCCTTTTCCTCCTTTCCCCCTCCTCCCTTTCCCCCTCCTTTCCTCCCTTTCCCCCTCCTTTCCTCCCTTTCCCCCTCCTTTCCTCCCTTTCCCCTTTCCCTATCTCCCCCTTCCTCCCCCTTTCCCCCTCCTTTCCTCCCCCCCCTCCTTTCCCTCCCCCCTTCCTTTCCCCCTCCTTTCCTCCTTCCCCCTCCCCTTTCCCCTCCCCCCCTCCCTTTCCCCCTTTCTTTTCCCCCTCCTTTCCCCTTTCCCCTTTCCCCTTTCCCCTCCTTTCCCCTTTCCCCCTCCTTTCCCCCCCCTCCTTTCCCCCTCCTTTCCCCCTCCTTTCCCCCTTTCCCCCTCCTTTCCCCCTCCTTTCCCCCTCCCCCTTCTTTCCCCCTCCTTTCCCCCTTTCCCCCTCCTTTCCCCCCCTTTCCCCCTCCTTTCCCCCTTTTTCCCCTTTTCCCCCTCCTTTTTTCCTCCCCCCTTTCCCCCTCCTTTCCTCCCTTTCCCCCTCCTTTCCCCCTTTCCCCCTCCCCCTTTCCCCCCTTTCCCCCTTTCCCCCTCCTTTCCCCTTCCTTTCCCCCTCCTTTCCCCTTTCTTTCCCCCTCCCCTTTTCCTTTTCCCCCTCCTTTCCCCTTTCCCCCTTTTCCCCTTTCCTTTCCCCCTTTCTCCTTTCCCCTTTCTTTCCCCCTCCTTTCCCCTTTCTTTCCCCCCTCCTTTCCCCTTTCTTTCCCCCTCCTTTCCCCTTTCTTTCCCCCTCCTTTCCCCTTTCTTTCCCCCTCCTTTCCTCCCTTTCCCCCTTTCCTTTCCCCCTTTCCCCCTCCTTTCCTCCCTCCTTCCCCCTCCTCCTTTCCTCCCTTTCCCCCTCCTTTCCTCCCTTTCCCCCTCCTTTCCCTCCTTTCCCCTTCCTTTCCCCTTCCTTTCCCCTTCCTTTCCCCTTCCTTTCCCCCTCCTTTCCCCCTCCTTTCCCCTTCTCCTCCCTCCCTTTCCCCTTCTCCTCCCCCCCTCCCTTTCCCCTTCTCCTCCCCTCCCCCTTCCCCCTTCTCCTCCCTCCCCCTTCCCCTCTCCTCCCCTCCCTTCCCCTTCTCCTCCCCTCCCTTCCCCTTCTCCTCCCCTCCCTTCCCCTTCTCCTCCCCTCCCTTCCCCCTTCTCCACTTTTCCCTTCCCCTCACTTTTTCTTCCTTCCTTTTCCCTCTTCTTCCTCATTTCTCTTCTTCCCTTTTTCCCTTTCCCCACCCTTTTCCTCTCTTCCTTTCCCCCTTTCCTGCCCTTTGTCCTTCCTTTTCCCTTTCCTCCTTTTCCCCCTCTCACTTTCCCTTCTTTTCTCTTTCTTTGCTGCCTATTTTCCTTCCCCTGTCTCTTCCTTCCCTCTTCCCCCTCCCGTTTCAGTCCTTTTCCTTTCTCCTTTTGCCCTCATTCCCACTTTTTTCTCCTCCTTTTCCCCTTCCTTTTTCATTTCCCTCTCCCCTCTTTTCCTTTTTGCCTTCATCTTCTTTTTCCCCCCCTCTTTCCCTCCTCCTTTCCATCTTTCTCTCTCCCTTTTCCCCTCTTTTTCCTCCCTCTCACCCTCTTCCCTTTCCTTTTCCCCTCCTTTTCCTCCCTCTCACCCTCTTCCCTTTCCTTTTCCCCTCCTTTTCCTCCCTCTCACCCTCTTCCCTTTCCTTTTCCCCTCTTTTTCCTCCCTCTCACCCTCTTCCCTTTCCTTTTCCCCTCCTTTTCCTCCCTCTCACCCTCTTCCCTTTCCTTTTCCCCTCCTTTTCCTCCCTCTCACCCTCTTCCCTTTCCCTTCCCCTCTTTTTTCTTCCACGTTCCTTTTTCTGCCCTTTCCCGACTTTTCTCCCAGCTTCCTCCTTTTTTCCCTTCCCTTTTCCCTCTTTTCCCACTTCCAATTCCTGTCTCCTTCATTTCTTTCCTTGTTATCCAGTTCCCTCTTTTCCTCTTCTCATTTCCCCCCTTTTTCCTAGTGTTTCCTTTCCTTTTTTAGCTTCTTTTTTTCCTCTTCTTTTTTCCCTCTACCTTTTTCCCTCCGTTTTTCTTTTCTCCTATTTTTCCTTTTCCTCCTATTTTTATTTGCCTTTTTTCCTCTTCCCCTCATTTTTCCTCTTCCCCCTTTTTTCCTCCTTCATTTTCTCCCTTTCCCCCCCTTCATTTCCCCCCCTTCATTTCCCCCCCTTCATTTCCCCCCCTTCATTTCCCCCCCTTCATTTCCCCCCCTTCATTTCCCCCTCCTTCACTTCCCCCTTCATTTCCCCCCTTCATTTCCCCCCTTCATTTCCCCCCTTCATTTCCCCCCTTCATTTCCCCCCTTCATTTCCCCCTCCTTTCCTTCTCCCTATTTTTTCCCTCCTGATTTTTTCCTCCTTACTTTCTCCCTTTTTTCTTCCCCTTCCCCTCCCTCCTATTTCCCCTTCCTCCCCCTTTCCCCTCCTTTTCTCCCCTCTTTTCCCCCTTTCTCCCCTCTTTTCCCCCTTTCTCCCTCTTTCCCCCCTTTCTCCCCTCTTTCCCCCTTTCTCCCCTCTTTTCCCCCCTTTCTCCCCTCTTTTCCCCCTTTCTCCCCTCTTTTCCCCCTTTCTCCCTCTTTTCCCCCTTTCTCCCTCTTTTCCCCCTTTTCCCCCTTTCTCCCCTCTTTTCCCCCTTTCTCCCTCTTTTCCCCCCTTTCTCCCTCTTTTTCCCCCTTTCTCCCCTCTTTCCCCCTTTCTCCCCTCTTTTCCCCCTTTCTCCCCTCTTTTCCCCCCTTTCTCCCCTCCTTTTCTCTCCCCCTTCCTTCCTCCTTTTCCTCCCTCCTTTTAATCTCCCCTCTCTTTCCTCCTCTCTTTCCCTCTCTCTCCTCCTCCCCTCCGTTTTTTGCCCTTCCCCTCCTTCTTCCCCCTCTCTCCCTGGCTCTTCCCTGCCTCCTTCCCTCCCCTCCCCGCTTTTGGGGGGGGCTGTAATTTGATTAAAAGGCGAGTGGCAGGAAGGGACTCGTCTGCTGCACATCTAATAACTCTGCCATCTGTCCCTGCTGCTGGCGAGCTCCCAGCATTGTGCGCAGCTGCCGCGCCCCGCGCAGCCCCGCGCAACCCTCCCCCCCCGCCGGCCGCCCGCCCGCCGCCGCCTCCGTGCCCCCCGTGCCCGGCCGAGCGAGCGCAGGGTCCTGCTCCCTACCCACCCTGCCCGGCCGAGCCAGCGCAGGGTCCTGCTCCCTACCCCCCCTGCCCGGCCGAGCCAGCGCAGGGTCCTGCTCCCTACCCCCCCCCCGCCGCCGGCAGGAGCGGCAGGGAGGGCGCTGGCGGGACGGGGGAGAAGGGAAAGGGGGAGAGGGAGGAGGAGAGGGAATGGGGGGAGGAGGAGGAGGGATATGGGATGGGGAGGAGAGGGAAAAGGGGGGAGGAGGAGGAGGGATATGGGATGGGGAGGAGAGGGAAAAGGGGGGAGGAGGAGGAGGGATATGGGATGGGGAGGAGAGGGAAAAGGGAGGAGGAGGAGGGATATGGGATGGGGAGGAGAGAGGGAAAAGGGGGAGGAGGAGGAGGGATATGGGAGGGGGGAGAGGGAGAGGGAAGGGGGAGGAGGAGAGGGAATGAGGGGGAGGAGGAGAGGGAGGGAGGGAATGGGGGAGGAGGAGGGATATGGGATGGGGAGGAGAGGGAGTGGGAGGGAGGAGAAGGAGAGGGAATGGGGGGAGGAGGAGGAGGGATATGGGATGGGGAGGAGAGGGAGTGGGAGGGAGGAGGAGGAGAGGGAATGGGGGGAGGAGGAGGAGAGGGAATGGGGGAGGAGAAGGAGAGGGAATGGGGGGAGGAGGAGGAGGGATATGGGATGGGGAGGAGAGGGAAAAGGGGGGAGGAGAAGGAGAGGGAATGGGGGGAGGAGGAGGAGAGGGAATGGGGGAGGAGGAGGAAGAGAGGGAATGGGGGGAGGAGGAGGAGAGGGAATGGGGGAGGAGGAGGAGAGGGAATGGGGGGAGGAGGGAGGAGAGGGAATGGGGGAGGAGGAGGAGAGGGAATGGGGGGAGGAGGAGGAGAGGGGAATGGGGGAGGAGGAGGAGAGGGAATGGGGGGAGGAGGAGGAGGGATATGGGATGGGGAGGAGAGGGAGTGAGAGGGAGGAGAAGGAGAGGGAATGGGGGGAGGAGGAGGAGGGATATGGGATGGGGAGGAGAGGGAGGGGAGGGAGGAGAAGGAGAGGGAATGGGGGAGGAGGAGGAGAGGGAATGGGGGAGGAGGAGGAGGGATATGGGATGGGGAGGAGAGGGAGTGGGAGGGAGGAGAAGGAGAGGGAATGGGGGAGGAGGAGGAGAGGGAATGGGGAGGAGAAGGAGAGGGAATGGGGGAGGAGGAGGAGAGGGAATGGGGGGAGGAGGAGGAGAGGGAATGGGGGAGGAGGAGGAGGGATATGGGATGGGAGGGAGGAGAGGGAAAAGGGAGGAGAGGGAGTGGGAGGGAGGAGGAGGAGAGGGAATGGGGGGAGCCAAAGGGCTGGGGAGCAGGAGCTAGAAGTTGGGAGAGGGAGCAGGGAAGAGTTAAAGGAAGAGGTGGAGGGAGGGGAAGGCAAAAAGGGGAGGGAGGGGAGGGGGAGGCCAGGCCCTGCCTGGACCTCGCCAACCCTCCTCCCAGCCCAGGGCACAAAAGGCCTCCTGGGAAGGGCTCCCAAGACGGGGAGAAGGTGGGGGAGACCTCCAAGGCCAACAGCTCCATGGCCACCAACCCCCAGGCCCAAGAGGGTTGGAGGTGGCCTCCAAGGCCAGGGAGCTCAACCAGCCCAGGATTCAGCTCTCCCCCCAAGAAGCTGTGCCGGCAACTCAAGGCCAGCTTGGATCAGGCCTTGGCCGACCTGGGCCCTGCCCGGGGTCGGAACTGGAGGATCCTCAAGGTCCCTTCCAAGGCCTTGAAGGTCTTCTCCAACCTTCGTCATTCTATGGCCTTTGGGGTTGAGCTTAGGCTTTGGGGTTGAGCTTAGGCTTTGGGCTTGACTTTAGGCTTTGGGTTGGCTTTAGGCTGGCCTTAGGCTTTGGGTTGACATTAGCCTGAGGCTTTGGGCTTGACTTTAGCCTTTGGGCTTGACTTTAGGCTTTGGGCTTGACTTTAGCCTTTAGGTTGGCTTTAGGCTGGCCTTAGGCTTTGGGTTGACATTAGCCTGAGGCTTTGGGCTTGACTTTAGCCTTTGGGCTTGACTTTAGGCTTTGGGATTGACTTTAGGCTTTGGGCTTGACTTTAGGCTTTGGGATTGACTTTAGCCTTTAGGTTGGCTTTAGGCTGGCTTTAGGCTTTGGGTTGACATTAGCCTTAGGCTTTGGGCTTGACTTTAGCCTTTAGGTTGGCTTTAGGCTGGCTTTAAGCTTTGGGCTTGACTTTAGGCTTTGGGTTGACATTAGCCTTAGCCTTTGGGCTTGACTTTAGGCTTTGGGGTTGCCTTTAGCCTTTGGGATTGACTTTAGGCTGGCCTTAGGCTTTGGGTTGACATTAGCCTTAGGCTTTGGGCTTGACTTTAGCCTTTAGGTTGGCTTTAGGCTTTGGGTTGACATTAGCCTGAGGCTTTGGGCTTGACTTTAGCCTTTAGGCTGGCTTTAGGCTTTGGGTTGACATTAGCCTGAGGCTTTGGGGTTGCCTTTAGGCTTTGGGTTGACATTAGCCTGAGGCTTTGGGCTTGACTTTAGCCTTTGGGCTTGACTTTAGCCTTTAGGTTGGCTTTAGGCTGGCCTTAGGCTTTGGGTTGACATTAGCCTGAGGCTTTGGGCTTGACTTTAGCCTTTGGGCTTGACTTTAGACTTTGGGCTTGACTTTAGGCTTTGGGATTGACTTTAGGCTTTGGGTTGACATTAGCCTGAGGCTTTGGGCTTGACTTTAGCCTTTAGGTTGGCTTTAGGCTGGCTTTAAGCTTTGGGCTTGACTTTAGGCTTTGGGTTGACATTAGCCTTAGCCTTTGGGCTTGACTTTAGGCTTTGGGCTTGACTTTAGGCTTTGGGCTTGACTTTAGGCTTTGGGTTGACATTAGCCTTAGGCTTTGGGCTTGACTTTAGCCTTTAGGTTGGCTTTAGGCTTTGGGTTGACATTAGCCTGAGGCTTTGGGCTTGACATTAGCCTTAGGCTTTGGGCTTGCCTTTAGCCTTTAGGTTGGCTTTAGGCTGGCCTTAGGCTTTGGGTTGACATTAGCCTTAGGCTTTGGGCTTGACTTTAGCCTTTAGGTTGGCTTTAGGCTGGCTTTAGGCTTTGGGTTGACATTAGCCTTAGGCTTTGGGCTTGACTTTAGGCTTTGGGTTGACATTAGCCTGAGGCTTTGGGTTGACATTAACCTTAGGCTTTGGGGTTGCCTTTAGCCTTTGGGATTGACTTTAGGCTGGCCTTAGGCTTTGGGTTGACATTAGCCTGAGGCTTTGGGCTTGACTTTAGCCTTTAGGTTGGCTTTAGGCTGGCTTTAGGCTTTGGGTTGACATTAGCCTGAGGCTTTGGGGTTGCCTTTAGGCTTTGGGTTGACATTAGCCTGAGGCTTTGGGCTTGACTTTAGCCTTTGGGCTTGACTTTAGCCTTTAGGTTGGCTTTAGGCTGGCCTTAGGCTTTGGGTTGACATTAGCCTGAGGCTTTGGGCTTGACTTTAGCCTTTGGGCTTGACTTTAGACTTTGGGCTTGACTTTAGGCTTTGGGATTGACTTTAGGCTTTGGGTTGACATTAGCCTGAGGCTTTGGGCTTGACTTTAGCCTTTAGGTTGGCTTTAGGCTGGCTTTAGGCTTTGGGCTTGACTTTAGGCTTTGGGTTGACATTAGCCTTTGGGTTGACATTAGCCTGAGGCTTTGGGCTTGACTTTAGCCTTTGGGATTGACTTTAGGCTGGCTTTAGGCTTTGGGTTGACATTAGCCTTAGGCTTTGGGCTTGACTTTAGGCTTTGGGCTTGACTTTAGGCTTTGGGCTTGACTTTAGCCTTTGGGCTTGACTTTAGGCTTTGGGTTGACATTAGCCTGAGGCTTTGGGCTTGACTTTAGCCTTTAGGTTGGCTTTAGGCTGGCTTTAGGCTTTGGGCTTGACTTTAGCCTTTGGGCTTGACTTTAGCCTTTGGGCTTGACTTTAGCCTTTAGGCTGGCTTTAGGCTTTGGGTTGACATTAGCCTTAGGCTTTGGGCTTGACTTTAGCCTTTAGGTTAGCTTTAGGCTGGCTTTAGGCTTTGGGTTGACATTAGCCTTAGGCTTTGGGCTTGACTTTAGGCTTTGGGTTGACATTAGCCTGAGGCTTTGGGCTTGACTTTAGCCTTTAGGTTGGCTTTAGGCTTTGGGTTGACATTAGCCTGAGGCTTTGGGCTTGACTTTAGCCTTTGGGCTTGCCTTTAGGCTTTGGGCTTGCCTTTAGGCTTTGGGGTTGCCTTTAGCCTTTGGGCTTGGCTTTAGCCTTTGGGCTTGCCTTTAGCCTTTGGGCTTGACTTTAGCCTGAGGCTTTGGGCTTGACTTTAGCCTTTGGGCTTGCCTTTAGCCTTTGGGCTTGCCTTTAGGCTTTGGGCTTGACTTTAGCCTTTGGGCTTGCCTTTAGCCTTTGGGCTTGCCTTTAGGCTTTGGGCTTGCCTTTAGCCTTTGGGCTTGCCTTTAGGCTTTGGGCTTGCCTTTAGCCTTTGAGGCTACCTTTAGCCTTTGAGGCTTGCCTTTAGCCTTTGGGCTTGCCTTTAGCCTTTGGGCTTGACTTTAGCCTTTGGGCTTGACTTTAGCCTTTGAGGCTGCCTTTAGCCTTTGGGGTTGCCTTTAGCCTTTGGGGTTGCCTTTAGCCTTTGGGGTTGACTTTAGCCTTTGGGGTTGACTTTAGCCTTTGGGCTTGACTTTAGGCTTTGGGCTTGACTTTAGCCTTTGGGGTTGCCTTTAGCCTTTGGGGTTGCCTTTAGCCTTTGGGCTTGCCTTTAGCCTTTGGGCTTGACTTTAGCCTTTGGGCTTGCCTTTAGCCTTTGGGCTTGACTTTAGCCTTTGGGCTTGGCTTTAGGCTTTGGGCTTGCCTTTAGCCTTTGGGCTTGCCTTTAGCCTTTGGGCTTGACTTTAGGCTTTGGGCTTGCCTTTAGCCTTTGGGCTTGCCTTTAGCCTTTGGGCTTGCCTTTAGCCTTTGGGCTTGACTTTAGGCTTTGGGCTTGACTTTAGCCTTTGGGGTTGCCTTTAGCCTTTGGGGTTGCCTTTAGCCTTTGGGCTTGCCTTTAGCCTTTGGGCTTGACTTTAGCCTTTGGGCTTGCCTTTAGCCTTTGGGCTTGACTTTAGCCTTTGGGCTTGGCTTTAGGCTTTGGGCTTGCCTTTAGCCTTTGGGCTTGCCTTTAGCCTTTGAGGCTGCCTTTAGCCTTTGGGCTTGACTTTAGCCTTTGGGCTTGACTTTAGCCTTTGGGCTTGCCTTTAGCCTTTGGGCTTGACTTTAGCCTTTGGGGTTGACTTTAGCCTTTGGGGTTGCCTTTAGCCTTTGGGCTTGACTTTAGCATTTGGGGTTGCCTTTAGCCTTTGGGGTTGCCTTTAGGCTTTGGGCTTGACTTTAGCCTTTGGGCTTGACTTTAGCCTTTGGGCTTGACTTTAGCCTTTGGGCTTGACTTTAGGCTTTGGGATTGACTTTAGCCTTTAGGTTGGCTTTAGGCTGGCTTTAGGCTTTGGGTTGACATTAGCCTTAGCCTTTGGGCTTGCCTTTAGCCTTTGGGGTTGGCTTTAGCCTTTGGGCTTGACTTTAGCCTTTGGGCTTGCCTTTAGCCTTTGGGCTTGCCTTTAGCCTTTGGGCTTGCCTTTAGCCTTTGGGGTTGGCTTTAGCCTTTGGGCTTGCCTTTAGCCTTTGGGGTTGGCTTTAGCCTTTGGGGTTGACTTTAGCCTTTGGGCTTGACTTTAGCCTTTGGGGTTGCCTTTAGCCTTTGGGGTTGCCTTTAGGCTTTGGGCTTGACTTTAGCCTTTGGGCTTGCCTTTAGCCTTTGGGCTTGCCTTTAGCCTTTGGGCTTGACTTTAGCCTTTGGGCTTGACTTTAGCCTTTGGGCTTGACTTTAGCCTTTGGGGTTGCCTTTAGCCTTTGGGCTTGGCTTTAGCCTTTGGGCTTGGCTTTAGCCTTTGGGCTTGGCTTAGCCTTTGGGCTTTGCCTTTAGCCTTTGGGCTTGCCTTTAGCCTTTGGGGTTGCCTTTACCCTTTGGGGCTGCCTTTACCCTTTGGGGCTGCCTTTACCCTTTGAGGCTGCCTTTAGGCTCTGGGCTTGACTTTAGGCTTGGGCTTGACTCCAGCCTTTGAGGCTGGCAGCGAAGGGGTTAAGAGCCATATGCTGGCTAATTAGGAGCTGCATTAATGATTATGAATAGTAAATGACTCGGTGGCAAGCAACACAAAAACTCATCCCAGACCCCCACCCCACCCCCCCTTAAACCCAAACCCAAGGAGCTTTTGGGAGGGGGGGGGTTGGATGTTGGGAGCCGCTTTAGCCATCGAGCCCAAACTGCTTTCGCCTGGGAGCTGCTGGGGGTGGAGGCAAAAGAGGCCACAACAATTTGGAAGCTTTTTTCTTCCCTGCCCTCCTTTGGCAAAGAGGAAAAACCCAAACCCCCCCCCCCCAGCACCCCAACAACAACAACAACAACCCTCTCCCCCCCCCCTCCCCTCCCCTCCCCAACACCCCAAGCCAAAGCCCCAAACCCAAGCTGGAGCTTTTGACAAACATTAAACACAGTGAGGAGGCAATTATGTATGCATGATTTAATCTGCAACTCATTAATATGCAAATGTATTCATATGTTAGTTACTAAATTAAAAATGCAAAGAAGCCCTTATGGTGATTCTCTAAATTTCCTTTCCCCCCCCCTCCCTCCCTTCCCCTTTTTTCCCTCTCTGCCTTTTCTCTCTCTGCAAACAGAAACCTTCCACCCCCCCCCAAACCAAATCCCATCCCAACTTGGAGGGGAGGGGGGGAAACAAAAGCCCTTTGGGGCAGAACTTGTTGCAGGAGGCCTCCCCCAAAAACACCCCTCTCCTCCTCCTCCCTTCCTTCCCCCTCCTCCTTCCCTCCTTCCTTCCTCCCCCTCCTTCCCCTCCCCTCCTTCCCTTCCCTCCTTCCTTCCCTCCCCTTCCCCTTCCTCCTTCCCCTTCCTTCCTTCCCCTTCCTTCCCCTCCTTCCTCCTCCCCCTCCTTCCCCCCTCCCCTCCTTCCCTCCTCCTTCCTCCTTCCTCCTTTCCCCTTCCCTCCTTCCTTCCCTCCTTCCCCTTCCCTCCTTCCTTCCTCCTCCTTCCCCTTCCTCCTTCCCCCTCCCCTCCTTCCTTCCCTCCTTCCTTCCTCCTTCCCCTTCCTCCTTCCTTCCCTCCTTCCCCTCCCTCCTTCCCCCTCCCCTCCTTCCCCTCTAAAACCAAACCCAAAAAGCCCAAAGCCAAAGCTCAGCTCTGCTGCCTGAAAGGTTAAACCTCAGCTTGGGAAGGGCTCAGCAGCTGGCCACTAAGCTGGGGAGAAGGGCAAGCTGCCAGAGGCTGCCCCCAGCCTGCCTCAACTCCCACCTCCGAGCCAAGCCCTCGCAGGCAGCAGCCCACAGCCCCCAGGCTGCTGCAGCCGGCCCCAAGCCAACCTCGCCCCTAAGGGGCTGGGGGTGGGGGGCCCCAAATCCTACCCCAAAGCCCTCAAATCAGCCTCAAATTGACCATTTTGGCCTCTTTTGCCCCCAAATCCTACCTCAAATGCCCCAAACCAGCCTCAAATTGACCATTTTTGGCCTCTTTTGCCCCCAAATCCTACCTCAAATCCCCCAAACCAGCCTCAAATTGACCATTTTGGCCTCTTTTGCCCTCAAATCCTACCTCAAATCCCCCAAACCAGCCTCAAATTGACCATTTTGGCCTCTTTTGCCCCCAAATCCTACCCCAAATCCCCCAAACCAGCCTCAAATTGACCATTTTGGCCTCTTTTGCCCCCAAATCCTACCTCAAATGCCCCAAATCAGCCTCAAATTGACCATTTTGGCCTTTTTTTGCCCCCAAATCCTACCTCAAATCCCCCAAACCAGCCTCAAATTGACCATTTTGGCCTCTTTTGCCCCCAAATCCTACCTCAAATCCCCCAAACCAGCCTCAAATTGACCATTTTTGGCCTCTTTTGCCCCCAAATCCTACCTCAAATCCCCCAAACCAGCCTCAAATTGACCATTTTGGCCTCTTTTGCCCCCAAATCCTACCTCAAATCACCCAAATCAGGAGGAAGGAAATGGGGGGGGGGGATGGGGGGAAAGGAGGGAGAAAAGGGAGGGGAAGTGGAGGGAAAGGAGGGGAAGGGGAGGAGAAAGGGAGGGAGGTGGAGGAGAAGGGGGAAAAGTGGAGGGGAAAGGGGGAAAAGGGGAGGGGAAAGGGGGAAAAGGGGAGGGGAAAGGGGGAAGAGTGGAGGGAAAAGGGGGAAGAGTGGGGGAAAAGGGGGAAGAGTGGAGGGGAAAGGGGGGAAGTGGGGGGAAAAGGGAAGAGTGGAGGGAAAAGGGGGGAAGTGGGGGGAAAAGGGGGAAGAGTGGAGGGGAAAGGGGGGAAAAGTGGAGGGGAAAGGGGGAAGAGTGGAGGGGAAAGGGGGGAAGTGGGGGAAAAGGGGGAAAAGTGGGGGAAAGGGGGAAAAGTGGGGGAAAAGGGAAGAGTGGAGGGAAAAGGGGGGAAGTGGGGGAAAAGGGGGAAAGTGGAGGGGAAGGGGGAAGAGTGGAGGGGGAAGGGGGAAGAGTGGAGGGGAAGGGGGAAGAGTGGAGGGGAAGGGGGAAGAGTGGAGGGGAAGGGGGAAGAGTGGAGGGAAAAGGGGGAAGAGTGGGGGAAAAGTGGGGAGAAGTGGAGGGAAAAGGGGGAAGAGTGGAGGGAAAAGGGGGGGAAGTGGGGGTAAAGGGGGGAAGTGGGGGAAAAAGGGGGGAAGTGGAGGGAAAAGAAGAGTGGAGGGAAAAGGGGGAAGAGTGGAGGGAAAAGGGGGGAAGAGTGGAGGGAAAAGGGGGGAAGAGGGAGGGAAGGGGGAAGAGTGGAGGGAAGGGGGAAAAGTGGAGGGAAAGGGGGAAAAGGGGAGGGGAAGGGGGAAAAGTGGAGGGAAAAAGGGGAAGTGGGGGAAAAGGGGGGAAGTGGGGGAAAAGGGGGAAGAGTGGAGGGGAAGGGGGAAAAGGGGATGGGGAAGGGGGAAGAGTGGAGGGGAAGGGGGGAAGAGGGAGGGGAAGGGGGGAAGAGGGAGGGAAAAGGGGGGAAGAGTGGGGGAAAAGTGGGGAGAAGTGGAGGGAAAAGGGGGGAAGAGTGGAGGGAAAAGGGGGGAAGTGGGGGTAAAGGGGGGGAAGTGGGGGAAAAAAGGGGAAGTGGAGGAAAAAGGGGGAAGAGTGGAGGGAAAAGGGGGAAGAGTGGAGGGAAAAGGGGGGAAGAGGGAGGGAAAAGGGGGGAAGAGGGAGGGAAGGGGGAAGAGTGGAGGGGAAGGGGGAAAAGTGGAGGGGAAAGGGGGAAAAGGGGAGGGAAGGGGGAAAAGTGGAGGGAAGGAAGGGGAAGTGGGGGAAAAGGGGGGAAGTGGGGGAAAAGGGGGGAAGAGGGAGGGGAAGGGGGAAAAGGGGAGGGGAAGGGGGAAAAGGGGAGGGAAAAGGGGGGAAAGGGGGGGAAAAGGGGGAAAGGGGAGGGGAAGGGGGAAAAGGGGAGGGAAGGGGGAAAAGGGGAGGGGAAGGGGGAAAAGGGGAGGGGAAGGGGGAAAAGGGGAGGGGAAGGGGGAAAAGGGGAGGGAAGGGGGAAAAGGGGAGGGGAAGGGGGAAAGTGGAGGGAAAGGGGAAAAGGGGGGAAGGGGGAAAAGTGGAGGGGAAGGGGGAAAAGTGGAGGGAAGGGGGAAAAGTGGAGGGGAAGGGGGAAAAGTGGAGGGAAAGGGGGAAAAGTGGAGGGAGGGGGAAAAGGGGGGAAAAGGGGGAAAAGGGGAGGGAAGGGGGAAAGGGATGGGGAAGGGGGAAAAGGGGAGGGGAAGGGGGAAAAGGGAGGGGAAGGGGGAAAGTGGAGGGGAAGGGGGAAAAGGGGAGGGAAAGGGGGAAAAGGGGAGGGGAAAGGGGGAAAAGGGGAGGGGGAAAACAGAAACTAAGAGCCAGCAATTCCCCACACTTTACCCTGGGCATGCAAGAGGTGATCACAAATATCCCTAAATAGCTTTCAACAGAGCTGAAAGACATCAACACTTCCAGGATGCCAAAGGAGGAGGGGGAGAGGGGGGAGGGAGGGAAAAACCACCCCCACCCCCAAAGCCTCAAAGCCTAACAGATGCTCCGAGGGCAAAAAGTCAACTTGGTGTTTCCTGCCCCCCAAAAAGGAGGAAGGGAAAGGAAAGGGAGGCCCCCAGAGGAATGTGAAATGAGGTGGGAGAGGGGATAGGGATGGGGGGGGGGGAGAGGGTGGGGTGGAGCTGAAAGGAATGGAAATCAAAGGGGAGGGAGGGGGAAAGGGTTGGGAAGGAGGGGGAGGGGAAAAGGGAAGGGAAAAGGGATGGGAAGGAGGAGAGGGGGAAAGAGGAGAAAGGCAAAGAGGGGAAAGGGATAGGAAGGAAAAGGCAGAGCAAAGGAGCAAGAGAGAAGGAAAAGGAAGTGAAGAGAGTAAATTAAAGCAGGAAGGAGGAGAAGGGAGGAGGAGGGAGAAGGAGGGAGGAGGGAGGAGGAGGGAGAAGGAGGGAGGAGGGAGAAGGAGGGAGAGGGAGGAGGGAGGAGGAGGGAGGAGGAGGGAGGAGGAGGGAGGAGGGAGGAGGAGGGAGGAGGGAGAAGGAGGGAGAAGGAGGGAGAAGGAGGGAGAAGGAGGGAGGAGGGAGGAGGAGGGAGGAGAGGGAAGGAGGGAGGAGAGGAAGGAGGGAGGAGAGGAAGGAGGGAGGAGAGGAAGGAGGGAGGAGAGAGGAGGGAGGAGGGAGGAGAGGGAGGAGGGAGGAGAGGGAGGAGGGAGGAGAGGGAGGAGGGAGGAGAGGAAGGAGGGAGGAGAGGAAGGAGGGAGGAGAGGAAGGAGGGAGGAGAGGAAGGAGGGAGGAGAGGAAGGAGGGAGGAGGGGGAAGGAGGGAGGAGAGGAAGGAGGGAGGAGGGGAAGGAGGGAGGAGAGGAAGGAGGAAGGAGGAGAGAGAAGAAGACCTTGAAGTCCTTTCAAAGCAAGAAAGGATTCAAAGCAAAAAGAACTCAAAGCGAGGCAGAAGGAAAGGCGAAAGAATTCAAAGCCAAACCAAGTGAGGGGGGAAAAAAGAATCCAAGCAAAAAAGACCAAACCAAAATTGACTGAAAGCAGGAAAAAAGCTGAAAAGGATTCAGCCAGAAAATAAGTCAGGGGAAAAGAAAGCCAAGAACAAAATGAGGCCCAAAAGAAAGAGCTAAGAAAGGAATTGGAAAGTAATTGGGGGAAGGAAAGAATGTGACAGAGACTGAGACCAAAAAAAGGCTGAAAGGAAGAGGGGGAAAGAATGAGGGGAAATAAAGGGAAGAGAAAAGGGACTCAAAGGGGAAATGGCCAAGAGGTTAAGTGAAGAAGAAAGGAATTGAGAGGGTTTGGAAAAGAGGTAAGGCTGAGGGAAAGGAGGGGGAGGTGAAAAAGAGGAAGAGGAGGAAGGGAGGAAAAAGAGAAGAAAAAGGAGGAAGGGAAAGAGTGAAGAAAAAGGAGGAAGGGAAAGAAGAAAGAGGAGGAAGGGAAAGAGAAGAAAGAGGAGGAAGGGAAAGAGAAGCAAAAGGAGGAAGGGAGACAGAAGAAAAAGGAGGAAGGGAAAGAAGAAAGAGGAGGAAGGGAAAGAAGTAAGAGGAGGAAGGGAAAGAGAAGCAAAAGGAGGAAGGGAAAGAGAGAAGCAAAAGGAGGAAGGGAAAGAAGAAAAAGGAGGAAGGGAAAGAGGAAAGAGGAGGAAGGGAAAGAGGAAAGAGGAGGAAGGGAAAGAAGAAAGAGAAGGAAGGGAAAGAAGAAAGAGAAGGAAGGGAAAGAGAAGCAAAAGGAGAAAGGGAAAGAGAAGGAAAAGGAGGAAGGGAAAGAGAGAATCAAAAGGAGGAAGGGAGAGAAGAAAAAGGAGGAAGGGAGAGAAGAAAGAGGAGGAAGGGAAAGAGAGGAGCAAAAGGAGGAAGGGAAAGAGAGGAGCAAAAGGAGTAAGGGAAAGAGTGAAGAAAAGGGAGGAAGGGAGAGAAGAAGAAAGAGGAGGAAGGGAGAGAAGAAAGAGGAGGAAGGGAAAGAAGAAAGAGGAGGAAGGGAAAGAAGAAAGAGGAGGAAGGGAAAGAAGAAAGAGGAGGAAGGGAAAGAGGAAAAAGGAGGAAGGGAAAGAAGAAAGAGGAGGAAGGGAAAGAAGAAAGAGGAGGAAGGGGAAGAAGAAAGAGGAGGAAGGGAAAGAGAAGAAGGAGGAGGAAGGGAAAGAGAAGAAGGAGGAGGAAGGGAAAGAGAAGAAGGAGGAGGAAGGGAAAGAGAAGAAAGAGGAGGAAGGGAAAGAGAAGTAAAAGGAGGAAGGGAGACAGAAGAAAAAGGAGGAAGGGAAAGAAGAAAGAGGAGGAAGGGAAAGAGAAGCAAAAGGAGGAAGGGAAAGAGAAGCAAAAGGAGGAAGGGAAAGAGAAGCAAAAGGAGGAAGGGAAAGAGAAGCAAAAGGAGGAAGGGAAAGAGAAGCAAAAGGAGGAAGGGAAAGAAGAAAGAGGAGGAAGGGAGAGAGAAGAAAAAGGAGGAAGGGAAAGAGTGAAGAAAAAGGAGGAAGGGAAAGAGGAAAAAGGAGGAAGGGAAAAGAGAAGCAAAAGGAGGAAGGGAAAGAAGAAAGAGGAGGAAGGGAAAGAGGAAAAAGGAGGAAGGGAAAGAGGAAAAAGGAGGAAGGGAAAGAGTGAAGAAAAAGGAGGAAGGGAAAGAGAAGCAAAAGGAGGAAGGGAAAGAGAAGAAAAAGGAGGAAGGGAAAGAGAAGAAAAAGGAGGAAGGGAAAGAAGAAAGAGGAGGAAGGGAAAGAGAAGCAAAAGGAGGAAGGGAAAGAAGAAAGAGGAGGAAGGGAAAGAGAAGCAAAAGGAGGAAGGGAAAGAGAAGCAAAAGGAGGAAGGGAAAGAGAGAAGCAAAAGGAGGAAGGGAAAGAGAAGCAAAAGGAGGAAGGGAAAGAAGAAAGAGGAGGAAGGGAAAGAAGAAAGAGGAGGAAGGGAAAGAAGAAAGAGGAGGAAGGGAAAGAGAAGAAAGAGGAGGAAGGGAAAGAGAGAAGCAAGAGGAGGAAGGGAAAGAGAAGAAAAAGGAGGAAGGGAAAGAAGAAAGAGGAGGAAGGGAAAGAGGAAAAAGGAGGAAGGGAAAGAGAAGCAAAAGGAGGAAGGGAAAGAAGCAAAAGGAGGAAGGGAAAGAGAAGCAAAAGGAGGAAGGGAAAGAGAAGCAAAAGGAGGAAGGGAAAGAGAAGCAAAAGGAGGAAGGGAAAGAGAGAAGCAAAAGGAGGAAGGGAAAGAGTGAAGCAAAAGGAGGAAGAGAAAGAAGCAAAAGGAGGAAGGGAAAGAGAGAAGCAAAAGGAGGAAGGGAAAGAGAGAAGCAAAAGGAGGAAGGGAAAGAAGCAAAAGGAGGAAGGGAAAGAGAAGCAAAAGGAGGAAGGGAAAGAGAGAAGCAAAAGGAGGAAGGGAAAAGAGAAGCAAAAGGAGGAAGGGAAAGAGAGAAGCAAAAGGAGGAAGGGAAAGAGAAGCAAAAGGAGGAAGGGAAAGAGAGAAGCAAAAGGAGGAAGGGAAAGAGAAGCAAAAGGAGGAAGGGAAAGAGAGAAGCAAAAGGAGGAAGGGAAAGAGAGAAGCAAAAGGAGGAAGGGAAAGAGAAGCAAAAGGAGGAAGGGAAAGAGAGAAGCAAAAGGAGGAAGGGAAAGAGAAGCAAAAGGAGGAAGGGAAAGAGGAGCAAAAGGAGGAAGGGAAAGAGGAGCAAAAGGAGGAAGGGAAAGAGAGAAGCAAAAGGAGGAAGGGAAAGAAGCAAAAGGAGGAAGGGAAAGAAGCAAAAGGAGGAAGGGAAAGAGAGAAGCAAAAGGAGGAAGGGAAAGAGAGAAGCAAAAGGAGGAAGGGAAAGAAGCAAAAGGAGGAAGGGAAAGAGAAGCAAAAGGAGGAAGGGAAAGAGAGGAGCAAAAGGAGGAAGGGAAAGAGAAGCAAAAGGAGGAAGGGAAAGAGAAGCAAAAGGAGGAAGGGAAAGAAGAAAGAGGAGGAAGGGAAAGAAGAAAGAGGAGGAAGGGAAAGAGAAGAAAAAGGAGGAAGGGAAAGAGAAGCAAAAGGAGGAAGGGAAAGAAGAAAGAGGAGGAAGGGAGAGAAGAAAGAGAAAGCCCCACCAGGACCACATCAGCACCCAAGGCGCCACCAGGACCACATCAGCACCCAAGGTCCCATTAGGATCACATCAGCACCCAAGGCCTCACCAGGACCACATCAGCACCCAAGGTGCCACCAGGACCACATCAGCACCCAAGGTCCCATCAGGATCACATCAGCACCCAAGGTCCCATTAGGATCACATCAGCACCCAAGGCGCCACCAGGACCACATCAGCACCCAAGGTGCCACCAGGACCACATCAGCACCCAAGGTCCCATTAGGACCACATCAGCACCCAAGGTCACACCAGGACCACGTCGCAAGCCAAGGTCCCATCAGGACCACATCAGCACCCAAGGTGCCACCAGGACCACATCAGCACCCAAGGTGCCACCAGGACCACATCAGCACCCAAGGTCCCATTAGGATCACATCAGCACCCAAGGTCCCATTAGGATCACATCAGCACCCAAGGTGCCACCAGGACCACATCAGCACCCAAGGTGCCACCAGGATCACATCAGCACCCAAGGTCCCATCAGGATCACATCAGCACCCAAGGTCACACCAGGACCACATCAGCACCCAAGGTGCCACCAGGACCACATCAGCACCCAAGGTCCCATTAGGATCACATCAGCACCCAAGGTCCCATTAGGACCACATCAGCACCCAAGGTCACACCAGGACCACGTCGCAAGCCAAGGTCCCATCAGGACCACATCAGCACCCAAGGTGCCACCAGGACCACATCAGCACCCAAGGTGCCACCAGGATCACATCAGCACCCAAGGTGCCACCAGGACCACATCAGCACCCAAGGTCCCATCAGGACCACATCAGCACCCAAGGCCCCACCAGGATCACATCAGCACCCAAGGTCCCACCAGGATCACATCAGAACCCAAGGTGCCACCAGGATCACATCAGCACCCAAGGCCCCACCAGGATCACATCAGAACCCAAGGTGCCACCAGGATCACATCAGCACCCAAGGCCCCACCAGGACCACATCAGCACCCAAGGTGCCATTAGGACCACATCAGCACCCAAGGTCCCACCAGGATCACATCAGCACCCAAGGCCCCACCAGGACCACATCAGCACCCAAGGCGCCACCAGGACCACATCAGCACCCAAGGTCCCATTAGGACCACATCAGCACCCAAGGTCCCATCAGGATCACATCAGCACCCAAGGCCTCACCAGGATCACATCAGCACCCAAGGTGCCACCAGGATCACATCAGCACCCAAGGTCCCATTAGGACCACATCAGCACCCAAGGCCCCACCAGGACCACATCAGCACCCAAGGCCCCACCAGGACCACATCAGCACCCAAGGTCCCATTAGGATCACATCAGCACCCAAGGCCCCACCAGGACCACATCAGCACCCAAGGCCCCACCAGGACCACATCAGCACCCAAGGTGCCATTAGGACCACATCAGCACCCAAGGTCCCACCAGGATCACATCAGCACCCAAGGCCCCACCAGGACCACATCAGCACCCAAGGCGCCACCAGGACCACATCAGCACCCAAGGTCCCATTAGGATCACATCAGCACCCAAGGCGCCACCAGGACCACATCAGCACCCAAGGTCCCATTAGGATCACATCAGCACCCAAGGCCCCACCAGGACCACATCAGCACCCAAGGTCCCATTAGGATCACATCAGCACCCAAGGTGCCACCAGGACCACATCAGCACCCAAGGCCCCACCAAGATCACATCAGCACCCAAGGTCCCACCAGGACCACATCAGCACCCAAGGTCCCACCAGGATCACATCAGCACCCAAGGCCCCACCAGGACCACATCAGCACCCAAGGCCCCACCAAGATCACATCAGCACCCAAGGTCCCACCAGGACCACATCAGCACCCAAGGTCCCACCAGGATCACATCAGCACCCAAGGCCCCACCAGGACCACATCAGCACCCAAGGCCCCACCAAGATCACATCAGCACCCAAGGTCCCACCAGGACCACATCAGCACCCAAGGTCCCACCAGGATCACATCAGCACCCAAGGCCCCACCAGGACCACATCAGCACCCAAGGCCCCATCAGGACCACATCAGCACCCAAGGTCCCATTAGGATCACATCAGCACCCAAGGTGCCACCAGGATCACATCAGCACCCAAGGCCCCACCAGGATCACATCAGCACCCAAGGCCCCACCAGGACCACATCAGCACCCAAGGTGCCACCAGGATCACATCAGCACCCAAGGTCCCATTAGGATCACATCAGCACCCAAGGTCCCACCAGGACCACATCAGCACCCAAGGCCCCACCAGGATCACATCAGCACCCAAGGCCCCACCAGGATCACATCAGCACCCAAGGTCCCATTAGGATCACATCAGCACCCAAGGTCCCATTAGGATCACATCAGCACCCAAGGTCCCACCAGGACCACATCAGCACCCAAGGTCCCATTAGGACCACATCAGCACCCAAGGTCCCATTAGGACCACATCAGCACCCAAGGCCTCACCAGGATCACATCAGCACCCAAGGTGCCACCAGGACCACATCAGCACCCAAGGTCCCATTAGGACCACATCAGCACCCAAGGTCCCATCAGGATCACATCAGCACCCAAGGCCTCACCAGGATCACATCAGCACCCAAGGTGCCACCAGGATCACATCAGCACCCAAGGTCCCATTAGGACCACATCAGCACCCAAGGCCCCACCAGGACCACATCAGCACCCAAGGCCCCACCAGGACCACATCAGCACCCAAGGTCCCATTAGGATCACATCAGCACCCAAGGTGCCACCAGGATCACATCAGCACCCAAGGCCCCACCAGGATCACATCAGCACCCAAGGTGCCACCAGGATCACATCAGCACCCAAGGTCCCATTAGGATCACATCAGCACCCAAGGTGCCACCAGGATCACATCAGCACCCAAGGTCCCATTAGGATCACATCAGCACCCAAGGCCCCACCAGGATCACATCAGCACCCAAGGTGCCACCAGGATGACGTCACAAGCCAAGGCCCCACCAGGACCACATCAGCACCCAAGGTCCCACCAGGACCACATCAGCACCCAAGGTCCCACCAGGATCACATCAGCACCCAAGGTCCCATTAGGATCACATCAGCACCCAAGGTCCCATTAGGACCACATCAGCACCCAAGGTCCCACCAGGACCACATCAGCACCCAAGGTCCCATCAGGACCACATCAGCACCCAAGGTCCAATTAGGACCACATCAGCACCCAAGGCCCCACCAGGACCACATCAGCACCCAAGGTGCCACCAGGACCACATCAGCACCCAAGGTCCCACCAGGACCACATCAGCACCCAAGGCGCCATTAGGATCACATCAGCACCCAAGGTGCCATTAGGATCACATCAGCACCCAAGGTCCCATTAGGACCACATCAGCACCCAAGGTGCCATTAGGATCACATCAGCACCCAAGGTCCCATTAGGATCACATCAGCACCCAAGGTGCCACCAGGACCACATCAGCACCCAAGGTCCCACCAGGATCACATCAGCACCCAAGGTGCCATTAGGATCACATCAGCACCCAAGGCGCCATTAGGACCACATCAGCACCCAAGGTGCCATTAGGATCACATCAGCACCCAAGGTGCCATTAGGATCACATCAGCACCCAAGGTGCCATTAGGATCACATCAGCACCCAAGGCGCCATTAGGACCACATCAGCACCCAAGGTGCCATTAGGATCACATCAGCACCCAAGGTCCCATTAGGATCACATCAGCACCCAAGGCGCCATTAGGACCACATCAGCACCCAAGGTGCCATTAGGACCACATCAGCACCCAAGGTGCCATTAGGATCACATCAGCACCCAAGGTGCCATTAGGACCACATCAGCACCCAAGGTGCCACCAGGACCACATCAGCACCCAAGGTCCCACCAGGATCACATCAGCACCCAAGGTCCCATTAGGATCACATCAGCACCCAAGGTCCCACCAGGATCACATCAGCACCCAAGGTCCCATTAGGATCACATCAGCACCCAAGGTCCCACCAGGATCACATCAGCACCCAAGGTCCCATTAGGATCACATCAGCACCCAAGGTCCCACCAGGACCACATCAGCACCCAAGGTGCCATTAGGACCACATCAGCACCCAAGGTCCCACCAGGACCACATCAGCACCCAAGGTGCCACCAGGATCACATCAGCACCCAAGGTCCCACCAGGACCACATCAGCACCCAAGGCCCCACCAGGATCACATCAGCACCCAAGGTCCCATTAGGATCACATCAGCACCCAAAGCCCCACCAGGATCACATCAGCACCCAAGGTGCCACCAGGATCACATCAGCACCCAAGGTCCCATCAGGATCACATCAGCACCCAAGGTCCCATTAGGATCACATCAGCACCCAAGGTCCCATTAGGACCACATCAGCACCCAAGGTCCCATTAGGACCACATCAGCACCCAAGGTCCCATTAGGATCACATCAGCACCCAAGGTCCCATTAGGATCACTTCCCACTTCCTCTCCTCTTCCACGTCCCACCACGCACTGCCTCGGGACGCCGCTCCCGGCGGCCCCCATCCCCGCGCCGAGGCTGCGCCCGGCGGCCGCCCGCCCGGCTCCGGGCGTTGGGAACGCCGGGGTGCGGCGGCAGAGGGCTCCTGGGGGCCGCGCAGCTCCAAGGAGATTCCCCTGGCAAGGCACCAAATTCCCAGAGGGCTACTTACGGAAGATGGCAACCCGGGAGGCACCTTCCGGACTTTCTTTGTTTGGACTTCTGGAAGGAAAGGCAAAGAGCAACAAAAAGAGATCAGAATCGGAGGCTTGGGAAGAGCTTCGGGGCTGGGGGAGGAGGAGGAAAGGGGGAGAGGGTTGGGGAGAGGGGGTGAAGGGGGGAGAAAAGGGGGAGAGGGGGAGAAGGAAGGGGGAGAGGGGGAAAAGGAGATGAAAGAGGGAAAAAGAAAGAGAAAATGGGAAAAGAAAGGAAAATGGGGGAAAAAAGAGGGAAATGACAGAAAATGAAAAGAAGAAATGGAAAATGAAAGAGGGAAAATAAAGAGGAAAGAAAATGAAAGAGGGGAAAATGACAGAGGGAAAATGAAGGAAGAAAGAAATGGGAAAATGAGAGGGGAAAGAAAGGGAGGGGAAATGAAGGAAAAATGAAGAAAAATGAAGAAATGAGGGAAAATGAAAGAGGGAAAATGAAAGAGGGAAAATGACAGAGGGAAAATGAAGGAAGAAGAAATGGAAGGGAACATAGGGGAAAAGGGAGGGAAAATAAAGGAGGAAAGAAATGCGAGGGGAAAGAAAGGGAGGGGAAAATGAAGGAGGGAAAAATGAAGGAGGGAAAAATGAAGGAGGGAAAATGAAGGAGGGAAAAATGAAGGAGGGAAAAATGAAGGAGGGAAAAATGAAGGAAGAAAGAAATGGAAGGGAAAATAGGGGAAAAGGGAGGGAAAATAAAGGAAGAAAGAAATGAGAGGGGGAAAAAGGGAGGGGAAAAGGAGGGGGAAATGAGAGAAAAGTAAAGGGAGGGGGAAATGAAGAGGGAAAAATAAAGGGAGGGAAAATGAAGAGGGGAAAATGAAGAGGGGAAAATAAAGGGAGGGAAAATGAAGAGGGGAAAATAAAGGGAGGGAAAAAGGAGGGAAAAATAAAGGGAGGGAAAAAGGAGGGAAAGATAAAGGGAGGAAAAAAGGAGGGAAAGATAAAGGGGGGAAAGGAGGGGAAAATAAAGGGAGGGAAAAATAAAGGGGAGGGAAAGGAGGGAAAAATAAAGGGATGAAAAAAAGGAGGGAAAGATAAAGGAGGAAAAAAAAGGAGGGGAAAATAAAGGGAGGGAAAATAAATAGGGAAAAATAAAGGGAGGGAAAAAGGAAGGAAAAAGAAAGGGAGGGAAAATAAAGGAGGGAAAAATCAAGGGAGAGAAAAGGGAGGGAAAATAAAGGGAGGGAAAATAAAGGGAGGGAAAAATAAAGGGAGGGGAAAATAAAGGGAGGGGAAAAGGAAGGAAAAATAAAGGGAGGAAAAAAGGAGGGGAAAATAATGGGAGGGGAAATAAAGAGGGGAAAAATAAAGGAAGAGAAAAGGGAGGAAAAATAAAGGGAGGAAAAAAGGAAGGAAAAATAAAGGGAGGGGAAAAAGAAGGAAAAATAAAGGGAGGAAAAAAGGAAGGAAAAATAAAGGGAGGGGAAATAAAGAGGGAAAAATAAAGGAAGAGAAAAGGGAGGAAAATAAAGGAGGGAAAAATAAAGGGAGGGAAAAAAGGAGGGGAAATAAATAGGGAAAACTAAAGGGAGGGAAAAAGGAAGGAAAAAGAAAGGAAGGGAAAATAAAGGAGGGAAAAATCAAGGGAGAGAAAAGGGAGGGAAAATAAAGGAGGGAAAAATAAATAGGGAAAACTAAAGGGAGGGAAAAAGGAGGGGAAAATAAAGGGAGGGGAAATAAAGAGGGAAAAATAAAGGGAGGAAAAAAGGAAGGAAAAAGAATGGGAGGGAAAATAAATAGGGAAAAATAAAGGGAGGGAAAAAGGAGGGGAAAATAAAGGGAGGAAAAAAGGAGGGGAAAATAAAGGGAGGAAAAAAGGAGGGGAAAATAAAGGGAGGAAAAAAGGAGGGGAAAATAAAGGGAGGAAAAAAGGAGGGGAAAATAAAGGGAGGGGAAAAAGGAGGGGAAAATAAAGGGAGGGGAAATAAAGAGAGAAAAAAAAAGGGAGGGAAAATAGAAGAAAAAGAGAGGGAGGATACAGGAGGAAAAAAGGAAAATAAAGGAGAAAAAATGGGAGGGAATATAAAGGGAGGAAAAAAGGGAGGGGGAAAAAGGGAGACAATATAAAAGAGGGGAAAAGTAGGGAAAATAAGAAAGGAATGAGAGGGAAAATAAAGGGAGGGAGAAACAAAGAGGAAAACAAGGGAGGGAAAGCAAAGGGAGGGAGAAAAAGGAGGAAAAAGAGGAGGGAAAATAAAGGAGTTAAAAAAGGGAGGAAAAAAGGGAAGGAAAATAAAGGAGAAAAAGGAGGGGAAATATGGGAGGGGGAAATGGGAGGAAAAATAAAGGGAGAAAAAAAGGAGGGAAATTAAAGTAGGAAAAAGAGGGGAAAAGGGTAGAGAAAAAGGGAGATAAAAAGGGAAAGAAAATACAGGGAGGAAAAAAAGGAGGGAAAATAAAGGGAGGGAAAATAAAGGGAGGGAAAAAAGGAAGGAAAATAAAGGGAGGGAAAATAAAGGGAGGGAAAAAAGGAAGGAAAATAAAGGGAGGGAAAAAAGGAGGGAAAATAAAGGGAAAATAAAGGGAGGGAAAAAAGGAGGGAAAATAAAGGGAAAATAAAGGGAGGGAAAAAAGGAAGGAAAATAAAGGGAGGGAAAATAAAGGGAGGGATAATAAAGGGAGGGAAAAAAGGAGGGAAAATAAAGGGGGGAAAAGGAGGGAAAATAAAGGAGGGAAAAAGGAGGGAAAATAAAGGGAGGGAAAATAAAGGGGGAAAAAGAGGGAAAATAAAGGAAAAATAAAGGGAGGGAAAAAAGGAGGGAAAATAAAGGGAGGGAAAATAAAGGGAGGGAAAAAAGGAAGGAAAATAAAGGGAGGGAAAATAAAGGGAGGGAAAAAAGGAGGGAAAATAAAGGGAGGGAAAAAGGAGGGAAAATAAAGGGAGGGAAAAAAGGAGGGAAAATAAAGGGAGGGAAAATAAAGGGAGGGAAAAAAGGGAAAATAAAGGGAGGGAAAATAAAGGGAGGGAAAATAAAGGAGGGAAAATAAAGGGAGGGAAAATAAAGGGAGGGAAAAAAGGAGGGAAAATAAAGGGAAAATAAAGGGAGGGAAAAAAGGAAGGAAAATAAAGGGAAAATAAAGGGAGGGAAAAAAGGAGGGAAAATAAAGGGAAAATAAAGGGAGGGAAAAAAGGAAGGAAAATAAAGGGAGGGAAAATAAAGGAAAAAAAGGAGGGAAAAAAAAAGGAGGGAAAATAAAGGGAGGGGAAAAGGAGGGAAAATAAAGGGGAGGGAAAATAAAGGGAGGGAAAATAAAGGGAGGGAAAAAGGGGAAAATAAAGGAAAAATAAAGGAGGGAAAAAGGAGGGGAAAATAAAGGGAGGGAAAATAAAGGGAGGGAAAAAAGGAAGGAAAATAAAGGGAGGGAAAATAAAGGGAGGGAAAAAAGGAGGGAAAATAAAGGGAGGGAAAAAAGGAGGGAAAATAAAGGGAGGGAAAAAAGGAGGGAAAATAAAGGGAGGGAAAAAAAGGAGGGAAAATAAAGGGAGGGAAAATAAAGGGAGGGAAAAAAGGAGGGAAAATAAAGGGAGGGAAAATAAAGGGAGGGAAAAATAAAGGGAAAAATAAAGGAGGGAAAAAGGGGAAAATAAAGGGAAAATAAAGGGGGAAAAAGGGAAAATAAAGGAGGGAAAAAGGAGGAAAATAAAGGAAAAATAAAGGGAGGGAAAATAAAGGAGGGAAAATAAAGGGAGGGAAAATAGGAAGGAAAATAAAGGGAGGGAAAATAAAGGGAGGGAAAATACAGGGAGGGAAAAAAGGAGGGAAAATAAAGGGAGGGAAAATAAAGGGAGGGAAAATAAAGGGAGGGAAAAAAGGAAGGAAAATAAAGGGAGGGAAAAAAGGAGGGAAAATAAAGGGAGGGAAAATAAAGGGAGGGAAAAAAGGAGGGGAAATACAGGAGGAGGAAAACAGAGGGGAGAAAAGGGAGGAAAAATAAAGATGGAAGAAGAGAAGGAAAAAAAGGGAGGGAAAATAAAAGGAGGAAAAAAGGGAGGGAAAATAAAAGGAGGAAAAAAAGGGAGGGAGGGAAAGGGAAGAAAAATAAAGGGAGGAAAAATAAAGGAAGAGAGAAAAGGGAGGGGACTAAAAAGGAGGAAAAATAAAGGGCAAATAAAGGGGGGAGGAAGGGTCTAAAAAAAGGGAGATAAGGAGGGAAAATAGGAGGAAGGAAAATAAAAGGAGGGAAAATAAAAGGAGGGAAAATAAAAGGAGGGAAAATAAAAGGAGATTAAAAAGAGAGATGGAAAAAAGGAAAAAAAGGAGATTAGAAAAAGGAGATGGGGAAAAGGGGAAAGGGGAAGAAAAAGGAGCTAAAAATGGAGATTTTAAAAAAGGGAGATAAAAATTGGATTAAAATTAGGAAAAGGGAGAAGAAAAAGGGAAGGGAAAAAGAGGCAAAAAAAGGGAGATTAAAAAGGAGCTAAAAAGGGGGAAAGATTAAAAGGAGCTAGGGAAAAAGGAGATTAAAAAGGAGAGGGGAAAAAAAGGGAGAAGAATTTAAAGGAGATTAAAAAAAATGAGATAAAAAAGGAGGGGAAAAGATCAACTAGAGAATAAAAGAGGAGGTTAAAAGTGGAAGGGAAAAGGAGATAAAATATGGAGGTCAAAAAGAAAGGAGATAAGAAAAGGGAGAGAAAAGTGGGGATAAAAGAGGGAGGGAAAATGGGAGAAGAAAAAGGGAGGGGAAAAAAAAAAGAGGAAAAAATGGAGGTTAAAAAAGAGGGGAAAAAAAAGGGAAAATAGAACCTGGAGGTTTAAAAAGGGAAGGAAAAAAAAGGAGGTAGGGAAAAAAGGGATGGGGAAAAGGGATGGGGAAAAAGGGATGGGGAAAAGGGATGGGGAAAAAGGGATGGGGAAAAGGATGGGGGAAAAGGAGGGGGAAAAGGAGGGGGAAAAGGAGGGGGAAAAGGAGGGGGGAAAAGGAGGGGGGGGAAAAGGAGGGGGAAAAGGAGGGGGGAAAAGGAGGGGGGAAAAAAAGGAAAAGGGGGGAAAAGGAGGGGGAAAAGGAGGGGGGAAAAGGAGGGGGAAAAGGAGGGGGAAAAGGAGGGGGAAAAGGAGGGGGAAAAGGAGGGGGAAAAGGAGGGGGAAAAGGAGGGGGAAAAGGAGGGGGGAAAAAGGAGGGGGAAAAAGGAGGGGGGAAAAGGAGGGGGAAAAGGAGGGGGGAAAAGGAGGGGGGAAAAAGGAGGGAGAAAAAGGAGGGAGAAAAAGGAGGAAGAAAAAGGATTTAAAAGGGATTAAAAAGGGATAAAAAAGGCTGGAAATAGGAATAAAAAGGAGGATGGGAAAAAAGGGATGGGAAAAAAAGGGAAAGGAGGGGAAAAGGGAGAGGAAATGGAGGGGGAAAGGGAGGGAAAAAATGGAGGGGGGAAAAGAGGCAAAAAGACAGGGAAAAAGGCAGGAAAATAAAAGGAGGGAAAAGGAGGAAAAAAAGGGGGAAAATAAAGGAGAAAAAATGGAGGGGGGAGAGGGAGAAGAAAAGGAAGGGAAAAGGAGAAAAAAGGGAGGAAAAAAGGGAGCAAAAAGAAAAAAGGGAGAAAAAAGGAGGAGAAAAAGGAGGGGGGGGAATAAAGGAGAGAAAAGAGAGGGGAATAAAAGGAGGGGGAAAAGGGAGGGAAAATGGAGGGGGAAAAGGGAGGAAAAATGGAGGGGGAAAAGGAGGGGAAAAAAGGAGAAAAAAAAAGGAGAGAAAAGGGAGAAAAAAAAGGAGAGAAAAGGGAGGAAAAAAAGGAAAAAATGGAGGGGAGGAGGAAAATAGAGGATAAAAGGAGGGGAAGAGGGAGGAAAAAAAAGGGAGGGAGAAAAAGGAGAAAAGGGAGGAAAAAGGAGGGGGAAAAGAGAGAGGAAAAAAAGGAGGGAAAAAGGAGGAAAAAATGGAGGGGAAAAGGGAGGAAAATGGAGGGGGAAAAGGAGAGAGAAAGGGGGAAAAAGGAGGAAAATGGAGGGGGAAAAGAGAGATAAAAATGGAGGGGGAAAAGGAGGAAAATGGAGGGGGAAAGGGAGGAAAAAGGAGGGGGAAAAGGGAGAAAAATGGAGGGGGAAAAAGGAGGAAAAAGGGGAGAAAAGGGAGAAAAAAAAAGGAGAGAAAAGGGAGAAAAAAAAGGAGAGAAAAGGGAGAAAAAAAAGGAGAGAAAAGGGAGAAAAAAAAGGAGAGAAAAGGGAGAAAAAAAGGAAAAAGGGAGAGAAAAAGGAGGGGGAAAAAGAGATAAAAGGAGAGAAAAGGAGGAAAAATGGAGGGGAAAGGGAGGAAAAGAAAGGATTAAAAATGGAGGGGGAAGAGGGAGGAAAAAAGGAAGGGAAAAAGAGAAAAAAGGGAGGAAAAAGGAGGAGAAAAAAGAGAGAGGAATAAAAGGAGGGGAAAAAAGGGAGGAAAAATGGAGGGGGGAAAGGGAGGAAGAATGGAGGGGGAAAAGGGAGGAAAAATGGAGGGGGAAAAGGGAGGAAAAATGGAGGGAAAAGGAGAAAAAGGAGGAAAAAGGAGGGGAAAAAGGAGGGAAAAAAGGAGGGGGAAAAGGGAGGGAAAATGGAGGGGGAAAGGGAGGAAAATGGAGGGGGAAAGGGAGGAAAATGGAGGGGGAAAGGGAGGGAAAATGGAGGGGGAAAAGGGAGGGAAAAATGGGGGGAAAAGGGAGGGAAAAATGGAGGGGGAAAAGGGAGGGAAAAATGGAGGGGGAAAAGGGAGGGAAAAGGAACCTGGAACAGGGAATTGGCGAAGGGAAGAGAGGGGAGGGAAGGAGCAGGAGGAAGGGGGGAAGCAGACTCACCCATGGAGGCGCTGTGCAGAGGCCTCCTCCGGGGGTTATTGCTGGAGTATTGATAGTACTGAGAGCCAGGCTTGGCCGGGGATAAGGCGCCGGGGTTGCCGATTTCCATCTCCCCTCCTAGGAGGCTTTGCTAGGAGGAGAAGGAGAAGAAGATGCTGGGGATGATGATGGTGAAGATGACGACGATGAAGAGCTTTCAGGCAGCCCTGGCTACTTCCATTGCCATCCTTGCTCCCGGGCCTAAAAATAACGGCGGCGGAAGAAGAAAGCTACGGCGAGGGAGAGGGAGGGAGGGGGGGGAAGGAGAAAGCCTTCCCGGCGGCGCCGGAACCATGAGGAGCACCTGGCACGGCTTTAAAGGAGCCCAAGGGCTTGCCAAGTGGAGGATCTTCTCCAGGAGAAGGCTAAAGCCAAGCCCTGCAAGCCCTGGGGCTGAGGATCTTCTCCAGGAGAAGGCTAAAGCCAAGCCCTGGGGCTGAGGATCTTCTCTAGGAGAAGGCTAAAGCCAAGTCCTGGGGCTGAGGATCTTCTCCAGAGAAGGCTAAGCCAAGCCCTGGGGCTGAGGATCTTCAGGAGAAGGCCCAGCAAGTCCTGGGATGTGAGGAGAAGCCAAGCCCTGGGGCTGAGGATCAAGAAGGCCTGGGGCTGAGGATCTTCTCCAGAGAAGGCTAAAGCCAAGCCCTGGGGCTGAGGATCTTCTCCAGGAGAAGGCTAAAGCCAAGCCCTGGGGCTGAGGGGGCTGATCTCTCTAGGAGAAGGCTAAAGCCAAGCCCTGGGGCTGAGGATCTTCTCCAGGAGAAGGCTAAAGCCAAGCCCTGGGGCTGAGGATCTTCTCCAGGAGAAAGCTAAAGCCAAGCCCTGGGGCTGAGGATCTTCTCCAGGAGAAGGCTAAAGCCAAGCCCAGCAAGTCCTGGGGCTGAGGATCTTCTCCAGGAGAAGGCTAAAGCCAAGCCCTGGGGCTGAGGATCTTCAGGAGAAGAGCAAGTCCTGGGGCTGAGCAAGTCCTGGGGCTGAGGATCTTCTCCAGGAGAAGGCTAAAGCCAAGCCCTGGGGCTGAGGATCTTCTCCAGGAGAAGGCTAAAGCCAAGCCCTGGGGCTGAGGATCTTCTCCAGGAGAAGGCTAAAGCCAAGCCCTGGGGCTGAAGATCTTCTCCAGGAGAAGGCTAAAGCCAAGCCCTGGGGCTGAGGATCTTCTCCAGGAGAAGGCTAAAGCCAAGCCCTGCAAGCCCTGGGGCTGAGGATCTTCTCCAGGAGAAGGCTAAAGCCAAGCCCTGGGGCTGAGGATCTTCTCCAGGAGAAGGCTAAAGCCAAGCCCTGGGGCTGAGGATCTTCTCCAGGAGAAGGCTAAAGCCAAGCCCTGGGGCTGAGGATCTTCTCCAGGAGAAGGCTAAAGCCAAGCCCAGCAAGTCCTGGGGCTGAGGATCTTCTCCAGGAGAAGGCTAAAGCCAAGCCCTGGGGCTGAGGATCTTCTCCAGGAGAAGGGGGCTGAGGAAGCCAAGCCCAGCAAGTCCTGGGGGGCTGAGGATCTTCTCAGGAGAAGGCTAAGGAGCCAAGCCCTGGGGCTGAGGATCTTCTCCAGGAGAAGGCTAAGCCCTGGGGCTGAGCCAAGCCCCTGGGGCTGAGATCTTCTCCAGGAGAAGGGGGCTGAGGAAGCCAAGCCCTGGGGCTGAGGATCTTCTAGAGAAGGCTGAGGAAGCCAAGCCCTGGGGCTGAGGATCTTCTCTAGGAGAAGGCTAAAGCCAAGCCCTGGGGCTGAGGATCTTCTCCAGGAGAAGGCTAAAGCCAAGCCCTGGGGCTGAGGATTTTCTCCAGGAGAAGGCTAAAGCCAAACCCATTTGGGTTAGATGCTCAAGGTTGGGTTTAGGTGCTCGAGATGTGGCTTAGTTTAAGATTTAGTCAGGTCCTTAAGACTTGTTTTAAAGCCTCTAAGACTTGGTTTAAGTTCCTTAAGATTTATCTCCTTCAGACTTGGTTTATCTACTTAAGACTTGGTTTATGTCCTTCAGAGTCAGGAGCTGGAAGGCAGCAGCTAAGAGTCAGGAGCTGGAAGGCAGCAGCTGAGAGTCAGGAGCTGGAAGGCAGCAGCTAAGAGTCAGGGCCTGGAAGGCAGCAGCTGAGAGTCAGGAGCTGGAAGGCAGCAGCTAAGAGTCAGGAGCTGGAAGGCAGCAGCTAAGAGTCAGGAGCTGGAAGGCAGCAGCTGAGAGTCAGGAGCTGGAAGGCAGCAGCTGAGAGTCAGGAGCTGGAAGGCAGCAGCTGAGAGTCAGGAGCTGGAAGGCAGCAAGAGTCAGGAGCTGAGAGTCAGGAGCTGGAAGGCAGCAGCTGAGAGTCAGGAGCTGGAAGGCAGCAGCTGAGAGTCAGGAGCTGGAAGGCAGCAGCTGAGAGTCAGGAGCTGGAAGGCAGCAGCTGAGAGTCAGGAGCTGAAGGCAGCAGCTAAGAGTCAGGAGACTGGAAGGCAGCAGCTAAGAGTCAGGGCAGGAAGGCAGCAGCTAAGAGTCAGGGACTGGAAGGCAGCAGCTGAGAGTCAGGAGCAGGAAGGCAGCAGCTGAGAGTCAGGAGCTGGAAGGCAGCAGCTGAGAGTCAGGGCCTGGGCAGCAGCTAAGAGTCAGGGCCTGGAAGGCAGCAGCTAAGAGTCAGGAGCAGGAAGGCAGCAGCTGAGAGTCAGGAGCTGGAAGGCAGCAGCTGAGAGTCAGGAGCTGGAAGGCAGCAGCTAAGAGTCAGGAGCTGGAAGGCAGCAGCTGAGAGTCAGGAGCTGGAAGGCAGCAGCTAAGAGTCAGGGCCTGGAAGGCAGCAGCTAAGAGTCAGGAGCTGGAAGGCAGCAGCTGAGAGTCAGGAGCTGGAAGGCAGCAGCTGAGAGTCAGGAGCTGGAAGGCAGCAGCTGAGAGTCAGGAGCTGGAAGGCAGCAGCTGAGAGTCAGGAGCTGGAAGGCAGCAGCTGAGAGTCAGGGCCTGGAAGGCAGCAGCTAAGAGTCAGGAGCAGGAAGGCAGCAGCTGAGAGTCAGGAGCTGGAAGGCAGCAGCTGAGAGTCAGGAGCTGGAAGGCAGCAGCTAAGAGTCAGGAGCTGGAAGGCAGCAGCTAAGAGTCAGGAGCTGGAAGGCAGCAGCTAAGAGTCAGGGCCTGGAAGGCAGCAGCTAAGAGTCAGGAGCTGGAAGGCATCAGCTAAGAGTCAGGAGCTGGAAGGCAGCAGCTGAGAGTCAGGAGCTGGAAGGCAGCAGCTAAGAGTCAGGAGCTGGAAGGCATCAGCTAAGAGTCAGGAGCTGGAAGGCAGCAGCTGAGAGTCAGGAGCTGGAAGGCAGCAGCTGAGAGTCAGGGCCTGGAAGGCAGCAGCTAAGAGTCAGGGCCTGGAAGGCAGCAGCTAAGAGTCAGGAGCTGGAAGGCAGCAGCTGAGAGTCAGGAGCTGGAAGGCAGCAGCTAAGAGTCAGGAGCTGGAAGGCAGCAGCTAAGAGTCAGGAGCTGGAAGGCAGCAGCTAAGAGTCAGGAGCAGGAAGGCAGCAGCTGAGAGTCAGGAGCTGGAAGGCAGCAGCTGAGAGTCAGGAGCTGGAAGGCAGCAGCTAAGAGTCAGGGCCTGGAAGGCAGCAGCTAAGAGTCAGGAGCTGGAAGGCATCAGCTAAGAGTCAGGAGCTGGAAGGCAGCAGCTGAGAGTCAGGAGCTGGAAGGCAGCAGCTGAGAGTCAGGAGCTGGAAGGCAGCAGCTAAGAGTCAGGAGCTGGAAGGCAGCAGCTAAGAGTCAGGAGCTGGAAGGCAGCAGCTGAGAGTCAGGAGCTGGAAGGCAGCAGCTGAGAGTCAGGAGCTGGAAGGCAGCAGCTAAGAGTCAGGAGCTGGAAGGCAGCAGCTAAGAGTCAGGGCCTGGAAGGCAGCAGCTAAGAGTCAGGAGCTGGAAGGCATCAGCTAAGAGTCAGGAGCTGGAAGGCAGCAGCTGAGAGTCAGGAGCTGGAAGGCAGCAGCTGAGAGTCAGGGCCTGGAAGGCAGCAGCTAAGAGTCAGGAGCTGGAAGGCAGCAGCTAAGAGTCAGGGCCTGGAAGGCAGCAGCTAAGAGTCAGGAGCTGGAAGGCAGCAGCTGAGAGTCAGGAGCTGGAAGGCAGCAGCTGAGAGTCAGGAGCTGGAAGGCAGCAGCTAAGAGTCAGGAGCTGGAAGGCAGCAGCTGAGAGTCAGGAGCTGGAAGGCAGCAGCTGAGAGTCAGGAGCTGGAAGGCAGCAGCTGAGAGTCAGGAGCTGGAAGGCAGCAGCTAAGAGTCAGGAGCTGGAAGGCAGCAGCTAAGAGTCAGGAGCTGGAAGGCAGCAGCTGAGAGTCAGGAGCTGGAAGGCAGCAGCTGAGAGTCAGGAGCAGGAAGGCAGCAGCTAAGAGTCAGGAGCTGGAAGGCAGCAGCTAAGAGTCAGGAGCAGGAAGGCAGCAGCTAAGAGTCAGGAGCTGGAAGGCAGCAGCTAAGAGTCAGGAGCAGGAAGGCAGCAGCTAAGAGTCAGGAGCTGGAAGGCAGCAGCTAAGAGTCAGGAGCTGGAAGGCAGCAGCTAAGAGTCAGGAGCTGGAAGGCAGCAGCTGAGAGTCAGGAGCTGGAAGGCAGCAGCTGAGAGTCAGGAGCTGGAAGGCAGCAGCTGAGAGTCAGGAGCTGGAAGGCAGCAGCTGAGAGTCAGGGCCTGGAAGGCAGCAGCTAAGAGTCAGGAGCTGGAAGGCAGCAGCTAAGAGTCAGGAGCAGGAAGGCAGCAGCTAAGAGTCAGGAGCAGGAAGGCAGCAGCTAAGAGTCAGGAGCTGGAAGGCAGCACCTAAGAGTCAGGAGCTGGAAGGCAGCAGCTAAGAGTCAGGAGCAGGAAGGCAGCAGCTAAGAGTCAGGAGCTGGAAGGCAGCAGCTGAGAGTCAGGAGCTGGAAGGCAGCAGCTAAGAGTCAGGAGCTGGAAGGCAGCAGCTAAGAGTCAGGAGCTGGAAGGCAGCAGCTGAGAGTCAGGAGCAGGAAGGCAGCAGCTAAGAGTCAGGAGCTGGAAGGCAGCAGCTAAGAGTGAGGGCCTGGAAGGCAGCAGCTGAGAGTCAGGAGCTGGAAGGCAGCAGCTAAGAGTCAGGAGCTGGAAGGCAGCAGCTGAGAGTCAGGGCCTGGAAGGCAGCAGCTGAGAGTCAGGAGCTGGAAGGCAGCAGCTAAGAGTCAGGAGCTGGAAGGCAGCAGCTGAGAGTCAGGGCCTGGAAGGCAGCAGCTAAGAGTCAGGGCCTGGAAGGCAGCAGCTAAGAGTCAGGAGCTGGAAGGCAGCAGCTAAGAGTCAGGAGCTGGAAGGCAGCAGCTAAGAGTCAGGGCCTGGAAGGCAGCAGCTGAGAGTCAGGAGCTGGAAGGCAGCAGCTAAGAGTCAGGGCCTGGAAGGCAGCAGCTGAGAGTCAGGGCCTGGAAGGCAGCAGCTAAGAGTCAGGGCCTGGAAGGCAGCAGCTAAGAGTCAGGGCCTGGAAGGCAGCAGCTAAGAGTCAGGAGCTGGAAGGCAGCAGCTAAGAGTCAGGAGCAGGAAGGCAGCAGCTAAGAGTCAGGAGCTGGAAGGCAGCAGCTGAGAGTCAGGGCCTGGAAGGCAGCAGCTAAGAGTCAGGAGCTGGAAGGCAGCAGCTGAGAGTCAGGAGCTGGAAGGCAGCAGCTGAGAGTCAGGAGCTGGAAGGCAGCAGCTAAGAGTCAGGGCCTGGAAGGCAGCAGCTGAGAGTCAGGAGCTGGAAGGCAGCAGCTGAGAGTCAGGAGCTGGAAGGCAGCAGCTAAGAGTCAGGAGCTGGAAGGCAGCAGCTGAGAGTCAGGGCCTGGAAGGCAGCAGCTGAGAGTCAGGAGCTGGAAGGCAGCAGCTGAGAGTCAGGAGCTGGAAGGCAGCAGCTGAGAGTCAGGAGCTGGAAGGCAGCAGCTAAGAGTCAGGAGCTGGAAGGCAGCAGCTGAGAGTCAGGAGCTGGAAGGCAGCAGCTGAGAGTCAGGAGCTGGAAGGCAGCAGCTAAGAGTCAGGAGCTGGAAGGCAGCAGCTAAGAGTCAGGGCCTGGAAGGCAGCAGCTAAGAGTCAGGAGCTGGAAGGCAGCAGCTGAGAGTCAGGAGCAGGAAGGCAGCAGCTGAGAGTCAGGAGCTGGAAGGCAGCAGCTGAGAGTCAGGAGCTGGAAGGCAGCAGCTGAGAGTCAGGAGCTGGAAGGCAGCAGCTGAGAGTCAGGGCCTGGAAGGCAGCAGCTGAGAGTCAGGAGCTGGAAGGCAGCAGCTAAGAGTCAGGGCCTGGAAGGCAGCAGCTGAGAGTCAGGAGCTGGAAGGCAGCAGCTAAGAGTCAGGAGCTGGAAGGCAGCAGCTAAGAGTCAGGGCCTGGAAGGCAGCAGCTGAGAGTCAGGAGCTGGAAGGCAGCAGCTAAGAGTCAGGGCCTGGAAGGCAGCAGCTGAGAGTCAGGAGCTGGTAGGCAGCAGCTGAGAGTCAGGAGCTGGAAGGCAGCAGCTGAGAGTCAGGAGCTGGAAGGCAGCAGCTAAGAGTCAGGGCCTGGAAGGCAGCAGCTGAGAGTCAGGAGCTGGAAGGCAGCAGCTGAGAGTCAGGAGCAGGAAGGCAGCAGCTAAGAGTCAGGGACTGGAAGGCAGCAGCTAAGAGTCAGGAGCAGGAAGGCAGCAGCTAAGAGTCAGGGACTGGAAGGCAGCAGCTAAGAGTCAGGAGCAGGAAGGCAGCAGCTGAGAGTCAGGAGCTGGAAGGCAGCAGCTGAGAGTCAGGAGCTGGAAGGCAGCAGCTGAGAGTCAGGAGCTGGAAGGCAGCAGCTGAGAGTCAGGAGCTGGAAGGCAGCAGCTAAGAGTCAGGAGCTGGAAGGCAGCAGCTGAGAGTCAGGAGCTGGAAGGCAGCAGCTGAGAGTCAGGAGCTGGAAGGCAGCAGCTAAGAGTCAGGGCCTGGAAGGCAGCAGCTAAGAGTCAGGGCCTGGAAGGCAGCAGCTAAGAGTCAGGAGCTGGAAGGCAGCAGCTGAGAGTCAGGAGCTGGAAGGCAGCAGCTGAGAGTCAGGAGCTGGAAGGCAGCAGCTGAGAGTCAGGAGCAGGAAGGCAGCAGCTAAGAGTCAGGAGCAGGAAGGCAGCAGCTAAGAGTCAGGAGCTGGAAGGCAGCAGCTGAGAGTCAGGAGCTGGAAGGCAGCAGCTAAGAGTCAGGAGCAGGAAGGCAGCAGCTGAGAGTCAGGAGCTGGAAGGCAGCAGCTAAGAGTCAGGAGCTGGAAGGCAGCAGCTAAGAGTCAGGGCCTGGAAGGCAGCAGCTAAGAGTCAGGGCCTGGAAGGCAGCAGCTAAGAGTCAGGAGCTGGAAGGCAGCAGCTGAGAGTCAGGAGCTGGAAGGCAGCAGCTGAGAGTCAGGAGCTGGAAGGCAGCAGCTGAGAGTCAGGAGCAGGAAGGCAGCAGCTAAGAGTCAGGAGCAGGAAGGCAGCAGCTAAGAGTCAGGAGCTGGAAGGCAGCAGCTGAGAGTCAGGAGCTGGAAGGCAGCAGCTAAGAGTCAGGAGCTGGAAGGCAGCAGCTGAGAGTCAGGAGCTGGAAGGCAGCAGCTAAGAGTCAGGAGCTGGAAGGCAGCAGCTAAGAGTCAGGGCCTGGAAGGCAGCAGCTAAGAGTCAGGGCCTGGAAGGCAGCAGCTAAGAGTCAGGAGCTGGAAGGCAGCAGCTGAGAGTCAGGAGCTGGAAGGCAGCAGCTGAGAGTCAGGAGCTGGAAGGCAGCAGCTGAGAGTCAGGAGCAGGAAGGCAGCAGCTAAGAGTCAGGAGCAGGAAGGCAGCAGCTGAGAGTCAGGAGCTGGAAGGCAGCAGCTAAGAGTCAGGGCCTGGAAGGCAGCAGCTAAGAGTCAGGAGCTGGAAGGCAGCAGCTGAGAGTCAGGAGCTGGAAGGCAGCAGCTAAGAGTCAGGGCCTGGAAGGCAGCAGCTGAGAGTCAGGAGCAGGAAGGCAGCAGCTAAGAGTCAGGAGCAGGAAGGCAGCAGCTAAGAGTCAGGAGCTGGAAGGCAGCAGCTAAGAGTCAGGGCCTGGAAGGCAGCAGCTAAGAGTCAGGAGCTCCTCCAGGTGGGGCTAGGACAGGACAGGTTAACCAGGTTGGGGGTAGAAGTCTTCCCTTTTTACTTAGTATCTACTCTTTTGGGGTAGAAAACTTCCAGTTTGGGCCAGAAAAGGATTGGTTTGGGTTAGAAGTTAACCAGTTTGGGCCAGAAGTTAACAAGTTTGGGCCAGAAATGGGTTGGTTTGGGCTAGGAATTAACCGGTTTGGGCTAGAAAAGGACTGGTTTGGGCTAGAAAAGGACTGCTTTGGGCCAGAAAAGGACTGGTTTGGGCTAGAAAAGGACTGGTGTGGGCCAGAAAAGGACTGGTTTGGGCTAGAAATTGACCATTTGGGGCTAGAAAAGGACTGGTTTGGGCCAGAAAAGGACTGGTTTGGGCCAGAAAAGGACTGGTTTGGGCCAGAAAAGGACTGCTTTGGGCTAGAAGTTAACCAGTTTGGGCCAGAAAAGGACTGGTTTGGGCTAGAAGTTAACCAGTTTGGGCCAGAAAAGGACTGGTTTGGGCTAGAAGTTAACCAGTTTGGGCCAGAAAAGGACTGGTTTGGGCTAGAAGTTAACCAGTTTGGGCTAGAAAAGGACTGGTTTGGGCTAGAAAAGGACTGGTTTGGGCCAGAAAAGGACTGGTTTGGGCTAGAAGTTAACCAGTTTGGGCCAGAAAAGGACTGGTTTGGGCTAGAAGTTAACCAGTTTGGGCTAGAAAAGGACTGCTTTGGGCTAGAAGTTAACCAGTTTGGGCCAGAAAAGGACTGGTTTGGGCTAGAAGTTAACCACTTTGGGCCAGACATTAACCACTTTGGGCCAGGAATTAACCACTCTGGGCCAGGAATTAACCACTTTGGGCTAGGAATTAACCACTCTGGGCCAGGAATTAACCACTTTGGGCCAGGAATTAACCACTCTGGGCCAGGAATTAACCACTCTGGGCTAGGAATTAACCACTTTGGGCCAGGAATTAACCACTTTGGGCCAGGAATTAACCACTTTGGGCTAGGAATTAACCACTTTGGGCCAGACATTAACCACTTTGGGCCAGGAATTAACCACTCTGGGCCAGGAATTAACCACTCTGGGCCAGGAATTAACCACTCTGGGCCAGACATTAACCACTTTGGGCTAGGAATTAACCACTTTGGGCTAGGAATTAACCACTTTGGGCTAGGAATTAACCACTTTGGGCCAGACATTAACCACTCTGGGCCAGGAATTAACCACTTTGGGCCAGGAATTAACCACTTTGGGCCAGGAATTAACCACTTTGGGCCAGACATTAACCACTTTGGGCCAGAAGTTAACAAGTTTGGGCCAGCAAAGGGCTGGTTTGGGCTAGGAATTAACCGGTTTGGGCTAGAAAAGGACTGGTTTGGGCTAGAAGTTAACCAGTTTAGGCCAGAAAAGGACTGGTTTGGGCTAGAAAAGGACTGGTTTGGGCTAAAAGAGGACAGGTTTGGGCTAGAAAAGGACTGGTTTGGGCTAGAAATTGACCATTTGGGGCTAGAAAAGGACTGGTTTGGGCTAGAAGTTAACCACTTTGGGCCAGAAGTTAACCACTCTGGGCTAGGAATTAACCACTTCGGGCCAGGAATTAACCACTCTGGGCCAGGAATTAACCACTTTGGGCCAGGAATTAACCACTTTGGGCCAGGAATTAACCACTTTGGGCCAGGAATTAACCACTTTGGGCCAGGAATGGCGCGGAATTAACCGGGCCAGCCCACTCTGGGCCAGGAATTAACCAGCCGGGGGCTAGCAGCCACTCCAGGAATGTTGCACCTGGCCCCAGGCTGCGCCTCCTCACCTGGCCCCAGGCCGCGAGCCAGGCCTCGGGGGCAGGCAGGCTCGGGCTGGCAGCGCCGTGCCCGGGCTGGGGAGGGCAGCTCAGCTTTCTGCCGCCGGGGGTGGGTTTGGGGTGGGTTTAGGGTTAGGGTTTGGGGGCGCTATTTTCTTTGCTGCCCTTGCCTTTCCCCTGCCCGCACTAATTAGCAGAGCCCGGGCTGGGGCCGGGAATGTGTTTGCCCTCATCGAAATTCCAATCAGCTTGTCGCTCACAACAGACTTAGTGCTGCTTCGCTACCGCCCCATTCAGATGCAAACACGGAGCCCGCCTTAAATAGGCCAATTATGACTCCGGCCCCGGGCCCTCCCTGCGCCCTGCCCGCGGCAAGTGGGCGCAGCGCGGTTCCCAACCCCAGACAAAGCTCCCCTTGTGCCGGGCGAGCAGGGAGGAGAAGGGGAGGGCGGGCGGCAGGGAAAACCGCCGCCGAAAGCCCCGGCGACCAACAAGGGGAGGCCGCCAAAAAAGCTTCCTGAATAGGGGAACAAAGTGGCTGAAAGCAGTTGGGCAAATAAGAGCCCAAAAGCTGGAAAAGCAAAGGGGAATTAAAACATCCTCAGGGCCTGAGGGGGGGGAAAGAGAGAGAGAGAGAGGGAGAAAGAGGGCTGGGAAAAGGAAAATCAAACAAACCCAAAGCGTGGAAGGGTCGGGGATGGGAGCGGGGGGGAGAGGAGAGAGGGGTTGGGAGCAGGGGGAAGAGGAGAGGAGGGCTGGGAGCAGGGGGAAGAGGAAAGAAGGGTTGGGAGCAGGGGGAAAGAGGAGAGAAGGGTTGGGAGCAGGGGGAAAGAGGAGAGAAGGGTTGGGAGCAAGGGGAAGAGAAGGGTTGGGAGCAGAGGAGAGAAGGGTTGGGAGCAGGGGAAGAGGAGGGAAGGGTTGGGAGCAAGGGGAAGAGGAGAGAAGGGTTGGGAGCAGAGGAGAGAAGGGTTGGGAGCAGGGGGAAGAGGAGAGGAGGGCTGGGGGAAGAGGAGAGGAGGGCTGGGGGAAGAGGAGAGGAGGGCTGGGGGAAGAGGAGAGGAGGAAAGAAGGGTTGGGAGCAGGGGAAGAGGAGGGTTGGGAGCAGAGGAGAGAAGGGTTGGGAGCAGGGGAAGAGGAGAGAAGGGTTGGGAGCAAGGGGAAGAGGAGAGAAGGGTTGGGAGCAAGGGGAAGAGGAGAGAAGGGTTGGGAGCAGGGGGAAGAGGAGAGAAGAGTTGGGAGCAGAGGAGAGAAGGGTTGGGAGCAGAGGAGAGAAGGGTTGGGAGCAGGGGAAGAGGAGAGGGGTTGGGAGCAGGGGGAAGAGGAGAGAAGGGTTGGGAGCAAGGGGAAGAGAAGGGTTGGGGAAGAGGAGGGAAGGGATGGGGGCAGAGGAGGGAAGGGATGGGGAAGAGGAGAGAAGGGATGGGGGAAGAGGAGAGAAGGGTTGGGAGCAGAGGAGAGAAGGGTTGGGAGCAGAGGAGAGAAGGGTTGGGAGCAGAGGAGAGATGGGTTGGGAGCAGGGGAAGAGGAGAGAAGGGTTGGGAGCAGGGGGAAGAGGAGAGAAGGGTTGGGAGCAAGGGGAAGAGAAGGGTTGGGGAAGAGGAGGGAAGGGATGGGGGAAGAGGAGAGAAGGGTTGGGAGCAGGGGAAGGGGAGAGAAGGTCTTCAACCCCAACTCAGATCCCATTCCCTACCCTTGCAGGTCCCTTCCACCCCAACCCCTTCCAGGACTCCATCATCTGGAAGGAAGCAGCCCAAGATGCAAGCACTCCAAGGCCACCAGCTTGAGGCCCTCTGCTGCTTCAAGCCTTGTTTGGGAGCCCCCCCAAGATCTGAAGGTTGGAGGGTCAAGAGGATGGGGCTGGGGTCTTCCCATGGTGGGCACCAAGTGGAAGCCAGGAGGTTCCATGAGGGGAAAGACCTTGACTGGAGCACTGAAGAGGCCAGGAGAAGGAGGTCTCCAAAAGCCATGGGGCAGCTTCTGGTTGGCTTCTCCTGGAGCTGGCTCCAAGCCTTTGGGCCAGGAACAGGGCTGGAGGAGGCCAGGGGGGGGAAGGTTGCAACCATCAAGGTTCTCCACCTGCAAGGCCTCAGCTGGAGCCGCGGCGACGCCGGGGCCGGACGTCGCTTACGGAGGGCCACCAAAGAAGGAAGTGACAGAGGAAGGACCAAGAGGAAGCAAAAGAGAGAAGCAGGAGCAAGAGGCACCTCCAAGAGGTGCTGGGTGGCCACCAAGCTCCAGAGCCGAGGTGGGACTCCACTCAAGGGGAGAGGGGAGGCGGAGGGGTCGTCCCCGGTGGTCACCTCAGCTTCCTCAGGGAGGTTCTGCTGACCTCTGCTGTGTGGTTGGAGGAACAGCACTGCAGAGAGAGAGCTGCAGGAGAAGCTCAGGCCTTGAGGCGCTTGGGGCAAGCAGGACTTGCTGGGCCCCCAGCAGGAGAGGTGTGGAAGCAGGAGAGGAGAGGCCTTGGAGGTCATCGAGGGCAGAGCATGGAGCCAGCAGCAGGGCCTGGAGAGCCCTCTAGGGTGGGGGAGAGGGAGGGAGGAGGGGAAGGGGAAGAGGAGAGGAAGGGGAAGGGGAGGGGAAAGGAAGGGGAAGGGGAAGGGGAAGGGGAAGGGAAGGGGAAGGGGAGGGGGAAAGGGAAGGAAGGGGGGAAGGGGAAGGGAAGGGGAAGGGAAGGGAAGGGAAAGGGAAAGGGGAAGGGAAGGGGAAAGGGAAGGGGAAAGGGAAGGAAAGGGAAAGGGAAAGGGAAAGGGAAAGGAAAGGGAAAGGGAAAGGGAAAGGGAAGGGAAGGGAAAGGGAAAGGGAAAGGGAAAGGGAAAGGGGAAAGGGAAAGGGAAAGGGAAAGGGAAGGGGAAGGGAAGGGAAAGGGAAGGGGAAGGGGGAAAGGGAAGGGGAAGGGGGAAGGGAAGGAAGGGGAAGGGGAAGGGAAAGGGAAGGGGAAGGGAAAGGGAAGGGGAAGGGAAAGGGAAGGGGAAGGGAAAGGGAAGGGGAAGGGAAAGGGAGAGGAGGAGGGGAGGAGGAGGAGGGAGGAGGAGAAGGAGGAGGAGAAGGAAGAAGGAGGAGGAGGAGAAGGAGGAGGAGGAGAGGAGGAGAAGAGGAGGAGGAAGAGGAGGAGGAGGAGGAAGGAGGAGGAGGAGGAGAGGAGGAGGAGGAAGGAGGAGGAGGAGGAAGAGGAGGAGGAGGAGGAAGAGGAGGAGGAGGAGGAAGAGGAGGAGGAGGAGGAAGAGGAGGAGAAGGAGAAGGAGGAGGAGAAGGAGGAGGAGAAGGAGGAGGAGGAGGGAGGAGGAGGAGGAGGAGGAGGAGGAGGAGGAGGAGGAGGAGGAGGAGAGGAAGAGAAAAGACAACCAGGAGCAGCAGAGGGCAACCACCTCAAGTTCTGGTGTCTGCAGAGCTCTGCAAGCTGAAGCTCCTCCAAGGGATGGAGACAGGAAGAGAGGAACCCCTGGCAGATGTCTCCCCCGGGCTTCCAGGTGGCCTCTGGGGCCCAGCTGCTGCTGGACCTTCAGCAGCCAAACAGAGGAGAAGCCTCTCCCAAGCGCTCTCCAAGATCCAAGGCCACCGTGGTGGAGCTTGGAAGGGACCTCTGGAGCTCATCCAAGTCCTGTCTGGGAGCTCCAGCAGCAAAGCTGCTCCTCAGCTTCAGGTGGAACCTCCTAGCTTCCAGTTTGGGCCTCTTGGCCCCAGAACATCCAACCATGGGAGACCATCAAGGCCCAGGACCTTGGTGGGCCACAGGAGCACCACCAGACCAAAGAACCCCAAAGAGACCTCCGAGGCCATCGTGTCCAACGTCTCCATCAGACCAGAGACTCAAGAAGGTTGGAGAAGACCCCCAAGCCCTCTCAAGCACCAGGGTGAAGGACAAGCAGCCACAGTTCCCAGCAGCTTGGAGCACCTCAAGAGGCTTTGGAGGACCTCAGGAGGTGGTCACCTACCTGGTGGCAACCTTGGAGATTGGAGTCTCTGCCGTAGGACGAGTAGGAGCCGCGCTCGGTTTTGCCTGCAAGGAGGAGACCAAAGGCAGAGCTTAACCAGGTGGAACTTCAGAAGACCTCAACCAGGGAGAACTTCAGAAGACCTCAACCAGGTAGAACTTCAACCCAGGGAGAGCTTCAGAAGACCTCAACCAGGGAGAACTTCAGAAGACCTCAACCAGGTAGAACTTCAACCCAGGGAGAACTTCAGAAGACCTCAACCAGGTAGAGCTTCAGAAGACCTCAACCAGGGAGAACTTCAGAAGACCTCAACCCAGGGAGAGCTTCAGAAGACCTCAACCAGGGAGAACTTCAGAAGACCTCAACCAGGTAGAACTTCAACCCAGGGAGAACTTCAGAAGACCTCAACCAGGTAGAACTTCAACCCAGGGAGAACTTCAGAAGACCTCAACCAGGTAGAACTTCAGAAGACCTCAACCAGGGAGAGCTTCAGAAGACCTCAACCAGGTAGAACTTCAACCCAGGGAGAGCTTCAGAAGACCTCAACCAGGTAGAACTTCAACCCAGGGAGAACTTCAGAAGACCTCAACCAGGGAGAACTTCAACCCAGGGAGAGCTTCAGAAGACCTCAACCAGGTAGAACTTCAACCCAGGGAGAACTTCAGAAGACCTCAACCAGGTAGAACTTCAACCCAGGGAGAACTTCAGAAGACCTCAACCAGGTAGAACTTCAACCCAGGGAGAACTTCAGAAGACCTCAACCAGGTAGAACTTCAACCCAGGGAGAACTTCAGAAGACCTCAACCAGGGAGAACTTCAGAAGACCTCAACCAGGTAGAGCTTCAGAAGACCTCAACCAGGTAGAGCTTCAGAAGACCTCAACCAGGTAGAGCTTCAGAAGACCTCAACCAGGTAGACCTTCAACCCAGGGAGAACTTCAGAAGACCTCAACCAGGTAGAGCTTCAAACCATTCTCTGATTCTTTGATCCTGAAGACCCCTTCCAACCCAACCCATTCCATGGCCTTGGAAGCTCCCTTCCAGCCCAACCCCTTCCATGATCCTGAAGGACCTTTCCATCCCAACTCATTCCATGATTCCATGACCTTGAGGCTCCCTTCCAACCCATTCCATGACCTTGGAAGACCTCTTCTACCCCATGATCCTGAAGGCCACTTCCATCCCAACCCATTCCATGACCTTGCAGCTCCCTTCCATCCCAACCCATTCCATGACCTTGCAGCTCCCTTCCACCCCAACCCATTCCATGCTCCTGAAGCTCCCTTCCACCCCAACCCATTCCATGACCTTGCAGCTCCCTTCCAACCCAACCCATTCCATGACCTTGCAGCTCCCTTCCCACCCAACCCATTCCATGCTCCTGAAGCTCCCTTCCACCCCAACCCACTCCATGACCTTGCAGCTCCCTTCCATCCCAACCCATTCCATGACCTTGCAGCTCCTTTCCAACCCAACCCATTCCATGACCTTGCAGCTCCCTTCCAACCCAACCCATTCCATGACCTTGGAAGACCTCTTCTACCCCATGATCCTGAAGGCCACTTCCATCCCAACTCATTCCATGACCTTGAAGCTCCTTTCCCTCCCAACCCAACCCATTCCATGATCCTGAAGCTCCCTTCCCACCCAACCCATTCCATGACCTTGCAGCTCCCTCCCAACCCAACCCATTCCATGACCTTGCAGCTCCCTTCCATCCCAACCCATTCCATGACCTTGCAGCTCCCTTCCCACCCAACCCATTCCATGCTCCTGAAGCTCCTTTCCAACCCAACCCATTCCATGACCTTGCAGCTCCCTTCCAACCCAACCCATTCCATGACCCTGAAGCTCCCTTCCAACCCAACCCATTCCATGATCCTGAAGCTCCCTTCCACCCCAACCCATTCCATGACCTTGCAGCTCCCTTCCAACCCAACCCATTCCATGACCTTGCAGCTCCTTTCCAACCCAACCCATTCCATGACCTTGCAGCTCCCTTCCATCCCAACCCATTCCATGACCTTGAAGCTCCCTTCCAACCCATTCCATGACCTTGCAGCTCCTTTCCATCCCAACCCATTCCATGACCTTGCAGCTCCTTTCCATCCCAATCCATTCCATGCTCCTGAAGCTCCCTTCCAACCCAACCCATTCCATGACCTTGCAGCTCCCTTCCCACCCAACCCATTCCATGACCTTGGAAGCTCCCTTCCACCCCAACCCATTCCATGACCTTGCAGCTCCCTTCCCACCCAACCCATTCCATGACCTTGGAAGCTCCCTTCCCACCCAACCCATTCCATGACCTTGGAAGCTCCCTTCCATCCATGATTCCATGCCCCCCTTTCCCCTCCTTCCCAACCTTTTCCCTTCCCTTTCCCCTCCCTATCCCTCCCCCTCAGGCTTCCCTTTCTCCTCCAACTCTCCCAAACTTCTCCCCCTTCCCTTTTCCCCCCTTGGCAGGATTCTACCCCCCAGCCCCCCTCATCCTTTCCCCCATTCCCAAACCCTCTGGCTGGGGGGGGGTGGGAGGAAGCTGGGAGAGCAGCCTGGAAGCAGGGAATGTGCTCTGGGAAGCAGGGAATGTGCTCTGCTCGTTTCCATGACATCCATGGGCAGGCGGCCAGGGAACGGCCCCAGGGCTCCCAGGGAGCTGCTCCGCAGCCAGCTGGGGATGGACTTGGGGGGGGAGGGAGGGAAAGGTTTAGCTTCCTGCCCTTTTCCTGGGATTTTTGGCCTTTCCTGGGGTTGTTTAGTTCCTTGCCCTTTTCCCCTCCTTTTTTTAGCCCCTTTCCCCTTTTCCCTCCTTTTTCAGCCCCTTTTCCCCCTCCTTTTTTCCTCCCTTCCTCCTTTTTTCCTCCCCTTTCCCTTTTTACCTCTCAAATCTCTCCTTCCCTTTTCCTCCTTCCTTTCCCCCTTTTGAAATCCCCTTCCCCCCCTTTTTCTTCTCCCCTTTTCCTTTCCCCCCTTTTTATCTCCTTTCCCTTCCTTTCCTCCCTTTTTTACCTCCTTCCCTTTCTTCCTCTCCTTTTTTCCTCCCCTTTTCCTCCCCCTCTTGTATCCCCTTTCTCCTCCCCTTTCCTCCCCCTTTTTATCCCCTTTCCCTTTTCCCTTCCCTTTCCTCCCCCTCTTTTATCCCCTTTCCCCTCCCCTTTCCTCCCCCTTTTTATCCCCTTTCCCTTTCCCCTTCCCTTTCCTCCCCCTTTTTATCCCCTTTCCCTTTTCCCCTCCCTTTCCTCCCCCTTTTTATCCCCTTTCCCTTTTCCCCTCCCTCCCTTTCCTCCCCCTTTTATCCCCTTTCCCTTTTCCCTCCCCTTTCCTCCCCTTTTTATCCCCTTTCCCTTTTCCCCTCCCTTTCCTCCCCTTTTATCCCCTTTCCTTTTCCCTCCCTCCCTTTCCTCCCCTTTGTTATCCCCTTTCCTTTTCCCTCCCCTTTCCTCCCCTTTTATCCCCTTTCCTTTTCCCCTCCCTCCCTTTCCTCCCCTCTTGTATCCCCTTTTCCCTCCCCTTTCCTCCCCTTTTTTATCCCCTTTCCCTTTTCCCTCCCCTTTCCTCCCCTTTTTTATCCCCTTTCCCTTTTCCCCTCCCTTTCCTCCCACTTTTTATCCCCTTTCCCTTTTCCCCTCCCTCCCTTTCCTCCCCCTTTGTTATCCCCTTTCCCTTTTCCCTTCCCTTTCCTCCCCCTTTTTTATCCCCTGTCCCTTTTTCCTCCTTCCTTTCCCCCTCTTTCTCTCTCTTCCATTTCCCCCCCTTTTTATCCCTTCCTTTTTCCCCCCCTCCCTTTTTTCCCCCTATTTTTTACCTCCTTCCCTTTCATTCTCCTTCTTTCAACTCCCTTTTCCCCTACATTTTTTTACCCCTTTCCCTTTTCCCCTTCCCTTTTCAGAATAGAATAGAAGAGAATCAACCAGGCTGGAAGAGACCTCAGAGCTCACCGAGTCCAACCTCTCCCCCAGCACCATCTGAGCAACTCGGCCATGGCACCGAGAGCCTCAGCCAGGCTCTTCCTGAACCCCTCCAGGGCTGGGGACTCCACCACCTCCCTGGGCAGCACAGCCCAAGGGCCAATCTCTCTGGCTGGGAAGAACTTTCTCCTCACCTCCAGCCTGAACCTCCCCTGGCACAGCTTGAGACTGTGCTCTCTTGTTCTGGTGCTGCTTGCCCTTTTTCCTGTCCTTTTCCCTTTTTCTTCCCCTTTGCCTCTCCTTTTGGCTTTCCCTTTCTCTTTAGCCTATTCCTTCTTCCTTCCTTTCCCTCTTTCCATTTCTCTTTCCTTCCCCTTTTTCCTTCCCTTTTCCTTCTCCCATTTCTCCTCCCCTTTCTCTTTCCTTTTTCCTCCCATTTTCTCCCCTCTTCCTCTCCTGTCCTTCCCCTCTTCCTCTCCTGTCCTTCCCCTCTTCCTCTCCTGTCCTTCTCCCTTTTCCCGCTTCTCTTCCTCTTTCTTTCCTTTTTCCTATTTTCTTCCTCTTTTACTTCCCTCTTCCTCCCCTTTCCTTCCCCTTTAACTTGCCTATTTCTTCCCTCTCCTTTTCTTTCCCTTTCCCTCCCATTTCTCCCTTTTCCCTTCCCCTTCCCCCTTTCCTTTTCCCTTCCCTTCCCCTTTCCCTTCTCTTTCCCTTCCCTTCCCCTTTCTCTTTCCCTTCCTTCCCCTTTCTCTTTCCCTTCCCCTTCCCTTCTCTTTCCCTTCCCCTTCCCTTCTCTTTCCTTCCCCTTCCTTCCCTTCCTTCCCTTCCCTTCCTTCTCTTCCCCTTCCCCTTCCCTTCTCTTCCCCTTCCCCTTCCTTCTCTTCCCTTCCCCTTCCCTTCTCTTCCCCTTCCCTTCCCTTCTCTTCCCCTTCCCCTTCCCTTCTCTTCCCCTTCCCCTTCCCTTCTCTTCCCCTTCCCCTTCCCTTCTCTTTCCCTTCCCTTCCCTTCTCTTTCCCTTCCCTTCCCTTCTCTTTCCCTTCCCTTTCCCTTCCCCTTTCTCTTTTCTTCCCTTTCCCTTCCCCCTTCCTATTCCCTTTTCTTCCCCTTTCCCTTCCCTTTTCCTCCCATTTCTCTTCCCCTCTTTCCTTTCTCCTCCCATTTTCTTCCCTTTCCCTTCCCCACCCTTCCTTCCTTCCCCTCTCCCTCTCCCTTCCCCACCCTTCCCCTCTCCTTCCCCTCTCCCTTCCCCACCCTTCTCCCTTCCCCACCCTTCCCCTCTCCCTTCCCTCTCCCTCCTCTCCTCCCGCCGCCTTTCCCTTCCCCTTCCCCTCTTCCCCTTCCCTTTCTTCCCCCTTCCCCCCCGCAGCCGAGGGGCGGCCGGAGCGGCGGGCGGCGCCTGCCTGCCGGCTGGGCTCTCCAGGCAGAGCTCTTCCCCCCTGCTCCTCGACTGCGGCAGCCGCTGCGGAGATTTCTTGGCACCGAGACAACGGCGCCGCTGCCAAGCCCCATGGCGAACAAAACCTCCTCCCAGCACCCCCCCCAAAGCCCAGGCCGAGCCCCCAGCAGCAGGGAGAGGAGCAGGCGGCAGGGGAAGGGCAGCGGCAGAGTTCCCCTCCCCGCTTGCCCCCACAGCCTTCCCACCCCAAGCCTCGGGGGGTGAAAGGGAAGGGAGGAAAAGGGAAGGGAGAAATCCCAAGCCCCCCAATTTTCCCTGAGGGCAAAGGCCCTACTGCCTCCTGTGCCAGACCCTTCTCCCCCCCCCCACCTCCTTAGCTCCTCAAGTGGATCCCCAGCCATGGGAACAAAGAAGCTGCGGCACAAAGCCTCCCTGGGAAGCAGCTCTGAGGGCTTGGGGTAGGAGGAAGCTTTGCTAGGGGTTAGGAAGGGAGGAAGGAGGAAGCTGGGTGGGAAGAGGAGGCTTGAGGCCTATTCCATGGAGGAATTCCTCAATCCAAGGTGGGAAGTGGTGGGATCTGAGGCCAACCCATTCCATGCTCCTGAAGGACCCTTCCATCCCAACCCATTCCATCCCAACCCATTCCATGCTCCTGAAGGACCCTTCCATCCCAACTCATTCCATGACTCCATGATCTTGAGACTCCCTTCCATCCCAACCCATTCCATGACTCCATGATCTTGAGACTCCCTTCCCACCCAACCCATTCCATGACTCCATGATCTTGAGACTCCCTTCCCACCCAACCCATTCCATGATCTTGAGACTCCCTTCCATCCCAACCCATTCCATGATCTTGAGACTCCCTTCCATCCCAACCCATTCCATGACTCCATGATCCTGAAGCTCCCTTCCCACCCAACCCATTCCATGACTCCATGATCTTGAGACTCCCTTCCCACCCAACCCATTCCATGATCTTGAGACTCCCTTCCCACCCAACCCATTCCATGACTCCATGATCTTGAGACTCCCTTCCATCCCAACCCATTCCACGATCCTGAAGCTCCCTTCCCACCCAACCCATTCCATGACTCCATGATCTTGAGACTCCCTTCCATCCCAACCCATTCCATGATCTTGAGACTCCCTTCCCACCCAACCCATTCCATGACTCCATGATCTTGAGACTCCCTTCCATCCCAACTCATTCCATGATCCTGAAGCTCCCTTCCCACCCAACCCATTCCATGACTCCATGACCTTGAGGCTCCCTTCCAACCCCATCCTCTAAATCCACAACTCCCTTCCCAACTCCTCCAAGCTGGCTCCGGGGCGGTCCCCAAGCAACCAAGGACCACCTCCTGAAGACAACTGAGCCTTTGGCCTTGGCAACAGCCTCCTCACTTCCAGGAGGAATGCCTCACATTCCACAGGGATCAGAGCCTGCAGGTGGGATTGGAGCCTGCAGGTGGGATCAGAGCTTGCAGATGGGATCGGAGCATCCAGGTGGGATCGGCGCCTCCAAGTCCCTTCCTTCCCGCAGCAGAGGGCACCCAACCTCCTCCTCACTGTTCCCACCACAAATGCCTTCAGCCTTCCAAATCCATGATTTTGGGGGAGGGGGAGCTTTCCCACAGTCTGGAATTTGAGAAGGGATCCCCAGCCACCAGGATAAAAGAGAGGGAAAAGGCTCCGAGGAGCGACTCCGCTTCCGGGAGAATCCATTGAAGCCGACAGCTCCAACGGAGCGTGGAGGAGCAGATGGCAGCGGAGGAGCCGGGGGGAAGGGGGGAAAGGAGCCAAGATGATTCCCAAAAGAAGGAAAAAAAGTGGGATCTGGGAGGCTGGGATTGAAGGGAAAAAAATGGGGAACAGGAAAGGGGAAAAAAGAATCAGGAGAGGCTGGGAATTGGGAAGGGGTTGGGAAGGGGTTGGGAAGGGGTTGGGAAGGCTTCGCCCCAGGCCTGCGGAAGGAGGGGGGAGCGGAGTCGGGGGATTCGGGAATGCCAGAGGGAAAGGCTGGGAGGCATGGAATGCTGGAGGGGGAAAGGGCATGGGATGATGGAATGCTGGAATGGAAAGCTCAGAGTCATGGAATGCTGGAATGGAAAGCTCATGGAGTCATGGAATGCTGGAGGCATGGAGTTGAAGAGTCAGAGCCATGGAGTCATGGAATGATGGAGTCATGGAATGATCGAGGCATGGAAGAGCCAGAGCCATGGAATCATGGAATGATGGAGTCATGGAATGATGGAACTCAAGGCTCATGGAATCATGGAGCTGAAGAGTCAGAGCCATGGAATCATGGAATGATGGAGTCATGGAATGATGGAACTCAAGGCTCATGGAATCATGGAGCTGAAGAGTCAGAGCCATGGAATCATGGAATGATGGAGTCATGGAATGATGGAACTCAAGGCTCATGGAATCATGGAGCTGAAGAGTCAGAGCCATGGAATCATGGAATGATGGAGTCATGGAATGATGGAACTCAAGGCTCATGGAATCATGGAGCTGAAGAGTCAGAGCCACGGGATCATGGAATGCTGGAGTCATGGAGCTGAAGAGTCAGAGCCATGGAATCATGGAATGCTGGAGTCATGGAATGATGGAGGCATGGAAGAGTCAGAGCCATGGAATCATGGAATGCTGGAACTCAAGGCTCATGGAATCATGGAGCTGAAGAGTCAGAGCCATGGAATGATGGAGTCATGGAGTTGAAGAGTCAGAGCCATGGAGTCATGGAATGCTGGAAGCATAGAAGAGTCAGAGCCATGGAATCATGGAATGCTGGAACTCAAAGCTCATGGAATCATGGAGTTGAAGAGCCAGAGCCATGGAATGATGGAGCCATGGAGTCATGGAATGCTGGAGTCATGGAATCATGGAGTTGAAGAGTCAGAGCCATGGAATCATGGAATGCTGGAACTCAAGGCTCATGGAATCATGGAGCTGAAGAGTCAGAGCCATGGAGTCATGGAATGCTGGAACTCAAGGCTCATGGAATCATGGAGTTGAAGAGTCAGAGCCATGGAGTCATGGAATGCTGGAACTCAAGGCTCATGGAATCATGGAGCTGAAGAGTCAGAGCCATGGAGTCATGGAATGCTGGAGTCATGGAATGCTGGAGGCATGGAAGAGTCAGAGCCATGGAATGATGGAATCATAGACTCCTAAAAGCCTGGAATCTCCTGGGATAAAATCATGGGAGACCCAAAACCCTCCTGGGAGAAACTGATGGGCCTCAAAGCCTGGCTTGACAAAAAGTCATGGAAGAAGTTCCTGGGCTCCACTCAGGGAAGCAAAAGCTCCTGGGAGAAATTCATGGCATCAGCCTAGGGAATAAGAGTGGGGAAGGGAAAAGGCCTGGAAGAAAAGCCTGGGAGACACTCAGGGAAGAAAAAGCTCCTGGGAGAAATGAATGGAGTGAAAGACTTGCTGGAATAAAGTCAGGGAAGGGGAGAGGAGGGGAGGGAAGGGGAGAGGAGGGGAGGGAAGGGGAGAGGAGGGGAGAGGAGGGAGGGAAGGGAGAGGAGGGGAGGGAGGGAGAGGAGGGGAGGGAAGGGAGAGGAGGGGAAGAGGAGGGGGAGGGAAGGGAGAGGAGGGGAAGAGGAGGGGGAGGGAAGAGGCTGAGCAGGAAGGATCCCCATGGGAACAGCCACTCAAGGAGCTGGATGTGGCAGTGGAACATCCAACCCCCACCCCCCCCAGGCGGCAGCCCAGAGCCAGCCTCTGCTCTGCACCTTTCAAGCTGCTTCCTTGATGCCATTCCAAGGTTTCCATGGAAAAGCACCATTCCCTTGGGGAATTCCCTGCGCCAGTCCAAGGTATTGATTGTTCACTTGGGCACACATCAAGGAGATGATGGCTCCTGCAACCCGTGCCTGGCAGCCGGGAGCCCAGCTGGCAGCAGGGGGAAGAGAAGGCCGAGAGGCTGGGAGGAGGAGAGCTCTGGAAGCTCCTGGGAGAGAGGGAGGGGAGGGGAGGGGGAGAGGGAAGGGGGGAGGGAGGGGGAGGGGGAGAGAATAACTCAGGGAAGAAACTCAGAGACTACATTCACTCAGGGAAGGAACTCAGGGGCTGAGAGCACTCAGGGACCGAAGGCACTCAGGGACTGAGGGCACTCAGGGAAGGCACTCAGGGACCGAAGACACTGGGGGCCGGCACTCAGGGGCCGAAGGCGCTCGGGGGCGGCGCTCAGGGGCCGAAGGCACTCGGGGGGCAGCGCTCAGGGGCCGAAGGCGCTCGGGGGCGGCGCTCGGGGGGCGAAGGCACTCAGGGGGCAGCGCTCGGGGGCCGAAGGCACTCAGCAGGGCGGCACTCGGGGGGCAGCACTAAGGGGCCGAGGGCACTCGGGGGGCGACGGCACTCGGGGAAGGTACTTGGGGGGGCGAAGGCACTCAGGGGCCAAAGGCGCTTGGGGAAGGCACTCGGGGGGCGAAGGCACTCAGGGGCCAAAGGTGCTTGGGGGCAGCACTGGGGGAAGGCACTCGGGGGGCAGCGCTCAGGGGCCAAAGGCGCTTGGGGGCAGCACTCAGGGAAGGCACTTGGGGAGCAGCACTCAGGGAAGGCACTCGGGGGGCAGCGCTCAGGGGCCAAAGGCGCTTGGGGGCAGCACTGGGGAAGGCACTCGGGGGCAGCACTGGGGGCAGCACTCAGGGAAGGCACTCAGGGGGCGAAGGTGCTCGGGGGCAGCACTCAGGGAAGGCACTCGGGGGGCAGCGCTCGGGGACCAAAGGCGCTCGGGGGGCAGCGCTCGGGGAAGGCACTCGGGGGGCGAAGGCGCTTGGGGGCAGCACTGGGGGAAGGCACTCGGGGCAGCACTCAGGGGGCGAAGGCGCTTGGGGGGCAGCACTGGGGGAAGGCACTCGGGGGGCAAAGGCGCTTGGGGGCAGCACTCAGGGAAGGCACTCGGGGGGCAGCACTCAGGGAAGGCACTCAGGGGGCAGCACTCAGGGAAGGCACTCGGGGGGCAGCACTCAGGGGCCAAAGGCGCTTGGGGGCAGCGCTCAGGGGGCCGAAGGCACTCAGGGGGTGAAGGCACTCGGGGGCCGATGGCGCTCAGCAGGGCGGCACTCGGGGGGCAGCACTCGGGGGGCGGCGGCACTCGGGGAAGGTACTTGGGGGCGAAGGCACTCAGGGGCCAAAGGCGCTTGGGGGCAGCACTCAGGAAGGCACTCGGGGCAGCGCTCGGGCCAAAGGCGCTTGGGGGCCAAAGGCGCTTGGGGGCAGCACTGGGGAAGGCACTCGGGGGCAGCACTCAGGGGGCGAAGGCGCTTGGGGGCAGCACTGGGGGAAGGCACTGGGGCAGCACTCAGGGGCCGAAGGCGCTCGGGGCAGCGCTGGGGAAGGCACTCGGGGGCAGTGGCGCTCGGGGGCAGCACTCAGGGGCCGGGGCAGGCGCTCGGGGCAGTGCTCAGGGGCCAAAGGCGCTCGGGGGGCAGCGCTCAGGGGCCAAAGGCGCTCGGGGGGCAGCGCTCAGGGGCCGAAGGCGCTCGGGGGGCAGCACTCAGGGGCCGAAGGCGCTCGGGGGGCAGCGCTCGGGGGCCGAAGGCGCTCCAGCAGTAAATCCCAAGACCGAAGTCAGCCGTGGAACGCATCCAGGGAGCGAAAGCCCTCCCAGAGGAAGCTCAAGGCAGCCCTTCAGGGGCTCAAGAGCCCAGGGCCTCCATCCCTGCCTCTCCCAAGGCCGAGGAGCCCAGCCCCAGCCCCGCTCGAGGCGAAGCCGAGCCCTAGGCTAACAAAAGCCAGGCAGCCAAAGCCCAGGCAGAGCTTTGTGCTCCTGTTCGCCTTGCCGCCGCCGCCGCTGCTGCTGTTGTTGTTGTTGTTGTTGCTGCTCCCAAATCCCCATCAAGGTTTTTATTACTAATTAAAATGCCCAGATGGTAAAAGCAACACCTGAGCCAAGAGGAAGCGCTGCAGTTCGCCTTCCTCCCCCTCCCCTCTTCCCCTGCCCGCCCCCTGAAGCGGGGCTGAGCCTTTGCTCCGCAGAGATCCCGCTCCAAAGCTTGGGATGGGCGAGGGGGGAAAGGAGGGGAAGGGGCAGGAGGGCTGCTGGGGAGTACAAGAGGTCTGAAGAGAAGAGAGGGAAAGGGAGGAAGGGATTGAGACCCAAAGCTCCCCCCCAAGCACCACCACAGAGGAGGTTTGGAGAGCTCAGAGCTCCCCTGCGGCGCCGGTCAGGGTCACTCCTGACCCCACAGAGTCCCAGACCCAGCCCAGTCCAAGGCTCTTCCCAGCCCATTCCAGGAGGTAATGAAGCTACAGTGAGGCTGAGGCCTTCAAAAGCCTTCAGGAGCCCTAAAAATTCCCCAAATCCAGCACATTCCAGGGATCTTCCCAAGGCATTCCAGGATTTAACTTTGACTTCCCACCTTCAGCTTCCCAACTGCCATTCCCACCCTTGGATTCCTACCTTTGGATTCCCAGCTTCAATTCCCACCTTCAGCTTCCCAACTGCCATTCCCAACCCTGGATTCCAACCTTTGGATTCCCAACTGCCATTCCCAGCTTCAATTCCCCACCTTCAGCTTCCCAACTGCCATTCCCAACCCTGGATTCCAACCTTTGGATTCCCAGCTGCAATTCCCAGCTTCAATTCCCCACCTTCAGCTTCCCAACTGCCATTCCCACCCTTGGATTCCCAACTGCCATTCCCACCCTTGGATCCCCCCCTTCAGCTTCCCAACTTCCATTCCCAACCCTGGATCCCCACCTTTGGATTCCCAACTGCCATTCCCAACCTTGGATTCCTACCTTTGGATTCCCAGCTTCAATTCCCACCTTCAGCTTCCCAACTTCCATTCCCAACTGCAATTCCCAGCTTCAATTCCCCACCTTCAGCTTCCCAACCTCCATTCCCACCCTTGGATTCCCAACTGCCATTCCCAGCCTTGGATCCCCCCCTTCAGCTTCCCAACTGCCATTCCCAACCCTGGATTCCAACCTTTGGATTCCCAACTGCCATTCCCAGCTTCAATTCCCCACCTTCAGCTTCCCAACTGCCATTCCCAACCCTGGATCCCCACCTTTGGATTCCCAGCTGCAATTCCCAGCTTCAATTCCCACCTTCACCTTCCCAACTTCCATTCCCAACCCTGGATCCCCACCTTTGGATTCCCAGCTGCAATTCCCAGCTTCAATTTCCCCCCTTCAGCTTCCCAACTGCCATTCCCAACCCTGGATTCCAACCTTTGGATTCCCAACTGCCATTCCCAGCTTCAATTCCCCACCTTCAGCTTCCCAACTGCCATTCCCAACCCTGGATTCCAACCTTTGGATTCCCAGCTGCAATTCCCAGCTTCAATTCCCCACCTTCAGCTTCCCAACTGCCATTCCCACCCTTGGATTCCCAACTGCCATTCCCACCCTTGGATCCCCCTCTTCAGCTTCCCAACTGCCATTCCCAACCCTGGATTCCAACCTTTGGATTCCCAACTGCAATTCCCAGCCTCAACTCCCCCCCTTCAGCTTCCCAACCTCCATTCCCACCCTTGGATTCCCAACTGCCATTCCCACCCTTGGATCCCCCTCTTCAGCTTCCCAACTGCCATTCCCAACCCTGGATTCCAACCTTTGGATTCCCAACTGCAATTCCCAGCTTCAATTCCCCACCTTCAGCTTCCCAACTGCCATTCCCACCCTTGGATTCCCAACTGCCATTCCCACCCTTGGATCCCCCTCTTCAGCTTCCCAACTGCCATTCCCAACCCTGGATTCCAACCTTTGGATTCCCAACTGCAATTCCCAGCTTCAATTCCCCCCTTCAGCTTCCCAACTGCCATTCCCACCCTTGGATTCCCAACTGCCATTCCCAGCTCCAATTCCCCACCTGCCCAGCTCCCCCTGGCTGGCTCCCTCCCCTCCAGCCTGCCTGCTGCCCCACACAGCTCAGTGCCAGCAGCAGGCCAAGGGGGGGCCAAAAGGAAGGGGCAGGCACAGAGGGGGCCAAAGGAAGGGGCAGGCCAAGAGGGGGCAAAAGGAAGGGGCAGGCCAAGAGGGGGCAAAAGGAAGGGGAAGGCCAAGAGGGGGCAAAAGGAAGGGGAAGGCCAAGAGGGGCCAAAAGGAAGGGGCAGGCCAAGGGGGGCCAAAAGGAAGGGGAAGGCCAAGGGGGGCCAAAAGGAAGGGGAAGGCCAAGGGGGGCCAAAAGGAAGGGGAAGGCCAAGGGGGCCAAAAGGAAGGGGAAGGCCAAGGGGGGCCAAAAGGAAGGGGCAGGCACAGAGGGGGCAAAGGAAGGGGCAGGCACAGAGGGGGCAAAGGAAGGGGCAGGCACAGAGGGGGCAAAGGAAGGGGCAGGCAAAGGGGGGCCAAAAGGAAGGGGCAGGCAAAGGGGGGCCAAAAGGAAGGGGAAGGCAAAGGGGGGCCAAAGGAAGGGGCAGGCAAAGGGGGGCAAAAGGGGGCCAGGAAGGGGAAGGCAAAGGGGGCCAAAGGAAGGGGCAGGCAAAGAGGGGGCAAAGGAAGGGGCAGGCAAAGAGGGGCAAAAGGAAGGGGAAGGCAAAGAGGGGCAAAAGGAAGGGGAAGGCAAAGAGGGGCAAAAAAGGAAGGGGAAGGCAAAGAGGGGCAAAAGGAAGGGGAAGGCCAAGGGGGGCAAAGGAAGGGAAGGCAAAGAGGGGGCAAAGGAAGGGGGGCAAAGGAAGGGGCAGGCACAGAGGGGCAGGCCAAGGGGGGGCCAAAAGGAAGGGGCAGGCACAGAGGGGCAGGCCAAGGGGGGGGCAAAGGAAGGGGCAGGCAAAGAGGGGCAGGCCAAGGGGGGGGCAAAGGAAGGGGAAGGCACAGAGGGGGCAAAAGGAAGGGGCAGGCACAGAGGGGCAGGCCAAGGGGGGTTGGCCAGAGGCAGGGCAGGTTTGCAGAGCACCAAGCCCCCTCCCCTCCCCTGGCAGCTGGCGCTGTGGGTTTGTCGGTGGGGTTTGGGGAGGGGGGTTGAAGGGTTTGGGTTTTTCCCCCCTCCCCTCTCCCTGCAAAGTTGGCAGAGGCTCCAGGTTTGGCTTTTTTCCCCCCCCCCCTTAACGGGAGCAGTTGGGAATTGGGGAGGGGGAGCGGGGGGCTGAAACCTGATCCAATCTCCTGCCTGCGACATGAATTTTCATTAATTACAACCTTGTCAGCAAAAGCATTATCAAAGCTGAAGCTGCAGATGCTAATGAGGGCCCTCATTTGCATCTTTTGCTTTGTCGGAATGTCATTAATTATTACATTTTATGATGATGAATGCAGCTGGCGAGGCCGCCGGCCCCGCCGGTAATTAGGCAGCCGAGCGGCAGCCAGCCCCGGCAGCAGCGCGGAGGGGCGGGGGAGAGGGAAGACAACAACTGAGAACCGCGGGGGGGGAGAGGGGGGAGAGGAAGGAGGGGAGGGAGGGAGGGGAGAGAGGAAGGAGGGGAGGGAGGGAGGGAGAGAGGAAGGAGGGGAGGGAGGGAGGGGAGGGAGGAAGGAGGGGAGGGAGGGAGGGGAGAGAGGAAGGAGGGGAGGGAGGGAGGGGAGAGGGGAAGGAGGGGAGGGAGGGAGGGGAGAGGGGAAGGGGGAGGGGAGGGAGGGGAGAGGGGAGAGAGGAAGGAGGGAAGGGAGGGAGGGGAGGGAGGGGAGAGAGGAAGGAGGGAAGGGAGGGAGGGGAGAGAGGAAGGAGGGGAGGGCGGGAGGGGAGAGAGGAAGGAGGGGAGGGCGGGAGGGGAGAGAGGAAGGGGGAGGGCGGGAGGGGAGAGAGGAAGGAGGGGAGGGCGGGAGGAGAGAGGAAGGAGGGGAGGGCGGGAGGGGAGAGAGGAAGGAGGGGAGGGCGGGAGGGGAGAGAGGAAGGGGGGAGGGAGGGAGGGGAGAGAGGAAGGGGGGAGGGAGGGAGGGAGAGAGGAAGGGGGGAGGGAGGGAGGGGAGAGAGGAAGGGGGGAGGGCGGGAGGAGAGAGGAAGGGGGGAGGGCGGGAGGAGAGAGGAAGGGGGAGGGCGGGAGGGGAGAGAGGAAGGGGGAGGGAGGGAGGGAGAGAGGAAGGGGGGAGGGAGGGAGGGAGAGAGGAAGGGGGAGGGCGGGAGGGGAGAGAGGAAGGGGGAGGGCGGGAGGGGAGAGAGGAAGGGGGAGGGAGGGAGGGGAGAGAGGAAGGGGGGAGGGAGGGAGGGGAGAGGGGAAGGGGGGAGGGAGGGAGGGGAGAGGGAAGGGGGGGAGGGGAGAGGGGAAGGGGGAGGGGAGGGAGGGGAGAGAGGGGAGAGAGGAAGGAGGGAAGGGAGGGAGGGGAGAGAGGAAGGAGGGAAGGGAGGGAGGGGAGAGAGGAAGGAGGGAAGGAGGGAGGGAGGGAGGGGAGAGAGGAAGGAGGGGAGGGAGGGAGGGGAGAGAGGAAGGAGGGGAGGGAGGGAGGGAGGGAGGAAGGAGGGGAGGGAGGGAGGGGAGGGAGGAAGGAGGGGAGGGAGGAAGGGGAGAGAGGAAGGAGGGGAGGGAGGGAGGGGAGAGGGGAAGGGGGAGGGAGGGAGGGGAGAGAGGGGAGAGAGGAAGGAGGGAAGGGAGGGAGGGGAGGGAGGGAGAGAGGAAGGAGGGAAGGGAGGGAGGGGAGGGAGGGGAGAGAGGAAGGAGGGAAGGAGGGAGGGAGAGAGGAAGGAGGGGAGCGAGGGAGGGAGGGAGGAAGGAGGGGAGCGAGGGAGGGGAGGGAGAGGGGAAGGAGGGAGAGGGGAAGGAGGGGAGCGAGGGAGGGAGGGAGAGGGAAGGAGGGGAGCGAGGGAGGGGAGGGAGAGGGGAAGGAGGGGAGCGAGGGAGGGAGGGAGAGGGGAAGGAGGGGAGCGAGGAGGGAGGGAGAGGGGAAGGAGGGGAGGGAGGGAGGGGAGGGAGGGGAGAGAGGAAGGGGGAGGGAGGGAGGGAGGGAGGGGGAGAGAGGAAGGGGGGAGGGAGGGAGGGGAGGGAGGGGAGAGAGGAAGGGGGAGGGAGGGAGGGGAGGGAGGGGAGAGAGGAAGGGGGGAGGGAGGGAGGGAGGGAGGGGAGAGAGGAAGGGGGGAGGGAGGGAGGGGAGGGAGGGGAGAGAGGAAGGGGGGAGGGAGGGAGGGGAGGGAGGGGAGAGAGGAAGGGGGAGGGAGGGAAGGGAGGGGAGAGAGGAAGGAGGGGACTGAGGGAGGAAGGAGGGGAGGGAGGAAGGAGGGGAGGGAGGAAGGAGGGGAGGGAGGAAGGAGGGGAGGGAGGAAGGAGGGGAGGGAGGAAGGAGGGGAGGGAGGAAGGAGGGGAGGGAGGAAGGAGGGGAGGGAGGAAGGAGGGGAGGAACTGGAGGGGGGGGAGGGGAGAGGGAGGAACCGGAGGGAACCGAGGGAGGGGGAGAGGGGGGAAGAGGAAGGAGGAAACTGAGAGGGAACAGGGAGGGAAGAAGAAGGAGGAAAAGGAGGGCGGGGCCAGGGGCGAAGAGGGCGGGGCCAGGGGCGAAGAGGGCGGGGCCAGGGGCGAAGAGGGCGGGGCCAGGGGCAGCCATCCAAGCTCAGCCTCCCCAAAGTTTGCGCTGCTGCCTCCCTGACTTCTGCTTTCCTCATTTAAGGAATGATTTGGGAAGCAAACTGGGGCACCACCCACCACCCCCCATGGCAGAGGGGCCCCGAAAAGGGCTGCTGGAGCTTAATTAAGGCCAGGCTTAATTAGGAGGCTGTGACGTCAGCAGCTTTAATTAAGCCTTGGCTGGGCTGCAAGCGAGGCGGCTGCGGAGGTGGAGGAGGAGGGAGGAGGGGGGAAGGCGAGGAGAGGGAGGAGGGAAGAGGGAAAGGGAGGAAGTTAAGGAGGAACTGAAGGAGGAAGTGGGGGGGGGGGGCCCAAAGGAGGAACTGAAGGAGGAAGTGGGGGGACACCAAAGGAGGAACTGAAGGAGGAAGTGGGGGGGACACCAAAGGAGGAAAGGAAGGAGGAAAGGAGCCCTGCAGGGAGGGCAGCTTTGGGCGGCACCTCCCCAAGCTTCCGGAGAAGGGGGTGGAAATAAGGAGGAGGAGGAAGGGGGGAGGAGGAGGAGGAAGGGAAGAGGAGGAAGAGGGGGAGGAGGGGGGGGAAGGAAGCCCTGAGCAGGGAGCAGATGGAGGCCTTCCACATGAGCAAAGCAATCAATCAGAGCTTGAAGGGCCCAGGTGCGGCGCAGCCGCGCTCCACGGCACCATTTCACAGCCTGTCAGCCCCAGCCGCGTGGAGCTCCGTGAGTGACCCTCCTGAAGGTCCCCCAGGAGCTCAGCTGGAGCTGCAGGGCCCTCCTCCTCCTCCTCCTCCTCCTCCTCCTCTCCTCCCATCCCCCAGCCTCTGCGGCTTGGCCTTCAAGCTGTGCCGGTTGGGAGGAGAGGTCGGAGTTGGGGAGGGGAAGGGGAAGGCCAACATCAACCCAAGGCCAGCAGGGAACCATGGAGGAGGCCTCCAAGATCAAGGCCAACATCAACCCAAGGCCAGCAGGGAACCATGGAGGTTGGAGAAGGCCTCCAAGGCCATCAAGGTCACCATGGGGGCTTGGAAGGGACCTTCCAAGGTCATCTAAAGAGCCACCAGCAACTCCAGAAGGTTCTGCCTGGCCTAAACCTCTCCTCTCCTAGTCCAGACCCCTCTGAGCCCAAAGCCCTCTCCTAGTCCAAAGCCTTCTTCTAGTCCAGATCCCCAAGTCCAGAGCCCTCTCCTAGTCCAGCTCTGAGTCCAAATCCCTCCTCTGAGCCCAAAGCCCTCTCCTAGTCCAGACCCCTCTAAGCCCAAAGCCCTCTCCTAGTCCAAAGCCCTCCTCTAGTCCAGGTCCCCAAGACCAGAGCCCTCTCCTAGTCCAGCTCTGAGTCCAAATCCCTCCTCTGAGCCCAAAGCCCTCTCCTAGTCCAGACCCCTCCGAGCCCAAAGCCCTCTCCTGGCCCAGATCCCTCCGAGCCCAAAGCCCTCTCCCAGTCCAAAGCCTTCTTCTAGTCCAGATCCCCAAGTCCAGAGCCCTCTCCTAGTCCAGCTCTGAGTCCAAGTCCCTCTTCTAATCCAAACCTCCCTCCTAGTCCAGACCCCTCTGAGCCTAAATCCCTCTTCTAGTCCAAAGCCCTCCTCTAGTCCAGGTCCCCAAGACCAGAGCCCTCCCCTAGTCCAGCTCTGAGCCCAAACCCCTCTTCTACTCCAGACCCCTCCGAGCCCAAAGCCCTCTCCCAGTCCAAAGCCTTCTTCTAGTCCAGATCCCCAAGTCCAGAGCCCTCTCCTAGTCCAGCTCTGAGTCCAAATCCCTCTTCTGAGCCCAAAGCCCTCTCCTGGCCCAGATCCCTCCGAGCCCAAAGCCCTCTCCTGGCCCAGATACCTCCGAGACCAAAGCCCTCTCCTGGCCCAGACCCCTCTGAGCCCAAAGCCCTCTCCTAGTCCAGACCCCTCTGAGCCTAAATCCCTCTTCTAGTCCAAAGCCCTCCTCTAGTCCAGGTCCCCAAGACCAGAGCCCTCTCCTAGTCCAGCTCTGAGCCCAAACCCCTCTTCTACTCCAGACCCCTCTGAGCCCAAAGCCCTCTCCCAGTCCAAAGCCTTCTTCTAGTCCAGATCCCCAAGTCCAGAGCCCTCTCCTAGTCCAGCTCTGAGTCCAAATCCCTCTTCTGAGCCCAAAGCCCTCTCCTAGTCCAGACCCCTCTGAGCCTAAATCTCTCTTCTAGTCCAAAGCCTTCTTCTAGTCCAGGTCCCCAAGTCCAGAGCCCTCTCCTAGTCCAGCTCTGAGTCCAAGTCCCTCTTCTAATCCAAACCTCCCTCCTAGTCCAGACCCCTCTGAGCCTAAATCCCTCTTCTAGTCCAAAGCCCTCCTCTAGTCCAGGTCCCCAAGTCCAGAGCCCTCTCCTAGTCCAGCTCTGAGTCCAAATCCCTCTTCTGAGCCCAAAGCCCTCTCCTGGCCCAGATCCCTCCGAGCCCAAAGCCCTCTCCTAGTCCAAAGCCTTCTTCTAGTCCAGATCCCCAAGTCCAGAGCCCTCTCCTAGTCCAGCTCTGAGTCCAAGTCCCTCTTCTAATCCAAACCTCCCTCCTAGTCCAGACCCCTCTGAGCCTAAATCCCTCTTCTAGTCCAAAGCCCTCCTCTAGTCCAGGTCCCCAAGTCCAGAGCCCTCTCCTAGTCCAGCTCTGAGTCCAAATCCCTCTTCTGAGCCCAAAGCCCTCTCCTGGCCCAGACCCCTCCGAGCCCAAAGCCTTCTTCTAGTCCAGATCCCCAAGTCCAGAGCCCTCTCCTAGTCCAGCTCTGAGTCCAAGTCCCTCTTCTAATCCAAATCTCCCTCCTAGTCCAGACCCCTCTGAGCCTAAATCCCTCTTCTAGTCCAAAGCCCTCCTCTAGTCCAGGTCCCCAAGACCAGAGCCCTCTCCTAGTCCAGCTCTGAGTCCAAATCCCTCCTCTGAGCCCAAAGCCCTCTCCTAGCCCAGACCCCTCTGAGCCCAAAGCCCTCTCCTGGCCCAGACCCCTCTGAGCCCAAAGCCCTCTCCTAGTCCAAAGCCTTCTTCTAGTCCAGATCCCCAAGTCCAGAGCCCTCTCCTAGTCCAGCTCTGAGTCCAAGTCCCTCTTCTAATCCAAACCTCCCTCCTAGTCCAGACCCCTCTGAGCCTAAATCCCTCTTCTAGTCCAAAGCCCTCCTCTAGTCCAGGTCCCCAAGACCAGAGCCCTCCCCTAGTCCAGCTCTGAGCCCAAACCCCTCTTCTACTCCAGACCCCTCCGAGCCCAAAGCCCTCTCCCAGTCCAAAGCCTTCTTCTAGTCCAGATCCCCAAGTCCAGAGCCCTCTCCTAGTCCAGCTCTGAGTCCAAATCCCTCTTCTGAGCCCAAAGCCCTCTCCTGGCCCAGATCCCTCCGAGCCCAAAGCCCTCTCCTGGCCCAGATCCCTCCGAGCCCAAAGCCCTCTCCTAGTCCAAAGCCTTCTTCTAGTCCAGATCCCCAAGTCCAGACCCCTCTCCTAATCCAGCTCTGAGTCCAAGTCCCTCTTCTAATCCAAACCTCCCTCCTAGTCCAGACCCCTCTGAGCCTAAATCTCTCTTCTAGTCCAAAGCCCTCCTCTAGTCCAGGTCCCCAAGACCAGAGCCCTCTCCTAGTCCAGCTCTGAGTCCAAATCCCTCCTCTGAGCCCAAAGCCCTCTCCTGGCCCAGACCCCTCCGAGCCCAAAGCCCTCTCCTGGCCCAGACCCCTCCGAGCCCAAAGCCCTCTCCTAGTCCAAAGCCTTCTCCTAGTCCAGATCCCCAAGTCCAGAGCCCTCTCCTAATCCAGCTCTGAGTCCAAATCCCTCTTCTGAGCCCAAAGCCCTCTCCTGGCCCAGACCCCTCTGAGCCCAAAGCCCTCTCCCAGTCCAAAGCCTTCTTCTAGTCCAGATCCCCAAGTCCAGAGCCCTCTCCTAGTCCAGCTCTGAGTCCAAATCCCTCTTCTGAGCCCAAAGCCCTCTCCTGGCCCAGACCCCTCCGAGCCCAAAGCCCTCTCCTGGCCCAGACCCCTCCGAGCCCAAAGCCCTCTCCTGGCCCAGACCCCTCCGAGCCTAAATCCCTCTCCTAGTCCAGATCCCTCTGAGCCCAAAGCCCTCTCCTAGTCCAAAGCCTTCTTCTAGTCCAGATCCCCAAGTCCAGAGCCCTCTCCTAGTCCAGCTCTGAGTCCAAATCCCTCTTCTGAGCCCAAAGCCCTCTCCCGGCCCAGACCCCTCCGAGCCCAAAGCCCTCTCCTGGCCCAGACCCCTCCGAGCCCAAAGCCCTCTCCTAGTCCAAAGCCCTCCTCTAGTCCAGGTCCCCAAGACCAGAGCCCTCTCCTAGTCCAGCTCTGAGCCCAAACCCCTCTTCTACTCCAGACCCCTCTGAGCCCAAAGCCCTCTCCCAGTCCAAAGCCTTCTTCTAGTCCAGATCCCCAAGTCCAGAGCCCTCTCCTAGTCCAGCTCTGAGTCCAAATCCCTCTTCTGAGCCCAAAGCCCTCTCCTGGCCCAGACCCCTCCGAGCCCAAAGCCCTCTCCCGGCCCAGACCCCTCCGAGCCCAAAGCCCTCTCCTAGTCCAGACCCCTCCGAGCCCAAAGCCCTCTCCCGGCCCAGACCCCTCCCTCCAGTCCAGATCCTTCTGAGTCCAAAGCTCTCTTCTAATCCTCAGCCCTCCCAGCCCACCCCACCTAAACCCTCCCTCCCCACCCAAGCCCAACCTAAACCCCCTCCCTTCCCACCCCTGCTGCCCCCAGGCTTGGCTTTGGTTTTATTTCCTTTCAGCTCCTCCTGCAGCTCCCAAACTTTTCCTTCCCCCCTCCCCCCCCCCAAAGCCATTTTTAAGCTCAAGCTCAGCTGGAGAAGCTGCCAGGAGCTCATTAACCATTAAAGGACCTTCTGGAGGTTCCTTTCAAAGCTGTTTGCTTCTCTTTGGCAAAGAGGGGGGGGGGAAAAACCCAACCCAACAAATTCTGAGAGGCTGAGGAGGAGGAAATGAAAGAAGAGGCAAAAGCCCAAAGCTGGGCTCAGGGAGGCTCTGAGCTGTGTGTTCAGCTCAGGATCACAAAGTCAGCTTGGGTGGAAGGGAGCTTCAAGAGGCCTCTCCAGCTGCCAGCTGTGAGCTCCTCGCTGCCAAGCTCAGCTCCAAAGGGCTTGGAAAGCACTTCCTGGGTGGCCCTGGGTCAGGCTTCCCGCAGAGCTGGGGGAGGGATGGGGCAGACTGGGCCAGGACTGAGCTAAGCCTTGCCGACACCCAGCCTAGGCCTTGACCCACTCAGATCCAGGCCTTGGCAAGGTCTGCTCCAGGCCTTGAGCAATCTCCAGCCCCAACCTCACCTCCGCTTCCAACCCAGCCTTGACTCCAAGCCCAATTTCACCTCCAACCTCAAGTTCTAAACTCAACCTCTAGTCCCAAAGCCAACCTCGAGGCCAAGGCCAAGGCCAACCTCAACTCCCAAAGCCAACCTCAAGGTCCAAGGCCAAGGCCAACCTCTAGTCCCAAAGCCAACCTCAAGGCCAAGCCCAAGGCCAACCTCTAGTCCCAAAGCCAACCTCGAGGCCAAGGCCAAGGCCAACCTCAACTCCCAAAGCCAACCTCAAGGTCAAGCCCAAGGCCAACCTCAACTCCCAAAGCCAACCTCAAGTCCAAGACCAAGCCCAACCTCTAGTCCCAAAGCCAACCTCAAGGCCAAGGCCAAAACCAACCTCAAGTCCCACCCCAAGGCCAACCTCAACTCCCAAAGCCAACCTCAAGGTCCAACCCCAAGCCCAACCTCCAGTCCCAAAGCCAACCTCGAGGCCAAGGCCAAAGCCAACCTCAAGGTCCAAGGCCAAGCCCAACCTCAACTCCCAAAGCCAACCTCAAGGTCCAAGGCCAAGGCCAACCTCTAGTCCCAAAGCCAACCTCAAGGCCAAGCCCAAGGCCAACCTCTAGTCCCAAAGCCAACCTCGAGGCCAAGGCCAAGGCCAACCTCAACTCCCAAAGCCAACCTCAAGGTCAAGCCCAAGGCCAACCTCAACTCCCAAAGCCAACCTCAAGTCCAAGACCAAGCCCAACCTCTAGTCCCAAAGCCAACCTCAAGGCCAAGGCCAAAACCAACCTCAAGTCCCACCCCAAGGCCAACCTCAACTCCCAAAGCCAACCTCAAGGTCCAACCCCAAGCCCAACCTCCAGTCCCAAAGCCAACCTCGAGGCCAAGGCCAAAGCCAACCTCAAGGTCCAAGGCCAAGCCCAACCTCAACTCCCAAAGCCAACCTCAAGGTCCAAGGCCAAGGCCAACCTCTAGTCCCAAAGCCAACCTCAAGGCCAAGCCCAAGGCCAACCTCTAGTCCCAAAGCCAACCTCGAGGCCAAGGCCAAGGCCAACCTCAACTCCCAAAGCCAACCTCAACGTCCAAGGCCAAGGCCAACCTCAAGCCCAACCCCAAAGCCAACCTCAAGCCCAACCCCAAAGCCAACCTCAAGCCCAACCCCAAAGCCAACCTCTAGTCCCAAAGCCAACCTCAAGGTCCAAGGCCAAGGCCAACCTCTAGTCCCAAAGCCAACCTCAAGGTCCAAGGCCAAGGCCAACCTCTAGTCCCAAAGCCAACCTCAAGGTCCAAGGCCAAGGCCAACCTCAACTCCCAAAGCCAACCTCGAGGCCAAGGCCAAAGCCAACCTCAAGCCCAACCCCAAAGCCAACCTCAACTCCCAAAGCCAACCTCAAGGCCAAGCCCAAGCCCAACCTCAACTCCCAAAGCCAACCTCAAGGTCCAAGCCCAAGGCCAACCTCAACTCCCAAAGCCAACCTCAAGGTCCAAGCCCAAGGCCAACCTCAACTCCCAAAGCCAACCTCAAGGCCAAGCCCAAGGCCAACCTCAACTCCCAAAGCCAACCTCAAGGCCAAGCCCAAGGCCAACCTCAACTCCCAAAGCCAACCTCAAGGTCCAAGGCCAAGGGCAACCTCAAGTCCAACCCCAAAGCCAACCTCAAGCCCAACCCCAAGCCCAACCTCAACTCCCAAAGCCAACCTCAAGGCCAAGCCCAAGGCCAACCTCCAGTCCCAAAGCCAACCTCAAGGCCAAGCCCAAGCCCAACCTCAACTCCCAAAGCCAACCTCAAGGCCAAGCCCAAGGCCAACCTCCAGTCCCAAAGCCAACCTCAAGGCCAAGCCCAAGGCCAACCTCCAGTCCCAAAGCCAACCTCAAGTCCCAGCCCAAGGCCAACCTCAACTCCCAAAGCCAACCTCAAGGTCCAAGCCCAAGGCCAACCTCAACTCCCAAAGCCAACCTCAAGTCCCAGCCCAAGGCCAACCTCAACTCCCAAAGCCAACCTCAAGTCCAAGCCCAAGGCCAACCTCAACTCCCAAAGCCAACCTCAAGCCCAACCCCAAGCCCAACCTCAACTCCCAAAGCCAACCTCAAGGTCCAAGACCAAGCCCAACCTCAACTCCCAAAGCCAACCTCAAGTCCAAGACCAAGCCCAACCTCAACTCCCAAGGCCAACCTCAAGTCCAAGACCAAGCCCAACCTCAACTCCCAAAGCCAACCTCAAGGTCCAAGGCCAAGGCCAACCTCAAGTCCAACCCCAAGGCCTACCTCAAGGCCAAGGCCAACCTCTAGTCCCAAAGCCAACCTCAAGGCCAACCCCAAGGCCAACCTCAACTCCCAAAGCCAACCTCGAGTCCAACCCCAAGGCCAACCTCAAGTCCAACCCCAAGGCCAACCTCTAGTCCCAAAACCAACCTCAAGGCCAAGGCCAAGGCCAACCTCTAGTCCCAAAGCCAACCTCAAGGCCAACCCCAAGGCCAACCTCAACTCCCAAAGCCAACCTCAAGGTCCAAGGCCAAGGGCAACCTCAACTCCCAAAGCCAACCTCAACCCCAAGGCCAAACCCAACCCCACCTCCAAGGCCAAGCCCCACCCCACCTCAGGCACAGGCTGGGAGCTTACTTTGGATCCTGGAGTTGACAAAGGGAGGGGAGAGGCTGTCGTGGGAGCCAAGCTCTCTGCTGCTCAGGTGGTCATAGTGAGTCCCATCGCCAAAGCTCTGCCAAGGCAACGGGGGGTGGGGGAAAAAAGACAACTTTAGACCTGGCAGCAACCTCCAGCTCCTTGGGGGCCTCCTAAGGGCAGCTTGGAAGAGGTTTGGTGGCACCTGGAATGGGTTGGAAGGGATGTTCAGGGGCATGGCAGGGGTGGGGTTGGGAGGGGCCTTCAAAGGCATTCAGTTCCAACCCCCCCTGCCACGGGCAAGGCCACCTCCAAGGTGGCCACCAAATGTTCTCCTTGATGCCTCCAAGCCCATGAACCATCTCAGCTCCACCTCCCCTCGGAGCTGGTGGTGGCCCAGGCCCTCAGCAAGTCAAATGTGGGCCAAGGGGATTGGAGGGAGAGCAAACTCCGCCAGAAGGTGAAGTTTGGATGTCAGGAGAGGAAAAAGCGTTGGGGTCCAACGTGGTCGAGGTGAGGTCCACACTCACCCTGGATGGACTTGGATGTCCTGTGCTGGTCCAGGATCCTGAGCTTGTTCTGTCTTCTACATCTGAGGAGAGAGCAAAGGAGAAGCTCTTGAGGTGCTGGAAGAACCCATGCCATGGGATCCCCACCAGCTGGTGGAGGAACCTCTGAGAAGGTTCTCTCCAGGCCTAACCCATCCCAGGGCTTCTCCATGGCTGGGCCTCAGCTCTCCCAACCTTCTGAGCACACCCAAGAGACAAAGCCCTACCTAGGGCCTCCAAGACCATCAAGTCCAACCAGCAGCTCAACCCCACCATGGCCCCATGGAACCATGGGGGAGACCAAAGCCAGCCACAGGGGCATGGAGCCCACCAAGTCCAAGCTTCCTTCTCAAGACCAAGGCCAACCTCAGACCATCTGTCAGACACCAGCATGGTGGCTCCTCCCCCAAGCCCAACCAAGCTCCTCCCCCAACTGCTCCCCCTCCAACCAAGCTCCTCCCCCAAGTCCAACCAAGCTCCTCCCCCAAGCTCCTCCCCAATCCAAGCTCCTCCCCACAGCCAACCAAGCTCCTCCCTCAACTGCTCCTCCCCCAATCCAAGCTCCTCCCCACAGCCAACCAAGCTCCTCCCTCAACTGCTCCTCCCCCAATCCAAGCTCCTCCCTCAAGTCCAACCAAGCTCCTCCCTCAAACTCCTCCCCAATCCAAGCTCCTCCCCACAGCCAACCAAGCTCCTCCCTCAACTGCTCCTCCCCCAATCCAAGCTCCTCCCTCAAGTCCAACCAAGCTCCTCCCCCAAACTCCTCCCCAATCCAAGCTCCTCCCCCAAACTCCTCCCCAATCCAAGCTCCTCCCCACAGCCAACCAAGCTCCCCCCTCAACTGCTCCTCCCCCAATCCAAGCTCCTCCCTCAAGTCCAACCAAGCTCCTCCCCCCACCAAGCTCCTCCCCCAAGTCCAACCAAGCTCCTCCCCCCACTGCTCCCCATCCAACCAAGCTCCCCATCCAACCAAGCTCCTCCCTCAAACTCCTCCCCAACCCAAGCTCCTCCCCACAGCCAACCAAGCTCCTCCCTCAACTGCTCCTCCCCCAATCCAAGCTCCTCCCCCAAGCCCAACCAAGCTCCTCCCCCAACTGCTCCCCTCCAACCAAGCTCCTCCCCCAAGTCCAACCAAGCTCCTCCCTCAACTGCTCCTCCCCAACCCAAGCTCCTCCCCACAGCCAACCAAGCTCCTCCCTCAACTGCTCCTCCCCCAAGCCCAACCAAGCTCCTCCCCCACCAAGCTCCTCCCCCAAGCCCAACCAAGCTCCTCCCCCAACTGCTTCCCCTCGCCCAACCAAGCTCCTCCCCCAACTGCAACCAAACTCCTCCTCCCCAAGCCCAAGCTCCTCCCCCAAACTCCTCCCCCCAAGCCCCCAAGCTCCTCCCCCAAACTCCTCCCCCAAGCCCCCAAGCTCCTCCCCCAAGCTCCTCCCCCAAGCCCCCAAGCTCCTCCCCAAGCTCCTCCCCCAAGCCCCCAAGCTCCTCCCCAAACTCCTCCTCCCCAAGCCCAAGCTCCTCCCCCAAACTCCTCCCAAGCCCAAGCTCCTCCCCCAAGCTCCTCCCCCAAGCCCAAGCTCCTCCCCCAAGCTCCTCCCCCAAGCCCCCAAGCTCCTCCCCCAAACTCCTCCCCCAAGCCCCCAAGCTCCTCCCCCAAGCTCCTCCCCCAAGCCCCCAAGCTCCAAGCCCAGCAGCCCCCCAAGCCCACCTGAGTAACTGAAGCTCTCTCAAACCTCCCACCTCAAGTCCTCCATCTCCTTCCTCCAGGAGCTCCTCTCCCTCTGGCAGCCCAACCTAAGTGACTCCAATTAGGGCCACCCCCATCCACCACCTGAGGGTCTCCACACTCAACACCTGAGGGTCTCCACACTCAACACCTGAGGGTCTCCACACTCAGCATGTGAAGGCCTCAACACTCAACACCTGAGGGTCTCCACCCTGCTGGTGGAGTGCTGCCCTCCCAACAACTGCCCAACTGCTTCCTGGAGGAACCAACTCCAAGCCACTCCATGATTCCATGAGCTTGAAGGACTCTTCCAACCCAACCCATTCCATGATCTTCAAGGTCCCCTTCCAACCCATTCCATGAGCTTCAAGGTCCCTTCCAACCCAACCCATTCCATGATCATCAAGGTCCTCTTCCAACCCATTCCATGAGCTTCAAGGTCCCCTTCCAACCCATTCCATGATCATCAAGGTCCTCTTCCAACCCATTCCATGAGCTTGAAGGTCCCTTCCAACCCAACCCATTCCATGATCATCAAGGTCCCCTTCCAACTCATTCCATGATCATCAAGGTCCCCTTCCAACCCATTCCATGATCATCAAGGTCCCCTTCCAACTCATTCCATGATCATCAAGGTCCTCTTCCAACCCATTCCATGAGCTTCAAGGTCCCCTTCCAACCCATTCCATGATCATCAAGGTCCCCTTCCAACCCAACCCATTCCATGATCATCAAGGTCCCCTTCCAACCCATCCCATGATTCCATCATCTTGAAGGTCCCTTCCAACCCAACCCATTCCACCTCTTGAAGGTCCTCAGCTTCTCCAGTTGAGTTTTCCCTCTTTTTTCCTCCAGTTGGAGGTTTCTTTAGGACCTTCCAATCCAAACTAAGGACTTGAAAGTTCCAGAAAGAAGGGAAAAAGACTCTCCTGGAGACAGCACAGGAGGTGGGTTGGGACCTTCAAGGGGGTGGAGTTTGGCCTCTTGGGAGATTTGGAAGAGGAAATGGAGTTGAGGTTGAGAAGAAAAGAGAGGCAAGGGAGGCTAAAACTGCAGAGAGAGGGAAAGCCAAGACCAAAAACCTGACATTGAGAGGCAACAAATAGAAATGAAGATCAAACTAACTCAAAAGCAAGACTGAAAATGGAGATTGAGAGCAAAAGCCTCAAAATGAAGGCTGAAAGTTGACTTGAAGACCCTCCAAAAAATCAGAATTAAGACCAAAACACTGAAACTAAGGCCAAAAAAATCCAAGTTAAGGCTGGAGATGGGAATTAAGAGCAAAGAAATACTAAAGTTAAGGACTAAAAACTGGAATTAAGAGTTAAAAAAATTAAAAGTAAGACTAAAAACTGGAAATAAGGGTCAAAGAAAACTTAAATTCAGGCTAAAGATGAAAATGAAGACAAAACAAAGGGGAAGGAAGACTTAAAGCTCTATTGGAGCTTTTTCCCTGCTGCTTTGACTTCTGTTTGGAGAAAGGAGGAAATGATGGAGAAAGGAGGAAAAATGATGGAGAAAGGAGGAAAATGAGGGGGAAAGGAGGAAAATGATGGAGGAAGGAGGAAAATGAGGGGGAAAGGAGGAAAATGAGGGGGAAAGGAGGAAAATGATGGAGGAAGGAGGAAAAATGATGGAGAAAGGAGGAAATGATGGAGAAAGGAGGAAAAATGATGGAGAAAGGAGGAAAATGAGGGGGAAAGGAGGAAAATGAGGGGGAAAGGAGGGAAAAATGATGGAGAAAGGAGGAAAATGAGGGGGAAAGGAGGAAAATGATGGAGAAAGGAGGAAATGATGGAGAAAGGAGGAAAATGAGGGGGAAAGGAGGAAAATGAGGGGGAAAGGAGGAAAATGAGGGGGAAAGGAGGAAAACGATGGAGGAAGGAGGAAAGTGAGGGGGAAAGGAGGAAAGTGAGGGGGAAAGGAGGAAAGTGAGGGGGAAAGGAGGAAGATGATGGAGAAAGGAGGGAAAAAATGGTGGAGAAAGGAGGAAAATGGTGGAGAAAGGAGGAAAATGGTGGAGAAAGGAGGAAAATGATGGAGAAAGGAGGAAAAATGATGGAGAAAGGAGGAAAATGATGGAGAAAGGAGGAAAATGATGGAGAAAGGAGGAAATGATGGAGAAAGGAGGAGGAAAATGATGGAGAAAGGAGGAAAATGATGGAGAAAGGAGGAAAATGATGGAGAAAGGAGGAAATGATGGAGAAAGGAGGAGGAAAATGATGGAGAAAGGAGGAAAATGAGGGGGAAAGGAGGAAAATGATGGAGAAAGGAGGAAATGATGGAGAAAGGAGGAAAATGAGGGGGAAAGGAGGAAAATGATGGAGAAAGGAGGAAAAAAATGATGGAGAAAGGAGGAAAAAATGATGGAGAAAGGAGGAAAATGATGGAGAAAGGAGGAAAAAATGATGGAGAAAGGAGGAGGGAAATGATGGCGAAAGGAGGAAAATGATGGAGAAAGGAGGGAAATGATGGAGAAAGGAGGAAAATGATGGAGGAAGGAGGAAAAAATGATGGAGGAAGGAGGAAAATGAGGGGGAAAGGAGGAAATGAGGGGGAAAGGAGGAAAAAATGATGGAGAAAGGAGGAAAAAATGATGGAGAAAGGAGGAAAATGATGGAGAAAGGAGGAAAAAATGATGGAGAAAGGAGGAAATGATGGAGAAAGGAGGAGGAAAATGATGGAGAAAGGAGGAAAATGATGGAGAAAGGAGGAAAAAATGATGGAGAAGGAGGAAAAAATGATGGAGAAGGAGGAAAAAATGATGGAGAAAGGAGGAAATGATGGAGAAAGGAGGAAATGATGGAGAAAGGAGGAAAAAATGATGGAGAAAGGAGGAAAATGAAAATGATGAAGAAAGGTGGACACAAATGATGGAAAATGCTGGGGAAAGCTGGACACAAATGATGGAAAGGTGGCAAAGTTATGAAAGAAGTGGAAGGATGATTGGAAAAGGTGGAAAAATGAGGGGAAATGATGGAGGAGGTGGGGAAAGTGGTGGAGGAGGTAAGGAAATGGTGGAGGAGGTAAGGAAATGGTGGAGGAGGTAAGGAAATGGTGGAGGAGGTAAGGAAATGGTGGAGGAGGGGAAAAATGATGGAGAAGGAAGAAAATGACAGAAGAAGGTGGAAAATGTCCACTTTTTAGGGAAAGAAATTGTTGGGAAGGGGGGAGAAGTTGATGGGAATGAGGGGAGGTGTTGGGACTGGGGGAGGAATTGATGGGAATGGGAGGAAAGAAGAAGAAAGAATGGGAAAAGGATGGGAAAGGAGAGGATTGAAAATGAGAGGGAAGTGGAAAGAAGGGAAAATAGGGGACAAAAGAATCAGACTGCAGGGGAAAGAGGGGGAAAGAGGAATGAAAAAGGATAGAAAAGAGGGAGGAAAAGAGAATTAGAAAGAGATGAAAAGAGGCCAAAATGAGGATTCAAAAGAAGAGAAAATTGGGGGGGGGAATGAGAAGTGAAAAGAAGAGAATCCAAACCACACAAAATAGGTGCAAGCCAGGCAAAATAACGTAAAGCTGCACAGCAAATGATTAAAACATCACTAAAACTCCTTTCAACTCCTCAAAAGCAGCCCAATGGATGACATCCTAAGGAGTCATTTCCAAGCACTGAAAGAAGGGAGCGAAGGAAACCAGAGCGACAAAGAGCCTGAAATCCAACTAGCAAAAGGAGTGAAAGAAGAGTGAAAAGGATGAAGTCCAGCTCCCCCCAAGAGGGAAATCGCAAGAATCCCAATCATGACCTACAAAACCCAATCCCAGAATGTTGAAAGGAAAAGAATAGAAAGCCTGGGGGGGAGGGGGGGGGGAGTGACTTAAAAACTGCAGAAAGCCAAAGAATTCAAAGCCTGAGCTGACACCACCCAAAAAAATGCTACAATCCAAATGATGAAGGCAATGAAAGGCAAATCTGAACCGCTACAGGCATCCAAACCGTTCAAATCCTGCGATGAAACCCCCAAAACACGCTGGAGGGAAGCTGAGGAAAAGACTGAGTTCGAAATGACCAAACTAGGGACGGGGAAAAAATAGCCAAAAGACTGAAAGAAAACTAAGTCCAGGAGGGGGAAAAAAAAAACCCCCAACCCAACCCAACAAAAAAACCCCCAACCCAACAAAAAAACCAAAAAAACCCAACCCAACCCAAAAAAAAACCCCAACCCAACCCAAAAAAACAAACCCCAAGCACCTGAAATGGCCAAATGGGAAGGGTGAAAAGGGTGAAAGGAAAATAGGCAAAATAGCCAAATAAAAATGACCCAAGTGAGGGGGGGACAAAAAAAAAGCCCCCAAACTAAACTCTTCAAATGAAAAGAGTGAAAGGGATGAAAGCAAACCTCCAGAGCTACGACGAAAAAGCCTCCGAGGAAAAGGGAATGAAAATCCTCCCAACGCCAGCAGCAAAAAGAAGAGTAAAAGAGAGCGGCAATACGAGAAATAAACTGCAAGTATAGTCGATAAAAGCCAATTGAAATCAATACAGCCATGAAAACGGAAGGAAGTGAACTGAATTCAGGAAGTAAATCCAATAAATGGAATCCATACAAGGAGAGGGACTACGACAAAGGCCAAAAAGGGCACGAAGTGAATCCAGTAGACTAAAAGAGGTGCAAGAAGCTACACGAGGCGAAGCGAAATAAGCGAGAGGAAACGCAGTGAACTACAGAAAATGAAGGAACGTGAAAGAAAGTGAGAGAAACGCAGCAAAAGGCAGGGAGCAAGGTGAAATAGGCGAAAGTAAATACAGTCAAATACGTAAGGTGAAGAAAAAGGATTGAAACTGGAAGAAATCCAACAAAAGGCATGAAATCAGATGAAATAAAGGGAAAGAAAGGCAGTCAAATACGTGAAATCAAGTGAATTGAACTAAATACAATCAAAGAGGTGAAGGAAAATGAAATGAGGTGAAAGAAATACACTAAAATACGTGAAATCAAATGAATTGAACTAAATACAATCAAATAGGTGAAGGAAAATGAAATGAGGTAAAAGAAATACACTAAAATACATGAAATCAAATGAATTGAACTAAATACAATCAAAGAGGTGAAGGAAAATGAAATGAGGTAAAAGGAATACAATAAAATACATGAAATCAAATGAATTGAACTAAATACAATCAAAGAGGTGAAGGAAAATGAAATAAGGTGAAAGAAGTCTCATAAAATGCATGAAATCAAATGAATTGAACTAAATACAATCAAATAGGTGAAGTAAAATTAAATAAGGTGAAAGAAATACAATAAAATGCATGAAATCAAATGAATTGAACTAAATACAATCAAATAGGTGAAGGAAAATGAAATGAGGTGAAAGAAATACAATAAAATACATGAAATCAAATGAATTGAACTAAATACAATCAAAGAGGTGAAGGAAAATGAAATGAGGTAAAAGAAATACAATAAAATACGTGAAATCAAATGAATTGAACTAAATACAATCAAAGAGGTGAAGGAAAATGAAATGAGGTAAAAGAAATACAATAAAATACGTGAAATCAAATGAATTGAACTAAATACAATCAAAGAGGTGAAGGAAAATGAAATGAGGTAAAAGGAATACAATAAATACGTGAAATCAAATGAATTGAACTAAATACAATCAAAGAGGTGAAGGAAAATGAAATGAGGTGAAAGAAGTCTCATAAAATACATGAAATCAGATGAATTGAACTAAATACAATCAAATACACAAAATGAAATCAAATGAACTAAACTAAAACTAAAAGAATCATAAAAGACAAGGAATAAAATGAACTAAACTAAAAGAACCACAAAAGACAGGGAATGAAAGGAACTAAACAAAAATGCAACGTGAAGCAAACGACATGCAATGAAATGAATGACCTCAGCAAATCCTAACACGCCTAAACGGAATGAAATTGAACTGCAAGGCCAGGAAATGGTCCTAAAAGAAGCCAACTAAATCCAACTAAAACTAAGAAGAATGAAAGCAATCAAGGTAAGGAAAATACTGGACCCCAAAGGGTAAAACTCAGGCAAGAGAACCCTGCCCCAACGCGCTGAAATCAAAGGAACGGCAATGGTTTTGCCGACCGCCTCGGTGCTGGAATGGAAATCCCCGAATGGCCAAAGTCAAATGGATCAAGGTAATGCCATTCCCAACAAGGAAAGGGAAGAAAGAAGAAGGGGAGGGAAGAAAAGAGGAGGAAAGAAAAGGGAAGAAAAGAAGAGGAAAGGGAAGAAAAAAGAAGAGACGGGAAGGGAAGCAAAAAGAAGGGAAGGGAAGAAAAAAGAAGGGAAGGGAAGAAAAAAGAAGGGAAGGGAAGAAAAAAGAAGGGAAGGGAAGGGAAGGAAAAGGAAGGCAAGAAAAGGGAAGAAGAAAGAAGGGAAGGGAAGAAAAAAGAAGGGAAGGGAAGAAAAAAGAAGGGAAGAGAAGGGAAGAAAAAAGAAGAGAAGAGAAGGAAGAAAAAAAGAAGGGAAGAGAAGGGAAGGAAAAGGAAGGCAAGGGAAGGAAAAGGAAGGCAAGAAAAGGGAAGAAGAAAGAAGGGAAGGGAAGAAAAAAGAAGAGAAGGGAAGAAGAAAGAAGGGAAGGGAAGAAAAAAGAAGGAAAGGGAAGAAGAAAGAAGGGAAGGGAAGAAAAAAGAAGGGAAGAAAAGGGAAGAAAAAAGAAGGGAAGGGAAGAAGAAAGAAGGGAAGGGAAGAAGAAAGAAGGGAAGGGAAGAAGAAAGAAGGGAAGAGAAGGGAAGAAAAAAGAAGGGAAGGGAAGAAGAAAGAAGGGAAGGGAAGAAGAAAGAAGGGAAGGGAAGAAGAAAGAAGGGAAGAAAAGGGAAGAAGAAAGAAGGGAAGAAAAGGGAAGAAAAAAGAAGGGAAGAGAAGGGAAGAAAAAAGAAGAGAAGGGAAGAAAAAAGAAGGGAAGGGAAGGGAAGAAAAAAGAAGAGAAGGGAAGAAAAAAGAAGGGAAGGGAAGGGAAGAAAAAAGAAGGGAAGAGAAGGGAAGAAAAAAGAAGGGAAGAAAAGGGATGAAAAAACAAGGGAAGAAAAGGGAAGAAAAGAAGAGAATGGAAGAAGGGAAGAAAAGAAAAGAAGAGAAGGGAAGAGAAGGGAAGAGAAGGGAAGAGAAGGGAAGAGAAGGGAAGAGAAGGGAAGAGAAGGGAAGAGAAGGGAAGAGAAGGGGGGGGAAAGGAAAGAAAAGGGAAAAAATGAAAGAGGAAAATAAAAAAGAAAAGAAAAGAAAAGAAAAGAAAAGAAAAGAAAAGAAAAGAAAAGAAAAGAAAAGAAAAGAAAAGAAAAGAAAAGAAAAGAAAAGAAAAGAAAAGAAAAGAAAAGAAAAGAAAAGAAAAGAGAAGAAAAATGCTGAAAGAAAAGACTTGAAAGAATGAATTCAAGAGGACCCAAACCCTGAAATAAAGAGAGCAAAAACCAGTCCACAAAAAAATCCCAGGACTGGTCTAGAGAGAGCCAAAATGGTAGAAGAAACAGAATCAGAGGGCCGAAAGCAAGCAAGCCCAAAGCTCCCCTGCAAAATCATCCCAAGGATGAAACCAAACTCCCAAGACTCCTGAAATCCGGAGGGGAGAGACCGGTGGCTCAAGTGAAAATCACCCCCAGAAGGAAAAGAACCCCAAGGCTACAGGCAAAGCAATCCGAAGGCCGGGAGGGTTCCAAAGCGAAACTAAAACGCCAGGACTCAAAGGAGCCAAGGAAAGGTTACAGCGCGACCGATGCCGAGGAAAGCCGCGGCGCCCAAAATACGGCCCAAGGATTCCACTCGTGAAATCAGAGTAAGGAAAAGGTTGGAGTAAAAAGGGTGCAAAGGATGAAACCAACCCCCCCAGGCACAGGAAAACACACAGGCTGCAGATGATGCAATCCAAGTCCCCCAAACCCTCACAGCACGAACGCCTGAAGGAAGCGAACTCCACGCAGCCGAAAGGCTGAAATCAAAAGCATTCACATCGGGGGGGAGGGAGGTGGAAGGGGGGGGAGGAAAAGGCCGCAATAAAAACCCATCCTGCAATTAAAGAGACCCAAAAATGCTACAACAAAACCCAGAGACACACTGAGCTCAACACCACCCCCCCAAAAAAAAAGCTACGAGAGGAAGCAGAAGTGGAAGGCAATACAGAGAGCAGAACTGCTGAAAGCAAAAGGAGTCAAGCAGAAGGACGACCATGGAACGGAAAGAACAAAACTAGCAACAAGAAGAAAGGGATCAAAAAGAAGGGGAGGAAGGAGAAGGGCAAGAAGGAGGGGAAGGGCAAGAGGAAGGGAAGGGCAAGAGGAAGGGAAGGGCAAGAGGAAGGAAGGGCAAGAGGAAGGGCAAGGAGGAGGCAAAGGGCAAGAAGGAGGCGAAGAGAAGGAGAAGGAGAAGGAGAAGGAGAAGGAGAAGGAGAAGGAGAAGGAGAAGGAGAAGGAGAAGGAGAAGGAGAAGGAGAAGGAGAAGGAGAAGGAGAAGGAGAAGGAGGGAAGGAGAAGGAGGGAAGGAGAAGGAGGGAAGGAGAAGGAGGGAAGGAGAAGGAGGGAAGGAGAAGGAGGGAAGGAGAAGGAGGGAAGGAGAAGGAGGAAGGAGAAGGAGAAGGAGAAGGAGAAGGAGAAGGAAGGAAAGGAGAAGGAGAAGGAGAAGGAGAAGGAGAAGGAGAAGGAGAAGGGAGAAGGAGAAGGAAGGAGAAGGAGAAGGAGAAGGAGAAGGAGAAGGAGAAGGAGAAGGAGAAGGAGAAGGAGAAGGAGAAGGAGGGAAGGAGAAGGAGGGAAGGAGAAGGAGGGAAGGAGAAGGAGGGAAGGAGAAGGAGGGAAGGAGAAGGAGGGAAGGAGAAGGAGAAGGAGAAGGAGAAGGAGAGAAGAGAAGGAGAAGGAGAAAGGAGAAGGAGAAGGAGAAGGAGAAGGAGAAGGAGAAGGAGGGAAGGAGAAGGAGGGAAGGAGAAGGAGGGAAGGAGAAGGAGGGAAGGAGAAGGAGAAGGAGAAGGAGAAGGAGAAGGAGAAGGAAAAGGAGAAGGAGAAGGAGAAGGAGAAGAAGACAAGGAGGAGAAGAGAAGGAGAAGGAAAAGAGAAGAAGAGAAGGAGGAGAAGAGAAGGAGAAGAGAAGGAGAAGGAAAAGAGAAGAAGAGAAGGAGGAGAAGAGAAGGAGAAGGAGAAGAGAAGGAAAAGAGAAGGAGAAGGAAAAGAGAAGGAGAAGGAAAAAGAGAAGGAGAAGGAAAAAGAGAAGGAGAAGGAAAAAGAGAAGAAGAGAAGGAGGAGAAGAGAAGGAGAAGGAGAAGAGAAGGAGAAGGAAAAGAGAAGGAAAAAGAGAAGGAGAAGGAAAAAGAGAAGGAGAAGGAAAAAGAGAAGCAGTAGAGAAGGAGAAGGAAAAGAAGATTAAAAATACCAAAAAAGCAAACTAAGACTAAAAAGATTCAAAAGGAAAAGACTAAAAAGACTAAAAAGAATTAAAATGTTAAAAATAAAGTGGAGGAAAGGAAGAAAAAGGCAGAAAAAGGAAAGGAAAGCAAAGAGAAGGAAGAAAAAGAAACAGAGAAGAGTTCAAGCTAAGAGCAAAGTCACAAAATCATCTCAGGGAGGCTGGAGAAGGACCTCAAAACGACACTGGAAGCGAGAGAGAGAGAGAGGGGACAAAACGCTCCAGGCTGAACAAAACGACGGCAGAAATGGGTAAGGAAGAGAGCAAATGAAGTCTAGGCGGCCCCAAAGCAGCTGAAAATGACCCTGCCAGGAAGGGCCCCTCCGAGCTCATCCACTCCACGGCCCCGGCCGCAGGAGGAGCGCCCAGGGCAGGTCACCCAGGGGAGGAGAGGCCACAACCCGCCCTGGGCAGCCTGCTCCAGGCCTCCTGCACCCTCCCCAGGCACAAACTTCTCCCCTCGTAGAATGGTTTGGGTCGGAAGGGACCCTCCGGAGCTCATCCAGCAGGGACAGCAGGGACATCCCCCCGCTGGCTCAGGTTGCCCAGAGCCCTGTTGAACTTCACCTTGGATGTCTCCAGGGATGGAGCCCCAAGCACCTCCCCGGGCAACCTGTTGCAGCGTTCCAGCAGCCTCCCGGCGCAGAACTTGGTCCTCACATCCAACCTCAATCTGCCCTGCTCTCACTTCAAACCATCGCCCCCGGGCCTCCCCCCTGCAGGCCCTTGGAGCCAGTCCCCTCTGCAGCCTGCTGGGAGCCTTCTTCAGGTCCTGGAAGGTTGCTCCAAGGTCTCCTTGGAGCCTTCCTCTTCTCCAGGCGGCACAAGCCCAGCTCCCTCAGCCTGGCCTCGGAGCAGAGGTTCTCCAGGAGAGCCTCTCTGGACCTACTCAGCACAGCCCTTCCAACCCACCCCAGGATGCTTTTGGCTGCCTTGGCCACAGGAGCACCTTGCTGGCTCCTGGGCAACCTTCCCTCCCCCAGGACCTTCCAGGTGCTCTCCAACAGCTCAGTCCCCAACCAGATTTGGAGGTCCTGAGGGAGTTCCGGAGGCACTGAAGGAATTCTGGAGGTACTGAGGGAAATCTGGAGGCACTGAAGGAATTCTGGAGGTGTGGAAGGCATTCTGGCTGTTTTTAAGGAGCTTTTGGTGTATTGAAGGACTCTTTTCAGTGCCTCTTGGCGGTCCCTCAGAGGAAGGAGCAGGGAAACAGCAGCACCGAGCAGGCCCCAGATGGATAGGAGGAGGAAACCGCTGCCCGCCAGCACCCATCGACCACTTTCTGCCCTTCCAAATCCCAAATGGATGGAATAAAGAGCTACAAATCAGGCTTCAAAGGCAGGCAAAGCCCCACCCAGCAACTGCAAACCCATCCAGTAAACACTTCCATATGGACACTTCCCTACCCAGCAGCAAGAGCCCCCCCCCCCCCAAGAGGTCAGTCCCCAACCTCTCCTGCTCCAGGAGGTCGCTCTTGGCCAGATGAAGTCCTAGGAGCAAAGCCCTAAAGAAGAGCGAAGAGGATTTGCTGGCCTCCTCTAGAAAGCAATACACAATAAGAGAGAATTCTCCTGGATCATCCCAAAATTGAGGCACAGAAGGAATTCTCCTGGATCATCCCAAAATTGAGGCACAGAAGGAATTCTCCTGGATCATCCCAAAATTGAGGCACAGAAGGAATTCTCTTGGATCATCCCAAAATTGAGGCACAGAAGGAATTCTCTTGGATCATCCCAAACTTGAGGCACAGAAGGAATTCTCCTGGACCATCTGAATCTAATCAATAATAAAGAGAATCCTCTCGGATCATCCCAAATGAGACCAGGAAGCCAAATTTCCTGGCTCACCTCAAACCCCATCAAGCAAATTCCCTCGGCTAACGGTAAAATGAGGAGCTGATAAAGACCTGTTCCTGGCTCATCTATCACATTGATAAACAGGAGAGACCTTTTTGGCCCTGGCTCCTCTGGAGACTGAGGAATAATAAAGGAAAGGTTTGCTTGGCTCAGCTGGAAATGGATAAACGACAAGGAAAACTTCCTTAGAGGACCTGAAAACTGCTAAACAACAAAGAAATTCTTTCTTGGCGCAGCTAAAAAATGGATAAATAAGAAAGACATTTTTCTTGGCCCACCTGAGAATTGATAAACAATCAAGAAAATTTTTCTCAGATGATCTAAAACTGGATAAATAATGAAGACAATTTTCTTAGATGACCTAAAAATTGATAAACAAGGAAGAAATTTTTCTCAGGTGACCTAAAAATTGATAAACAATAAAGCAAAATTTTCTTAGAGGATCTAAAAATTGATTAGTAATAAAGAAAATTTTTCTTGGCTCATCTAAACATTGATAAATAATAAAGGAAATTGTCTTAGATGATCTAAAAATTGATAAATAATAAAGAAAATTTTCTTAGATGATCTCAAAATTGATAAACAATACAGAAAATTTTCTTAGATGATCTGAAAATTGATCAATAATGAAGAAAATATTTCTTGGCTCATCTAAAAATTGATAAATAATAAAGCAAAATTTCCTGAGATGATCTGAAAATTGATAAATAATGAAGGAAATTTTTCTTGGCCCGTCTGAGAATTGATAAACAAGAAAGAAAATTGTCTTAGATGATCTAAAAATTGATAAATAATAAAGACAATTTTCTTAGATGACCTAAAAATTGATAAACAAGAAAGAAATTTTTCTCAGGTGACCTAAAAATTGATAAACAATAGAGCAAAATTTTCTTAGAGGATCTAAAAATTGATTAATAATAAAGAAAATTTTTCTTGGCTCATCTAAAAATTGATAAATAATAAAGGAAATTTTCTTAGAGGATCTAAAAATTGATAAACAAGGAAGAAATTTTTCTCAGATGACCTAAAAATTGATAAATAAGGAAGAAAATTTTCTTAGATGATCTAAAAATTGATTAGTAATAAAGAAAATTTTTCTTGGCTCATCTAAAACCTGATAAATAATAAAGACAATTTTCTTACATGACCTAAAAATTGATAAACAAGGAAGAAATTTTTCTCAGGTGACCTAAAAATTGATAAACATTAGAGCAAAATTTTCTTAGAGGATCTAAAAATTGATAAACAACAAAGATGTTTTTCTCAGATGATCTAAAAATTGACAAATAAGGAAGAAAATTTTCTTAGATGACCTAAAAATTGATTAATAATAAAGAATTTTTGTCTTGGCTCACCTCAAAATTGATAAATAATAAAGAAAGTTTCCTTAGCTGACCTAAAAATTGATAAACAAGAAAGAATTTTTTTTCTTGGCTCACCTAAAAACTGATAAATAATAAAGAAAATTTTCTTAGATGACCTAAAAATTGATAAATAATAAAGAAAATTTCCTTAGCTGACCTAAAAATTGATAAACAAGAAAGAATTTTTTTTCTTGGCTCACCTAAAAACTGATAAATAATAAAGAAAATTTCCTTAGATGACCTAAAAATTGATAAACAAGAAAGAATTTTTTTTCTTGGCTCATCTAAAAATTGATAAATAATGAAGAAAATTTTCTTAGATGATCTAAAAATTGATAAATAATAAAGACAATTTTCTTAGATGACCTAAAAATTGATTAATAATAAAGAATTTTTTTCTTGGCTCACCTAAAAATTGATAAATAATAAAGAAAATTTTCTCAGATGACCTAAAAATTGATAAACAAGAAAGAATTTTTTTTTCTTGGCTCATCTAAAAATGGATAAATAATGAAGAAAATTTTCTTAGATGATCTAAAAATTGATAAATAATAAAGAAAATTTTCTTAGATGACCTAAAAATTGATAAACAAGAAAGAATTTTTTTCTTGGCTCATCTAAAAATGGATAAAGGGTTTTTTTTTTTTCCCCCTGGGCTCATTTACAAAGGAATAAATAACCCCGAAAAATTTCCAGGATCACCTAAAAATTAGGAAGTAATAAAGGAATCGTTCTTGGCTCGGCCAAAACTGAATAACCACTAAAGGATTCTTTCTTAGCTCGTCTGAAAAGCGGAATCCCCAAGGAAGAGAATTTTCTTGGCTCGGCTAAAAATGCACAATACGGATTTTTTTTTCCCCCCTCGGCTAATCTGAAACCAAAGGAATAACCAAAGGAAGAATTTTGTTCTTAGGCCGCCTCAAAATGAAGAAATAGCAGAGAGAAATGCCTTGGCTCCTCCGGCGCTTGCTAAAGAACGAACCCGTTTTGCTAAGGTCGCCTGAAAATCACTCCGTCAGGAGCAGACTTTGCTGAGATCACCCAGACAGGAACAAACAGCCAGGGAGAATTTGCGTGGAGGAGCTCAAAATTAACGAAGACGGAGAGCCCCTCCAAACTAAAGGGTGGAGAGAATTTTCTTGGATCGCCTCCAAGTGAATAAACAACAGGGAGAATTTCCGTGGATCACCTCGAGTTTGGTAAAGAACAAAGAGAACTCTCTGGGAGGATCTGAATGTAGGAAAGAACATTTGCTTGGCTCGCCTCAGATTGGATAAAGGACAAAGAACATTTCCCTGCACCATCTGAAAACTAAGAAACAATGAACACATCGAATTTGCCTGGATCCTCTGAATCTGTGCCATGGCTTAGCTGATCAGATGGTGGGGGGGGAGAGGTTGGGCTCGATGATCTCAAAGGTCTTTTCCAACCTGGTTAATTCCATTCCATTCCATTCCATTCCATTCCATTCCATTCCATTCTATTCCATTCTATTCTATTCTATTCCATTCCATTCCATTCCATTCCATTCCATTCTATTCCATTCTATTCCATTCCATTCCATTCCATTCTATTCCATTCCATTCCATTCCATTCTATTCCATTCTATTCCATTCCATTCCATTCCATTCTATTCCATTCCATTCCATTCCATTCCATTCCATTCCATTCCATTCCATTCTATTCCATTCCATTCCATTCCATTCCATTCCATTCCATTCCATTCTATTCTATTCTATTCCATTCCATTCCATTCCATTCCATTCCATTCCATTCCATTCCATTCTATTCCATTCTATTCCATTCTATTCTATTCTATTCCATTCCATTCCATTCTATTCTATTCCATTCCATTCCATTCCATTCCATTCTATTCCATTCCATTCCATTCCATTCCATTCTATTCTATTCCATTCCATTCCATTCCATTCCATTCTATTCCATTCCATTCCATTCCATTCTATTCCATTCCATTCCATTCTATTCTATTCCATTCCATTCCATTCCATTCCAATTTAATAAATAATGAAGAGAATCTTCTTGGGATCAGCTAAAGACTACTTAAAAAATAAAGGGAGTTTCTTGGCTAGTCTACATCGAGTCAATATCAAGTAGATTATCGTGGAGTAGTAGAATCCATCTGATCAATGAGAATCAATGCAATATGTAATAATCAAGAGAATATTCTTGGATTAAGTGAATAAAATTAATAGCTAAGAACCCATAGAATATTCTGGGATTAAGCAAATAAAATTAATGGCTAAGAATCACTAGAATATTCTGGGATTATATCATAAAGTTAATAAGGAAGAATAAAGGAGGATTACTGAATATGGAAAAGGAGAAGGGGAAAAAGAGGAGAAGGGAAAAAAGGAGAAGGGAAAAAAGGAGAAGGGGAAAAAAAGGAGAAGGGGAAAAAAAGGAGAAGGGGAAAAAAAGGAGAAGGGGAAAAAAAGGAGAAGGGAAAAAAGGAGAAGGGGAAAAAAAGGAGAAGGGTTAAAAAAGGAGAAGGGAAAAAAAGGAGAAGGGAAAAAGGAGAAGGGAAAAAAAGGAGAAGGGGAAAAGGAGACAGGGAAAAAAGAAGAAAAAAAAAGAAGGAAAAAAAAGGAGAAGAAAAAAAAGGAGAAGAAAAAAAGGAGAAGAAAAAAAGGAGAAGAAAAAAAGGAGAAGAAAAAAGGAGAAAAAAGAGAAGGAAAAAAGAAGGAAAAAAAGGAGAAGGAAAAAAAGAGGAAGAAAAATAAGGAGAAGGGAAAAAGGAGAAGGGAAAAAAGAAGGGAAAAAAGGAGAAGGAAAAAAGGAGAAGGGAAAAAAGGAGAAGGGAAAAAAGGAGAAGGGAAAAAAGGAGGTGGAAAAAAAAGAAGAAAAAAAAGAAGGGAAAAAAAAGGAGAAGAAAAAAGGAGAAAAAAAAGGAAGAAAAAAAAGGAAAAAAAGGAGAAGGAAAAAAAGGGGAAGGAAAAAAAGGAGAAAGAAAAAAGGGAGAAGGGAAAAAAAGGAGAAGGATAAAAAGAAGAGGAAAAAAAGGAGAAGGGGAAAAAAAGGAGAAGGGGAAAAAAAGGAGAAGGGGAAAAAAAAGGAGAAGGGAAAAAAGGAGAAGGGAAAAAAGGGAGAAGGGGAAAAAAGGGAGGAGGGGAAAAAAGGGAGGAGGGGAAAAAAGGGAGGAGGGGAAAAAAGGAGAAGGGAAAAAAGGAGAAGGGGAAAAGGAGAAGGGAAAAAAGGAGGTAAAGGAGAAGAAAAAAAAAGGAGAAGGAAAAAAGGAGAAAAAAAGAGAAGAAAAAAAGAAGGAAAAAAAGGTGAAGAAAAAAAGGGGAAGAAAAGAAAATGAGAAAGGAAAAAAGGGAAGAAGGGAAAAAGGGAGAAGGGAAAAAAAGGAGAAGGGAAAAAAAGGAGAAGGGAAAAAAAGGAGAAGGAAAAAAAGGAGAAGGGAAAAAGGGTGAAGGGAAAAAGGGAGAAGGGAAAAAGGGAGAAGGGAAAAAGGGAGAAGGGGAAAAAAAGGAGAAGGGAAAAAAAGGAGAAGGGGAAAAAAGAAGAAAAAAAAAAGAAGGAAAAAAAAGGAGGAGAAAAAAAGGAGAAGAAAAAAGGAGAAAAAAAGAGAAGGAAAAAAAGAAGGAAAAAAAGGAGAAGGAAAAAAAGAGGAAGAAAAAAAAGGAGAAGGGAAAAAGGAGAAGGGAAAAAAGCAGAAGGGAAAAAAGGAGAAGGGAAAAAAGGAGAAGGGGAAAAAAGGAGAAGGGGAAAAAAAGGAGAAGGGAAAAAAAGGAGAAGGGGAAAAAGGAGAAGGGAAAAAAGGAGAAGGGAAAAAAGGAGAAAGGGAAAAAAAGGAGAAGGGGAAAAAAAGGAGAAGGGGAAAAAAGGAGAAGGGAAAAAGGAGAAGGGAAAAAAGGAGAAGGGGAAAAAAAGGAGAAGGGAAAAAAGGAGAAGGGAAAAAAGGAGAAGGGAAAAAAGGAGAAGGGGAAAAGGAGACGGGGAAAAAAGAAGAAAAAAAAAGAAGGAAAAAAAAGGAGAAGAAAAAAGGAGAAAAAAAGAGAAGGAAAAAAGAAGGAAAAAAAGGAGAAGGAAAAAAAAGAGGAAGAAAAATAAGGAGAAGGGAAAAAGGAGAAGGGAAAAAAGAAGGGAAAAAAGGAGAAGGGAAAAAAAGGAGAAGGGAAAAAAGGAGAAGGGAAAAAAGGAGAAGGGAAAAAAGGAGAAGGGAAAAAAGGAGAAGGGAAAAAAGGAGGTGGAAAAAAAAGAAGAAAAAAAAGAAGGGAAAAAAAGGAAAAGAAAAAAGGAGAAAAAAAAAGGAAGAAAAAAAAGGAAAAAAAGGAGAAGGAAAAAAAGGGGAAGAAAAAAAAGGAGAAAGAAAAAAGGGAGAAGAGAAAAAAAGGAGAAGGATAAAAAGAAGGGGGAAAAAAGGAGAAGGGGAAAAAAAGGAGAAGGGAAAAAAGGAGAAGGGGAAAAAAAGGAGAAGGGAAAAAAGGAGAAGGGAAAAAAGGAGAAGGGAAAAAAGGAGAAGGGAAAAAAGGAGAAGGGGAAAAAAAGGAGAAGGGGAAAAAGGAGAAGGGAAAAAAGGAGAAGGGGAAAAAAAGGAGAAGGGGAAAAAGGAGAAGGGAAAAAAGGAGAAGGGAAAAAAAGGAGAAGGGAAAAAAAGGAGAAGGGGAAAAAAGGAGAAGGGGAAAAAAAGGAGAAGGGGAAAAAAAGGAGAAGGGAAAAAAGGAGAAGGGGAAAAAAAGGAGAAGGGGAAAAAAAGGAGAAGGGGAAAAAAAGGAGAAGGGGAAAAAAAGGAGAAGGGGAAAAAGGAGAAGGAAAAAAAGGAGAAGGGAAAAAAGGAGAAGGGGAAAAAAAGGAGAAGGGGGAAAAAAGGAGAAGGGGGAAAAAGGAGAAGGGAAAAAAGGAGAAGGGAAAAAAGGAGAAGGGGAAAAAAAGGAGAAGGGGGAAAAGGAGAAGGGAAAAAAGGAGAAGGGGAAAAAAAGGAGAAGGGGAAAAAGGAGAAGGGAAAAAAGGAGAAGGGAAAAAAAGGAGAAGGGGGAAAAAGGAGAAGGGAAAAAAGGAGAAGGGGAAAAAAAGGAGAAGGGAAAAAGGAGAAGGGAAAAAGGAGAAGGGGAAAAAGGAGAAGGGGAAAAAAAGGAGAAGGGAAAAAAGGAGAAGGGAAAAAAGGAGAAGGGAAAAAAAGGAGAAGGGGAAAAAAGGAGAAGGGAAAAAAAGGAGAAGGGAAAAAAGGAGAAGGGAAAAAAGGAGAAGGGAAAAAAAGGAGAAGGGAAAAAAGGAGAAGGGAAAAAAGGAGAAGGGGAAAAGGAGAAGGGGAAAAAAGAAGAAAAAAAAAGAAGGAAAAAAAAGGAGAAGAAAAAAAAGGAGAAGAAAAAAAGGAGAAGAAAAAAGGAGAAAAAAAGAGAAGGAAAAAAGAAGGAAAAAAAGGAGAAGGAAAAAAGAGGAAGAAAAAAAAGGAGAAGGGAAAAAAGGAGAAGGGGAAAAAGGAGAAGGGGGAAAAAGGAGAAGGGGAAAAAAGGAGAAGGGGAAAAAAGGAGAAGGGGAAAAAGGAGAAGGGGAAAAAAGGAGAAGGGAAAAAAGGGAGAAGGGAAAAAAGGGAGAAGGGAAAAAAGGGAGAAGGGAAAAAAGGGAGAAGGGAAAAAAGGAGGAGAAGGAAAAGGAGGAGAAGGAAAAGGAGGAGAAGGAAAAGGAGGAGAAGGAAAAGGAGGAGAAAGGAAAAGGAGAAGGAAAAGAAGAAGGAAAAGGAGGAGAAAGGAAAAGGAGAAGAAGAAAAAGGAGAAGAAGAAGAAATAAAAAGAAGAAGAGAAAGAAGAAGAAAGAAGAAGTGGTCAAGTGAATGATAATAAATTGATATTATTGATAAATAAGAATCAAGAGGCTATTATTGGCTAATATCATTCAGTCAATAAGCAAGAAGAAACGAGTATCACTGAGTGGAATCAATAAGAATGAATTCCCATTATTCAATAATCAGTTGAACAGATCACAGTTAATAGATGATGGGCAATACAAAATACCAAGTGGTAAATCCTTGGCTAAAAGGAATAAATCTCGCTGAATGAATCAATATTCTCGAACACCAGACCCCATGGCACGAGGGAGTAACCAGGAGAGTATTGTTGGCTGATCTGATCAGGGTAATAGGCAATAAGGAATGAAGCTTATTGATCACAGCAAGGCTGAGACGGATAAATGAACGCCCTGAGTAGTAAAGTCATTGAATAGTAAGAAATAGACCATTATTGGCTAATATCGTACAGTTAATCAATAGGAGTAAAGGAGTGCGGTGGGTTAGGTAAAGCTAATCAATAGGAGCGAAGGAATATTGGTCAAGAATAGGGCGAATGCCTATTATTGAAGATGAGGAAGTCAATGACTAAGTCAATGATTATTGAATAACGTGACACAGTTAATAACTAAGAATATTACTGCGTGGAATAAAGAGTAAATAGGTGATTGAATGACATAGCTAATGACTAATAATAGCTGAGCATTACCCGCTAGAGTTAATCAATTGGAGAAGATGATTGGGTAACACAGTGAATTTACTGACTAATCACAAGGGAATATTAGCCGATAATCTAATAAACGCAGCGACTAAGAAGAAATAGAAGATCCTTGAGTAAGAGGAGCTAGAAGATTCCTGAGTGAGTAATAATCAATACCATCTCCTAGCATGAGATCACCACCCTGGACCTCCCTCAAAGTTGGGGTAGGAGAACCCCCAAACCAGCTCAAACCCCACAGACCGCCCCAAAACCTCACCCAGCTCAACCAGAGCCTGCTTAGGAGCTGCCACCGCTTAGTCCCACCACAAGAAGAGGGCTTGGAGGTGGAGAAAGGCTCTAAGGACATCACAGAACCATGGACCCTGAAGATCCCTTCCCACCCATGATTCCATGGCCTCCAAGGTCCCTTCCAACCCATTCCATCAACCCAACCCATTCCACGGCCTCCAAGGTCCCTTCCAACCCAACCCATTCCATGGCCTCCAAGGTCCCTTCCAACCCATTCCATCAACCCAACCCATTCCATGGCCTCCAAGGTCCCTTCCAACCCAACCCATTCCACAGCCTCCAAGGTCCCTTCCAACCCAACCCATTCCACAGCCTCCAAGGTCCCTTCCAACCCATTCCATCAACCCAACCCATTCCATGGCCTCCAAGGTCCCTTCCAACCCAACCCATTCCACAGCCTCCAAGGTCCCTTCCAACCCAACCCATTCCACGGCCTCCAAGGTCCCTTCCAACCCAACCCATTCCACGGCCTCCAAGGTCCCTTCCAACCCAACCCATTCCACAGCCTCCAAGGTCCCTTCCAACCCATTCCATCAACCCAACCCATTCCATGGCCTCCAAGGTCCCTTCCAACCCAACCCATTCCACAGCCTCCAAGGTCCCTTCCAACCCAACCCATTCCACAGCCTCCAAGGTCCCTTCCAACCCATTCCATCAACCCAACCCATTCCATGGCCTCCAAGGTCCCTTCCAACCCAACCCATTCCACAGCCTCCAAGGTCCCTTCCAACCCAACCCATTCCACGGCCTCCAAGGTCCCTTCCAGCCCAACCCATTCCACGGCCTCCAAGGTCCCTTCCAACCCAACCCATTCCACGGCCTCCAAGGTCCCTTCCAACCCAACCCATTCCACGGCCTCCAAGGTCCCTTCCAACCCAACCCATTCCACGGCCTCCAAGGTCCCTTCCAACCCAACCCATTCCACGGCCTCCAAGGTCCCTTCCAACCCAACCCATTCCACGGCCTCCAAGGTCCCTTCCAACCCAACCCATTCCACGGCCTCCAAGGTCCCTTCCAACCCAACCCATTCCACAGCCTCCAAGGTCCCTTCCAACCCATTCCATCAACCCAACCCATTCCATGGCCTCCAAGGTCCCTTCCAACCCAACCCATTCCACAGCCTCCAAGGTCCCTTCCAACCCAACCCATTCCACGGCCTCCAAGGTCCTTCCAGCCCAACCCATTCCACGGCCTCCAAGGTCCCTTCCAACCCAACCCATTCCACGGCCTCCAAGGTCCCTTCCAACCCAACCCATTCCACAGCCTCCAAGGTCCCTTCCAGCCCAACCCATTCCACAGCCTCAAGGTCCCTTCCAACCCAACCCATTCCACGGCCTCCAAGGTCCCTTCCAGCCCAACCCATTCCACGGCCTCCAAGGTCCCTTCCAACCCAACCCATTCCACAGCCTCCAAGGTCCCTTCCAACCCAACCCATTCCACGGCCTCCAAGGTCCCTTCCAGCCCAACCCATTCCACAGCCTCCAAGGTCCCTTCCAACCCAACCCATTCCACAGCCTCCAAGGTCCCTTCCAACCCAACCCATTCCACGGCCTCCAAGGTCCCTTCCAGCCCAACCCATTCCACGGCCTCCAAGGTCCCTTCCAACCCATTCCATCAACCCAACCCATTCCATGGCCTCCAAGGTCCCTTCCAACCCAACCCATTCCACGGCCTCCAAGGTCCCTTCCAACCCAACCCATTCCACGGCCTCCAAGGTCCCTTCCAACCCAACCCATTCCACGGCCTCCAAGGTCCCTTCCAACCCATTCCATCAACCCAACCCATTCCATGGCCTCCAAGGTCCCTTCCAGCCCAACCCATTCCACGGCCTCCAAGGTCCCTTCCAACCCAACCCATTCCACGGCCTCCAAGGTCCCTTCCAACCCAACCCATTCCACGGCCTCCAAGGTCCCTTCCAACCCAACCCATTCCACAGCCTCCAAGGTCCCTTCCAACCCATTCCATCAACCCAACCCATTCCATGTCCTCCAAGGTCCCTTCCAACCCAACCCATTCCACAGCCTCCAAGGTCCCTTCCAACCCAACCCATTCCACGGCCTCCAAGGTCCCTTCCAGCCCAACCCATTCCACGGCCTCCAAGGTCCCTTCCAACCCAACCCATTCCACGGCCTCCAAGGTCCCTTCCAACCCAACCCATTCCACAGCCTCCAAGGTCCCTTCCAGCCCAACCCATTCCACAGCCTCCAAGGTCCCTTCCAACCCAACCCATTCCACGGCCTCCAAGGTCCCTTCCAGCCCAACCCATTCCACGGCCTCCAAGGTCCCTTCCAACCCAACCCATTCCACAGCCTCCAAGGTCCCTTCCAACCCAACCCATTCCACGGCCTCCAAGGTCCCTTCCAGCCCAACCCATTCCACAGCCTCCAAGGTCCCTTCCAACCCAACCCATTCCACGGCCTCCAAGGTCCCTTCCAACCCATTCCATCAACCCAACCCATTCCATGGCCTCCAAGGTCCCTTCCAACCCAACCCATTCCACGGCCTCCAAGGTCCCTTCCAACCCATTCCATCAACCCAACCCATTCCACGGCCTCCAAGGTCCCTTCCAACCCAACCCATTCCACAGCCTCCAAGGTCCCTTCCAACCCAACCCATTCCACGGCCTCCAAGGTCCCTTCCAGCCCAACCCATTCCACAGCCTCCAAGGTCCCTTCCAAC